>CM056722.1:73153608-73627093 GCA_029844215.1 Przewalskia tangutica | reverse complement strand
CGAGAGGGCTTACACTTGTCACCCTCTAATGGAAGGAGTGAATGGATCGACGAGTGGGAAGGTTGGTACGTTTTTGTGCATTATTTTGGTCAAGGAGTTGGTAGGATATTTTGGGTAGATGGATAAGGTTGCACACATTGGATTAATCTTGACCTTACACTTGCCTAACACTTGGATGGATCTTGGCCATTGGTTGGCCTTCACTTGACCTATAAATACCCCTCTAGTTGAAGACTTTCTTCATCCAAAAACTTGAGCAATCTAACTAAGTCTCAAAATACTCCTCTCCATGAGCTTTGTCCACCACACACCCTCCTTTGAGAGCCCTTGGCGAAGCCACCTCCTCCCCTGAGGTGTTTGCCGTGGGCACCCCCCCAGCCTAGTTGTCTCGTATAAATACCCCTTTGTGGTATAGAAATACTCTCCAAGTATTGTTATAATGCCCAAATACGCCTAAATACCTTGTAGTATTCGAGGTTACACTTTTACAAAAGCCCGGAAAATACTATTATACTTCCTCTGTCACAAAACGAAACCACTAAGTAAATCTTCACCCGTAGTTGAAGTCATAAGTAGAAGTTGGTTAGAACTTCAAGGGTTGGTTGGAGCGGTTGGGCGCGGAGTAGGAGCTAAGCGTTGTTCGGGATCGACGTAATATAAATTCGGATAATTTTGGGCTTATCGAGGTAAACATTCTTGACCTTACATTTGTAATTGGAAATTACATGTTGTGAGTATATAGTTAAGTATACTATATATAGAACTGAACATAGTTGTGCGGCAATGTCTTTTGACTTAAGCTGAATAATACTTCTGCAATGTCTCTTGCGACTTAAGCTGAATTTAAAGAAGAGCGAGCTGTAATTACGTGGATCAGAGATGAGACTTGCGTAACATTCTTTGTTTAGTAGAAATTGTACACGCGTCAGGTTAGGCGTGTTAACCCCCTGGTTGGCTTGGTAGCAGCCTCGATAGAGGAGAGATTTACGCTGTTGCGGGGAGGTCTTTGTAGAATTTTTACGTAGAATATTCTACGCCGATCTAAAGATATTAATAGCGCTTTGTGGCCTCTATAGTTGTAGTACTACGTGTGGAGTGATGCGCTTGACCGAGAGTGGCCGAAGCGGTTTGAGGTACTTGAGCGCTTTTGCTATTAGTCGATAATCGTCGCGAGTATGTGAACCTCTTCCTATTTGTTCTAGCATGATATGTGTATAACTATGTAGTACAGACGCATATATGTTTAATGTATTTGATTGGTTTGAAACATAAAGTGTTATAACGGCTTTATGGGAAGTTGGTTATATGACTTTATGTAGGTAGAAAGTACTTGTGGTTTTTAAGAGGTGGCGATTTGAACTATAACGGTGGCTATGTGATAATAAAGAACTTGAAGTATTTCAAAAGATTTTGAATCATTTTGAGAGAAGAAGTAATACTTGGTTTTGGAAACTTAAGAGTTATACTAGCTTTATGGGAAGTTAGGTATAACGGCTTAAAAATGTTTGATCGATTTCGGAAATCTTAATGTGTATCGACAAACCATCGCCTAAGCGTTAATAAAGGAAATGTTTTGGACAGATTTAGTATTATTAAAACTAAAGAGAAACTTCCATCTGCATAGAAGCTAAGATGAGACAAAATGACATTTCCTAGATCATGGTCGCTTAATAAGATTGATTATAAACAAGAATAACCTACTCACTTATACATAGGTTTCTCAAAACGTTTAAAAGGAGAATTATGTTTTAAAGGATTTAAAACTATGAACTACTGAAACCTTTTTCTAAAATGAGAAACTTGAGCATTGAAATTAGGCAAACTTGAACGTTTGGAAAATAAGGTTGTTACTTGATTTTACAAAGGAAAGCATTTTGGTTTACTTAACAATGTTAGTCACTCAAATTTTATACTACGGTGTCTAAAAGGGTGACCTTTGTAAAAGAAATGGATCTTAAAGGGAATTTAACTGGACGTAGTACTTTAAGGTTAAAATCGGACTTTGACATAAAATGAAAGTACCTTGAGTCGTGTGTAACTCGCTTATGCTTGTTGTTATGAAACTTGACCACGTTGCGTGTGATAGCCTTGTTGTGCAAGATCGTGTTCTACTCGACTACCGGTCATCCGAATGTATTTCACTTGATTACCGGTCATCCGGAATGTATTTCACGATTACGGGTCTCGTCCGGGAATGTATTTCACTTGATTACCGTCATCCGAATGTATTTCACTCGATTACGGGTCATCAGAATGTATTTAACTTGATTAGGTTCATCCGGAATGTATATCACGACTACCGGTTCATCCGGAATGTATTTCACCGACTACGGTTCATCCGAATATATTCCACACGTTTATATTGGGTCCATAAGATGGGCCGAGACTCGTTATACGTATCACATGATTTGTACCTAGATCGCGGCGTGAGGAAGAAGTTCCACGCACGGAGGATGACTTTGAGGCGTGAGTCACGACTTGACATGATCGCTTCTATGTTGTGAATCGTAGTTTGGTTATCATACATGTCTCCCCGCTTTATATAGACTATTATGATTTCATTTACGTGATTTTCAGCTTCACATACTGTACTTGTATCTGACCTCTTCAAGTGCCGCTCATGCCGCAGTAAAAGGTACATCGTTTGCCGATCCCCGCCAGGATCACCTTTGGCGTATTGGGAAGCTCCGTTCCTTGGAGGCTTATCTTTTGGTATGTTACTCGAGTCTGTAGATTCTTATACATTCGTGGTATGGCGGCCTGTCCCGCCATACCGTTGTAAAAATCTTAGAGGTTGTAGAGTAATTGCTGTGCGGGGTTTGTAAAAGGATAACTGTTCGGGTATTTATGTATATATGATGAAGGCAAATGTTTTGGTTGGCCTGTTTATTTATCTTTCTCTTAATTCATGTTCATGTTTTTATTTCTGATTTTCTCGATGTTGTATCACTAGGGTGCGGGGTAAGGCACCGCCACGGGCGTGGTTCTAAAGTGACACAAGCGTAGTAAGTTTCACCTGACTCAAGTACTTTCATTTTATGCCAAAGTCCGGGTTTTAACCCCAAAGTATTTCATCGTTAAGTTCTTTTAAAAGAGATCCATTACTTTTATAAAAGTCACCCGATACCCGTAGTATTAGAATGACCAACCCACCTTCCTTTTCAAAATCAAGTAACAACATTCTTTTCCTAAGTTCCAGTTTGCCTAGTTTCAATTACTCAAGCTTCTCATTTTCAAATGGTTTCATAGTTCCCAAACTTAATCACTTGATTCCTTTTTAGAACAATTGAGTAACATATGTCATATATGTGAGTAGTTTATTCTTTTTTATAACGATCTTATTACAGCAGCCATGATCTAGAAAATGTAATATCATTTTGTCTCATCTTAGCTTCTATGCAGATGGAGGTTTCTACTGGTTTTAATACAACACATCATTATTCAATACATTTTCCTTTATTAACGCTGCAGTGGTCTGTCGATACACATTCTGATTCCCGAAATCAGTAAAACATTATCCCTTTAAAAACCAAGTACTCATTACTCACGAATGAGGTTTCACACAAACATCCACATTAAAACAAATAAGTTAAGTCTCTTATCTTATAAGATCAAGTCTCTTAACTTCTAACATCAGTAAACCATTTTCACTTACATAAGTCGTTATAACTAACTTGCCATAAAGCTTTTATAACACCCTATGTTTTAAACCAACCAAATCACTTAGCACACGTGACGTCTACTGTATTTACATAGTTCACAACAATCATGCTAGAAAAGATAGGAAGAGGTTCACATACCTCGCGACGATTTATCGACAATAAGCAAAATGCTCCAAGTACTACAACCTTGCTAGCCCTTTCCACTCCTCGAGTAGAATACGCTACTCTTAGTACTTTCACCTATAAAGGTCACAAACGTCTATTAACCCCAAAACACAAGTTTCTATCTTTCTATAGAAAATTCGGCAGCACCTCCCCCCCCCGCAACAGCGTAAATCTCCTCTATCGAGGCTGCCACTGCCAACCAGTGGGGTTTACATCTAACAGGGCGTGTACAATTCACAAGTCTACTGCAATACAGTCCCATGTAAATCATTCGATTAGATTCTTTATTCTTGGGCTTAAGTCAAAAGACATTGCCGAATACTAAGTATAGTTCATATATAGTATACTAACTATATATTCTAACAAACATGTAATTTCCAATTACAATAGAGGACAAGATAATTACCTCGATAAGCCCAAAATTATCCAAGTTATAATGTCGATCACGAAGCAAGGTTTAGCTCCACTCCGCGCGCTCAAACCACTCCAAACAACCCTTAGAAGTTCTAACCAACTTACTCCAAATACTCAACCAACTATGAAGATTTCCTCAGGGTTTGGTTTGAGACTAAAGGACAAAGGTAGTATTTCGGACTCTAATGAAAGAGGTATCTTGGAATACTACAAGTACAAGGCTAAGGTATTTTGGGCATTATAACAATACTAGGAGTATTTCTATACCACAACAAGGGTATTATACTAAAACAACTAGGCTAGTGGTAAATTGCCACCAAGGCACCACAAAGGGGGAGGAGGAGGCCTGGCCAAGACTCTCAAAAGAGGGTGAGTTGGGCGAACTCAACACTAGAGGAGGGAGGATTTTAGGCTTGGAAGGTTTCATTTGTGGATGAAGAGTTCATCAACATAAAGGGGGTATTTATAGCAAAACCAAAAGCCAACCAATGGCCAAGATCAAGCCATGTGCAAGCAAGTGTAAGGCGAATCAAGCCAAGTGCACCTAGACCCTACTCCTTAAAACCCTCACAAATATCTACACAAATATCTACCACAACTTGCCTCAATTCGGCCAAGTCACGCCCCACACTTCCATTGTGAGGTGACACGTCACCCTCCGTTGGTCCGAATGTTTCGTCTCTCGAAAAAATCCGCAAAAATACAAAAGCGACATAGCGGAATTTTCCGCCGAAGTTATAAAAGCGTTTCGCCGGCGACTCTAACCGTGTTGTGCACAAATGTCATTCGGCCAAGCCAACTAGGCGGGGGAGACACGTGTCACCCTCCTATTGGACATCAAAAAACGTCTTCCGAAAAATATCCACAATGTCCAAAATCTAGAAAACAAAGTGGGCCCTACAAAATCAGTAAATTTCTCCGTGGGCCCAGCGTGACCATTTCCAAAATAAAATCTCAAAATTCTAATATAATCTATGAAGTCCAATACCAAACTGGGAATCAATTCCCATTAACGAACCTTTTCTTCACAAATAACAGGAAACTTTTAGTGAAAACTCACATCTTTCTTTCTTTTCAAAATTTACATAAATTTCTCGTACTCTCAGTCGTACGTCCTCACATACATACCCTGCAACTACGGGGTATAACATTCTTCCCTCCTTAGAAACATTCGTCCCGAATGTTCCTTCTCAAGACGGATATCGATGAAGTTCCTCTAACAAGTTGTCAGCGCCACAGCTTGGCCATGAAATAACACACGTTATCTTCCATCCTTACCCGTCGTGCCCTTCTCGAACACTTGAACTCTCGGTCGTACCATACTTCACCATTACTTGGTTCGAAAATCTGCGAGTCACTACCTCCAAACTTGGTCATCTTACTAACCTCAAACTTCCTTAAGGCCATTCCGCCTTTACGAACGGCTGCAGGTCGAACGCGTCCACGAACTCATCACGATGATCATACAAACTTGGGCCTAGCATCCTCGTGACCCTACCACCAAGTGACCACCTGGAACTGACCCCACCCCAAACCGGGTTACGGGTTGACCCGCAAATGGTCTCAACCCGACCCCAACGCGCCAAACTCTTGTTCCCCGATCGGGAACAATCTTACTAATTCACATCATGAAAGCTACCACTTCCATCTCACACTACCCACGGACTTATCACACAAATAAATCCCACGTATACTACTACTGCGATAAGGGTCAAAATTAATCTTTAACTCAAGACGACCTTACCCTAAGGTCTCGGTCGTGACATAGTCTAAGGTTCACACTTACCGTGCCCCCATCGTATCCTCCCAACTAAGCATGTTTTCTAACTCACAATTAACACAACTCTTATTCGTACATAGCACATAATAATGAGACCATCATAACAAGCTTAACAAAACTCTAGAGGGTTAAGGATATATCTGAATCTACCGATCCTCTCTAATCATAGGCCGCAGCAGGCGATAATCGTATGTAGCGCGATGAACCCATCGATCCGGGTTTGAGTCGTAACATCCGTGCTACCTGGCCGGACAGTTCCTGCAAAATGGCCTCGCTGTCGCAAAAATAACAAGCTCCTGGCACCACGACACTCCAAATGCGGTCTACCACATCGACCACACCGAGGTAGGGTGACCGTGACCGCCAACACCCTTACTTCTCGGAAACACGAACCGCGAGCCCGACTGCTCCGAATACTCACGAAGGTTGTGGAGGACCACTGCACCGGCGGAGGTACAAAACTAGTATGCGCCGAGGCGGTCCGCCTCGAAAAGTCACCAAAGGACCTCGTTGCCTCGGCCTCTTCTCGATCTTGGTCATTCCTGCCGACCTCTCCGTGCCTCACATCCCGGTGCGTGAGCTGCGTGCGGGCAATGTCCATGCGGCTGAAGAGCTACTCTGAACATGCCTACGACATGTAATCGCCGAGCCACAACATATCGGTGCACTCGATCCTCCATACTAGCTACCAACGCTGACGCATCGTGCCGATGAGTCGAACTCCACATTGTACTCCAAACCGTCGCCCGCTCACGTCTAAGCATCAAAAATCATCTCGCGTGCTCCTCATCCATGAGGCAAGAAGTGCGTGAGAAAGCCCCCAAAACTCATCCCATACTGCTGGAGGTACATGCTCTCCCGAAAGCTCCCATGAATCAAACCAATCGATCGCGGTATCACGCACCGATGCGAACCCAAGGTCAGCACTTCGGTCTCAAGCCTTGATCACCCGCATGATCCGTCAGAATCACGGATGAACTCTCGCGGATCATCCTCGTGCCTCGACCCATAAAACTCGGCGGGCTACAACTCGTAAAGTCCAGTAGCCTCAAACTATTCGCCGGGTGAATCCATGGTGCTATCGAATCGAATCGCTGCGATCCGGCCTATCTCTCATATCTGCCACGACCTCGCCAGCAATCCATCTCCTTGTAACCCATCTCCTCTGCCTGCATCGACCTGAGGCTCGTATCGCGTCTCAGCAGCCATTCTGCGGCTCTAACTCGCTGGGAAGTG
Organism: Przewalskia tangutica; assembly: GCA_029844215.1. Taxonomy (NCBI): domain Eukaryota; kingdom Viridiplantae; phylum Streptophyta; class Magnoliopsida; order Solanales; family Solanaceae; genus Przewalskia; species Przewalskia tangutica. The sequence continues at coordinate 73,619,836 of CM056722.1, read as the reverse complement.
GCGGCGCCACAAAACTCAGCCGTCAAGCACAACCTCGTACTGCCTGGGCTCAAGCGCTGCGTTCTCTCAGATCTCACTAGCGGTTCTCTTTTGCTGTCTTGCCCTTCGTGGCTCGGTTGCTTGCGGAGGCATAATCGTAAAAACGAGACACGTCGGAGGGTCCAACTTACAACACACCTTCTAAGGCACGATCTCGAATGGCGAGAATGGAAACCAATCCTAAATGTCTGCAGACCTCACGATTATAGATGTGGTGCGCAACACATCGATAATCAAGACTACCACTGAACACGGTCAGACACTTTCCGAGGATTAATCGCTCGATACCACTTTTGTAACGACCTGTTCGCCCGCATCGTGCCTTACCGGGCACCCTAGTGATACAACATCGAGAAAACCAGCGGAAAATAAAACTTTACACAAGAAACAAGATATATGAACATAACAAAGCAACCAAAGCGGTTGCCTTCGATATACATAAAACACAACAGCTTTAATCTTTACAACCCCGCCACAACAGGACTACGACTCTAAGATTTACAACGACTATGACGGACAGGCCCCGCCATACCACGAATGTACAAGAACCTACAACTCAGGGAATACATAAAAAGATAAGCCTCCAAGAAACGGAGCTTCCTAACACGTTGAACGTGATCCTAAGAGCGAGGATCCACGCCGATGTACCTCTACTGCGGCATGAACGCAGCCCAAGGAGGTCGCACAACAGTACCAAGTATGTGAAAGCAGAAAAATATCAGTAATGAAATCATACTAGTCTATATAAAGGGGAGACATGTATGATAACCAAACTACTGATTCACAACATAAAGGCCATCATATCGATCGAGGACTCACGCCTCAAGTCATCACTCAAATATAACTATGGGTCTCACGCCCACAACATCAATCATGTTCGTGATCGCGGCCGCATGCCCCACTGAATCGGTGTAGACATGTCCATGATGCAACAATAATACCAATGCCCATGGCCACGCCCCGAATTCTACCTCGGTGTGACACGTCCATGTGACATCAACAATAATATCTTGGGTGATCAACCGCGCGTAGCCACATGCCCGAATTCTACCTCGGTGTAGACATGTCCATGTAACCACAATAACAATATATCGGGTATCAACCGACCGCACGGCCGCGTGCCCCGGACCTGCATCGGTGTAGACATGTCCATGTGACATCAACAACAAGATAAGAATCAAAATGGAAACATACCCGTGGAATTCTCCATCACCGCCGACGCCCAAGTAAGTTCTCAAGTCGACCGCTCATCGAGAGACGGTAACGAAATACCACACTTGCACAACAAAGGCTATCATCACAAGCATAGTAAGTTTCACAACAACAAGCATAGGCAAGTTTCACAACAACAAGCATAGGCAAGTTTCACACAACTCAAAGTACTTTCATTTTATGCCAAAGTCGGGTTTTAACCCCAAAGTACTACATACGTTAAGTTCTTTTAAAAGAGATCCATTACTTTTATAAAAGTCACCCGATACGTAGTATTAGAATGACCAACCCACCTTCCTTTTCAAAATCAAGTAACAACATTCTTTCCTAAGTTCGGTTTGCCTAGTTTCATTACTCAAGCTTCTCATTTTCAAATGGTTTCATAGTTCCCAAACTTAATCACTGATTCCTTTTAGAACAATTGAGTAACATATGTCATATATGTGAGTAGTTTATTCTTGTTTATAACGATCTTATTACAAGACCATGATCTAGAAAATGTAATATCATTTTGTCTCATCTTAGCTTCTATGCATGGAGGTTTCTCTTGGTTTTAATACAACACATCATTATTCAATACATTTTCCTTTATTAACGCTGCATTGGTCCTGTCGATACACATTACGATTCGAAATCGTGAAACATTATCCCTTTAAAACCAAGTACTCATTACTCACGAATGAGGTTTCACACAAACATCCACATTAAAACAAATAAGTTAAGTCTCTTATCTTATAAGATCAAGTCTCTTAACTTCTAACATCAGTAAACTATTTTCACTTACATAAGGTCGTTATAACTAACTTCCCATAAAGCTATTATAACACCACATGTTTTAAACCAACCAAATCACTTAGCACATGTATGCGTCTACCGTACTACATAGTTCACAACAATCATGCTAGAAAAGATAGGAAGAGGTTCACATACCTCATGACGATTTATCGACAATAAGCAAAATGCTCCAAGTACTACAACCTTGCTAGCCCTTTCCACTCCTCGAGTAGAATACGCTACTCTTAGTACTTTCACTATAAAGGTCACAAACGTTTATTAACCCCCAAACACAATTTTATCTTTCTATAGAAAATTCAAAATACCTCCCCGCAATGGCAGCGTAAATCTCTCCTCATCGAGGCCGCTATCAAGCCAACCGTGGGGTTTACACGCCTAACGGACGTGTACAATACACAAGTCTACCGCAATACACCCTATGTAAATACTGATTCGATTCTTTATTCTTGAGGCTTAAGTCAAAAGACATTGCGAATACTAAGTATAGTTCCATATATAGTATACTTCAACTATATATTCTAACAAACATGTAATTTCCAATTACAATAGAGGACAAGATAATTACCTCGATAAGCCCAAAATTATCCAAGTTATAATGTCGATCTGAGCAAGGTTTAGCTCCAGTGCGCTCCAAACCACTCCAAACAACCCTTAGAAGTTCTAACTAACTTCTACTCAAATACTTCAACCAACTATGAAGATTTCCTGTGGTTTCGGTTTGAGACTAAAAGGACAAAGGTAGTATTTCCTAGGACTCTACGAAAGAGGTATCTTTGGAATACTACAAGGTCTGAGCTAAGGTATTTTGGGCATTATAACAATACTAGGGAGTATTTCTATACCACAACAAGAGGTATTATACGAAAACAACTAGGCTAGTGGGTACCCACGCCAAGGCACCACAAAGGGGAGGAGGAGGCCTCGGCCAAGACTCTCAAAAGAGGGGGTGAGTTGGACTTAACTCAACACTAGAGGAGGAGGATTTTTAGGCTTGAAGGTTTCATTTGTGGATGAAGAGTTCATCAACATAAGGGTATTTATAGCAAAACCAAAAGCCAACCAATGGCCAAGATCAAGCCATGTGCAAGGCAAGTGTAAGGCCAAGATCAAGCTAAGTGCACCTAGACCCTACTCGGCAAAACCTCACAAATATCTACACAAATATCTACCACAACTTGCCGCCTCAATTCGCCAAGTGCCGCCCCACATCTTTCCATTGTGAGGGTGACACATATCACCCTCCGTTGGTCGAATGTTTCGTCTCTCGGAAAAATCCGCAAAAATACAAAACGACATAGCGAATTTTCCTTCGCAAGTTATGTAAAACGTTTGTCGAAATCGACTTAACCGTGTTGTGCACAAATGTCATTCGCCAAGCCATTAGGCGGGGTGACACGTGTCACCTCCTATCGCCCTCAAAAACGTCTTAGAAAAATATCCACAATGGCCAAAATCTAGAAAACAAAGTGGGCCCTACAAAACGGTAAATTTCTCCGTGGGCCCCACGTGACCATTTCCAAAATAAAATCTCAAAATTCTAATATAATCTATGAAGTCCAAATACCAAATGGGAATCCAATTCCCATTAACGAACCTTTTTCTTCACAAATAACCTAAACTTTTCCGTGAAAACTCACATCTTTCTTTCTTTCAAAATTTCGCAAATTCTCACAGACTCGTGACGTACGTCCTCACATACATACCCTGCAACTACGGGGTATAACACTTAAGGATTACGATGTTGATATCCTGTACCACCCGGGGAAGGCCAATGTTGTGGCAGATGCTCTTAGTCGTAGGTCGATGGGGAGCCTATCAGATGTTGACTAGAGAGGAGGACATGGTTCGTGATTTGCATCGATTAGCGAGCCTTGTGTCCGTTTGATTGATTACGATAGCAGTGGGGTTAGAGTTCGTGAGGTTGCAGTCTTCCATCGCCGAGAGGTGAAGAGGCAACATTCGAGATCCGCTTTGATTCGATATCGTGATCTGACTCTTGCGTGAGGAAAGGGTCCTTTTGAAAGCACACGATGGGGTGCTAAGGTTTGAGGCGGATGTGTTTCGGATGTTTGAGGACTTGGCACAGGTTCTTGGGGAAGCACACGGTAGCGCGTTACTCTATCCATCCGAGTTCGACCAAGATGTACCACGACCTTAGATCCGTGTATTGGTGGGATGGCTTGAAGAGGACGTTGCGAGTTCGTAGCCAATGCCGTGTTGTCGCAGTGAAGGTAGAGCACGAGGCCCGGTGGTTTATTCTGACGATTGAGATCCCGACGGAAGTGGGAGGTAATCAACATGGACTTCATCACGGGATTACCTCGCACTCAGGAGACATGATTCTATATGGGTTATCGCCGACAGTCGAAATCAGCCCACTTTCTTCCCGTCGGGGCGACTTTTTTCTGAGGATTATGCCGACTTACATCCGAGAGATCGTCGATCGCATGGAGTCCTACTTGATCATATCGCACGGGAGCCCGTTTACGGCTAACTCGGAGGTCCTTCCAGAGGGTTTAGGACGCGGTGAGCACAGTGCACCGCATTTCATCCACGCATGACGACAGCAGAGGCCGCACTATCCGCACTCGAGGATATCTTTGCGAGCTGTTATTGACTTATGGTAGTTGGGAGGATCATTTGCCTCTGGTTGAGTTCGCGTATAATAATAGCTACCACTCATTCGGATGGCGCCTTATGAGGCCTTGTATGGGAGGAAGTGCGGACGCTATAGTTGGTTCGATGTGGGCGAGAGTGCGGCTAGTGGGACCAGATTTGGTACAGCGGTGGATAAGGTGAAGCTTATCCGAGCGGCTATTGACGACTGAGTCGGTAAGTCGTATGCAGATCATCGTCGTCGGCATCTTGAGTTCGAGGTTCATGATTGGGTTTTCCTAAAGGTGTCACCCATGAAGGGTGTGATGAGATTCGAAGAAGGAACTCACCCAGGTACATTGGGCGTTTCAGATTGTCATGAGGTAGGCAAGGTGCCTACGAGTTGATCTGTCCGATCCGGAGGCGGTCATCCGGTTTTTCACGTATCTATCTTTGAGGAGATGTATCGGGATCCATCTAGTGGTACACCCGATTGACGATGTCCGTGTGACCGAGGTTATCGTATGAGGAGATTCCCATAGTGATAGTCGATCGTCGGGTTAGGCGTCGCGCCCGACGCGTGGCTTTCCACAAAGTCTTGTGGCGGAACGAGCTCGAGGAGGAGATGACGTGAGGCCGAGAGGACATGAGGCGAAGTATCTCACCTATTCCCACACCTCGGGTAATTCACTTTCCTACTTGTAAATTTTCATTATCGTTTATGCCTAAGTGTTGTTTTGTGGCGTGTGGCATTTGCAACTGTTTAAGTTATGAAGAATCTTATCGTTAATCGTCTTGAGAAGGAACATTCGACGAATGTTTCTAAGGAGGAGAATGTTATACCGTATTTGAGTATGTGACGTAAGGGAATACGTAAAAGTTTAGCCTTAAAGTTTAGGCTTGGACGATTTTTTTGGGCACAACTCACAAACGTATAGTTTTCCGACGTAAACGTTTCCACGGCTGTAGGGTAAATTCCGCTATGCCATTTCTAATTTTTGCGGATTTTTCCGAGAGGCGAAACATTTTGGACCAACGAGAGGCGACACTAGCACCCTCCAATTGGTGGACTTCAAATCGTCCATTTGGGCGAATTGCAAGCAATGGCACGTTTTTGTGCCTTGTGCACAAGTCAAAGAGTTGGTAGGATATTTGTGTATAGTTAATCCTCACCTACACTTGCCTTGCACTTGTCTAAATCTTGGCCATTGGTTGGCCACTTGACCTATAAATACCCCCTTAAGATGAAGAGTTCTTCATCCACAAAGCTTTCCAAGTCTTGAAAATCCTCTCCTCTCCCTTTGAAGCTCTTTCGTCCAACCCTCCTCCCCTCCTTGTGAAGGCCCTGGCCGAACACACCCCTAGCCTAGTAGTTTGCCGAGGCCCCCTAGCTAGCCAAAACCTACCCTCCTCGGTAGAAAAGTTTCCTTCTTGTATTGTTATAATGCCCAAAATACCCTAGCCCAAATACCTTAGTACTTAGTAGAAGTTGTGAAGAACTTCTAAGGTTTCTCGAGCATACAACTTAGGAGCAAAACCTTGCTCAGGCGCGACTTTTTCTAGGATATTATTGGGCTTACCGAGGTAACTAATCCTAACCCTCTTTTGAATTAGAGAATACTTACTGTTGTAGTATAAGAATAAGTATAAATACTTAGAAGAATATCAGAATAGAATTGAATCATACCACAATAGAAGGGTTTAAAAGAAGAATAATCAAATCGTACTTACATAGAATTTTTTTCAAAGAACTTATATAACTCAGGGTAGGAAGTGCTGCCCGACTTTCCGCAGATCAGAACCTCTGTTTAGAATGACCTTGAGTAGTCTTTGATAGATATCTGTGACTATTATAGGCTGACTCTGCGACATATATTCAACTTGGCGGTGGTTTTTGTGAGAAGGTATGTGATTCTTCCTAAAGCATGATATTTTACAATATATAGTACGGTAGACGTACATGTGTTAACTGAATAATAACTACGGCAATGTCTTTGACTTAAGCCTGAATAATACTTACGGCAATGCCTCACGGCTTATTTGAATAACACTTACAAGAATGCCTCACACTTAAGCTCAATAATAAAGATCGAAAGCATTTCAAAAGAATACTGAATCATTTTTTAACAGAAGAGAACTAATTGGTTTTTAAACAGAAGCTTAAGAGTTATACTAGCCTTATGGGAAGTTAAGTATAACCACTTAAGTTTTATAAAAGAAACAGTTTGCCTATGTGTTTATAACGACTTATATTGAATTGTGAAAAGAATAATAAGATGGTTTGATAAGTAGACATGATATGATGCTATGTGTGTTAGTATCTTGTAACGTTTGTATAAGAAAGTATCCTTGTTGTGCTTATGTTTTTAAAGATAATTTGTTATGTTAGTGTACTATCATCACTCACCTCGATGATAATCAGGGGTTGTCGCCTCCACGCGGTAGACTCAAAGTGATGCAGGACCATGATTCGAGAATACCTCATGCGGGTCCGGGGCCTATGCGAGCTACGAGTTCGAGTTAGTATGCGGGTTATGCCTCATGCGGTATGTGCCATGCGGACAACGAGTCGGGGCGATGCGCAGGAGTAGCTACCACGCGGTTATACCTCATGCGGGCCCCGTGAGTGGCCTATGCGGACTCGGAGTCGGATTAGGCTTGCAGAGTGATAATGCGCGAGTGGCCCTGCTTCGAATCATTCGCAGCCTAGAAAAGACCTATTACGCTGATTACTATTGTTGCTCTTGTTTGTGATGTGGCACTCATGCGGTTCCATGATTGCTTCATACATATTTGTAAACTGGTTTTAAAAAGTGTTATGATTTCATTTAAGTACTTTGCTTTCACATACTTAGTACCAGTCTTGACCTCTTTGGGCTGCGTTCATGCCGCAGTAAGGGCAGTGCTAGATCCATTCTAGGATCTCTACGGTGTCGTGAGCTCCATCCTTTCCGAGGCTCTACTTTGGGTATGATTTCCATTGTAGATAGTTTTGTATACAGGTATGGCGGGCCTGTCCCGCCATAGTTGTATATTTCTTAGAGGTCTGTAGTCCACAGACAAGATCGGATGTAATCGCTAAACCATGTTTTTATATATATGCAGAAAAGCGATGTTTTCACTTAAATCGTGTCCTATTTTATAAACTGTTTCATGTCTTGCTTTATATTTCCGCTGATTACTCTGATGTATGACTACTTGGGTGCCCCGGTAAGGCACCAGTCACGGGCCCCGGAATGGGTCGTGACAATAAGGTACGATTAAGTTCACGAGATGGTAATGACACGGTAGGATCTGGTATGTACCCTTTTTATACTTGCCTCTGTCATTCTTTTGTACATTTATGATTTGTTTACTGTACCTTATTTGCTCCATATTCGTACCTATTATCGACTTCCCGAGGGCTACGTTCATGTCCGCAGTGTAGGTACACGATTGTGGATCCATGAGCTTAGGATCTGGTTCAGCATTTTGAGATGGCTCCAATGTTCGGAGCTTGTCGTCATGGCTATGTATATTCGAAGTGCGGGGCCTTGTCCCGTCATAGTATTGGTCCAAAAATCTTAGAGGTCTGTATTCACATGTGGGCTGGACTGGTTAGAGTTGTAATTACATTTTTGGATAGTGTAAGCCCTTTTTGGGTGATTTATATTATGACAGCCTTATCGGCTTGCCTTGGTTTTAAAAGAAAAAAAAATGTGTTACTTATTTTCCGCAGTTGTTTTGGTATTGTAGGATTAGCGGTGCCGTAGGGCACGAGCCGCGCCCGGGTCATGACAAAAGTGGTATCATAGCGATTAGTCTCGAAAAGTGTCTCTGACCGCGTGTCTAGTAGTCTTGATTATCGGTGTGTTGTGCACCACATCTATAATCGGAGGCTGCGAGACATTTAGGATTAGTTTCATTCTTCTCACCGAGATCGTGCGATAGAGCCGTGTTGTGGTCGTCTCTCCCTAACGAGTTATGTTGATTGCGATACGAAAGCGTGATGACCCGGGAAGGACTACGTGGATTGCGTATCCTGGTTGGTAATGATTATAGTATAGTTGGTATTGTGACATACATCTATACGGAGTTATGTATGAGGGTCAGACGCGTGTTGCATAGAATAATTTTAGATTACCATGAGTTGGTAAAGACTAACTAGATACAGGAAGGTATGGAGCTTTAATGAATTCGCCAAGGTCTTATGTTTTATTTTGAGATAATTGGGAAAGGATGAGTCGTCTGCGATAGGGTAGTGAACCCTAGAAGCCATGTTAAGGAACTTAATGGAATGTCGTGTTAATAGATTAAGCTACGTGGTATGCGTAAGAGTATTATACGGATGGAATCCTTATAGAGTAAGTAATGGTTGTTGTGATCAAGACGACACGATTATGGTATTATGAGAAGTTTGTGTACCCGTTCTTTGGGGATAGTAAGGTAGGCTTGGATCATGGAAATTGTGAGCCTAAGAATATTGATAACTGCCGAGACCTTAGATATATAAGGCCTTCTCGCCATAAGATTTTAAGTCGGACCAAGGATAAGAGTTAAGTGCGGCGGGCGGTGAGGACACTGCGAGGTCGCCATAGCCTCGAAATAGAGTGGGATCAGTTGGTAGTAGTTCCGCCACGTGCGAAGTCACGAGTGCAAAAGCCCAAGTAGTTAATTGTTTCTGAGTTCGTGGACACGTTCCACCGAACCAGTTGAGAGCCAGAAATGGCCTTATGTTGTTTAAAAGAGTGTTTGGGGTGGTAGCTGAGCGGGAATATGAGGTTTTCCCGGTGATGATACAGTCGTCAGACCCAAGTAGACCTAGTAGAGATGATTATGACGGACTTTGAGGTCATTATGAGTATGGGCTAGTTGGCTTCGTGAGTGCCAAGGTAGACATTTTAGTATAAGTATTGTTGTGTGGCCATGGGTGGCATATGTTGTATGAAGGTTGTTGTAAAAGGAGACTATGTCGCTATCTAATTAGATTGGCTCAAAGAACATTCGGGACGAATGTTTCTAAGGGGAAGAATGTTACACCCGTAACTCGAGGACATGTTTAAGAGAATGCACGTAGGAACTCAAGACTTGAAAAGTGCGAAAAGGAAGAATTGTTTTTCCGACGAAAATCTTCCAACGTCGGAAAAGGAAAAATGTTCGTCATTGAAGAGAATTGGATTCTCAAAATGCATTAATTGAGGATTATGGAATTTATTATCATTATGGAAATTTATTTGTACGGATTTGGTCATGTGGGGCCCACCCGAGGAATTTTACGTTTTGTGTGGCCCACGAGGGTTACGGAATTTTATGGACGAATGGGAGGGTGACACGTGCCACCTCCCCCACATGGCTTGGATGAAATATTCAAGGGTAAAGTGGTCATTGACCATTGAAGATGAACAAAGTTTTGCTAGCTTGAGATTGTTGACTAGTCAACTTGTCCACTTGGCTTATTAATTAATGTTCTCCATCCAAACCACACATGTGTTGATATCTAAGCCATCCAATGTATTATATAAGCACACAAGTAGCAAGACTTGTCTTCCAACACTTAGAAAAAATCACAACACCTTGTTCTTCAAACATTGAGCTCTCGGGTTTGCTCCTCTTGAGCAAGAAAATATTTTCGTTTGTGGTTCTTTAGCCACAATACTTTAACCCAAAGTCCCTAAGGGTATTGTAAGGATATCTCAATAGAAAGATTTCGGAAAACGCGTTTACGTTAGTAAAGCGAAAACCCAAGGTGTTCTTCAACTTTGAAGTTGGAAATAGAAGAAGAAGAGTTTTTCACAAGCTTCTAAGGGTTTCAAATAAGCGGATTGGGCGTCGAAAAGGAGTTGGAGTTAAGGATCGACTTAGGGTTTTGGATCATTTTGAGCTTAAGAGGTAATAATCTCCGTCTTGCTTTATAATTCAAGATTTCATGTTGTAGTAGTTATAAATGATCATGTGGATTATATTATGAATAATGATATGTGTTATGGAATATTTGGATGGAATCCAAAGTTGCATGATTTAGCCTTTAAGATTGTAATTCAATTTGGTTACTAGTTTAGTCGCATGTTACTTACTTGAAGATTGTAGTAGTTTAATCGATTGCGACTTGATATCATGTTAAGGTAACAATTTGGATTGAAAAGGAAATTGGATAAGGACTTTGTGTTGTTGTATATGTTTAGCCAAGAATGGCTTTAAATATGGAGCTAGTTTAGTATTAATTTGTGGGGCGGAATTTTACACGTCCTGTTAAGGCGTGTAATCCCCTTTGGTTAGCTGAATTGTTGGGCCTTAAATGTGGCGTGTTTGGTTATTGAATTCGGCCTTGAAAAAGGTGGCAAAATATGTAGAAACAAAGGAAGTGCTGTCCGATTTTCCGTAGAATTTAGTGACTTTGCACTTAGAATATTCTACGTTTGAAGCTAGAGGTTTAATGGACGTATTATGGTCGTTATAGGTTGAAGTACTAAGTATAGCGTATTCTACTTGAAGGATGGAATAGCTATCAAGGTTGAAGTACTTTGGAGCATTTTGCTATTTGTCGATAATCGTCGCGAGGTATGTGAACCTCTTCCTTCTTTTGACATGATTCTATGTATGGAATGTACATGTGGTATTATTTCATGTTTCCTTCTACTCTTAGAAGTTAAGAAGTATGTATGTTGATTTACTCTATGTAAATGTTATGTCTGAGTCATCCTAAGTTCTTACCAAGTCTTATGGGGGATGTCGGTAAGAGTCGTTAGGAGGTGTTTGGAGCCAAGTTGACTTGGCTAATTTACGGCATGAATGAGAATAAGTATCGAACAAGCCATTGCAGTGTTAATAAAGGAAAATGTAATTACGATAAATTATATTAAAACAAGTAGAATTCTCCATCTGCATAGAAGCTAAGATAAGACAAAATTGTATTACATTTTCTAGATCATGGCTGCTTTAATGAGATCAGTATAAACAAGTATAACCTATTCACACATATAAGGCATATGTTGCTTAATTTAAAGAGTTTGCGTAATGAAGTGTTAAGACTATGAACTACGAAACATGATTCTAAAAGATAAGAGACTTGAAGTATGTTGAAAGTATACGATACTTGTGTCACGACCCGTTCCGGGGCCCGTGACTGGTGCCTTACCCCGGGCACCCTAGTGATACAACATCAGAGTAATCAGCGGAACATAAAACACATACATGAAACAAATGAAGTACAAGCGGTGTCGAGAAAAACTTGCCTTTCGTCATATATATAAATGACAACTTTTAACATGAAAAGTTTAATCCTTTTTACAAACCCTGCCCACAACAGTACTACATACCTCTAAGAATGATACGACAACAATGGCGGGGCCCGCCAAACCCCCGAATGTAAACACTTACTACGGGGACTATACCACTGATAAGCCTCCGAGAAACGGAGCTTCCCAAACGCTGAATCGACCACGAGAGCTAGGATCAACGATCGGTGTACCTCAACTGCGGCATGAACGCGGCCCGAGAGTCGATGCAACAAGAGTATGTGAAGCTAAAATATAAATCACGTAAATGAAATCATAATGGTCTATATAAAGCGGAGACATGTATGATAACCAAACTACGATCACAACATAAGCGATCATGCCAAGTCGAGTGGAATACATTCCGGATGGCCAGAGTCGAGTGAAATACATTCCGAATGAACCGGTAGTCAAGTGAAATACATTCGGATGAACCGTGTCAGTGAACACATTCGGATGAACCGGTAGTCAAGTGAAATACATTCGGATGAACCGTGTCGAGTGAGATACATTCGGATGAGCCGGTAATCATGAGATACATTCGGATGAACGTAGTCGAGTGAAATACATTCCTTGCACAACAAAGGCTATCACAATAAGCATAGGCAAGTTTCACAACATGCATAAGCAAGTTACACAACAACATGCATAAGCAAGTTACACAACAACAAACATAGGCAAGTTATACACAACTCAAGCGTACTTTCATTTTATGCCAAAGTCCGGTTTTAACCCCAAAGTACTACATACGTTAAGTTCTTTTAAAAGAGATCCATTACTTTTATAAAAGTCACCCGATACCGTAGTATTAGAATGACCAACCCACATTCCTTTTCAAAATCAAGTAACAACATTCTTTTCCTAAGTTCCGGTTGCCTAGTTTCAATTACTCAAGCTTCTCATTTTCAAATGGTTTCATAGTTCATAAACTTAATCACTTGATTCCTTTTAGAACAATTGAGTAATATATGTCTCACGTGAGAGTAGGTTATTCTTGTTTACAACATTCTTATTACAAACCATGATCTAGAAAATGTATATCATTTTGTCTCATCTTAGTTTCTATGCGGATGGAGGTTTCTACCGGTTTTAATACAATTCATCATTATTTAATACATTTTCCTTTATTAACGCTGCAGTGGTGCGTCGATACACATTCGATTTCCAAATCAAGAAACATTATCCCTTTAAATAAAACCAAGTACTCATTACTCACGAATGAGGTTTCACACAAACATTCACATTAAAACAAATAAGTTAAGTCTCTTATCTTATAAGATCAAGTCTCTTAACTTCTAACATCAAGAAACCATTCTTAAGCCGTTATACCTAACTTCCCATAAAGCTAGTATAACTCTTTTTAAAACCTTTATTACTTCTTCTTTCAAAATGATTCAAAAATCTTTTGAAATACTTCAAGTTCATTATTAACATATAACAAGCCGCTTATAGTTCAAATCGATTACCTTTTTAAAAACCACAAGTATTTTCTTACCAACATAAAGTCATTATAACCAACTTCCCATAAAGCCGTTATAACACTTTATGTTTTAAACCAATCAAATACATTTAGCACACGCACGCTCACCGTACTACATAGTTCACACATATCATGCTAGAAGAGATAGGAAGAGGTTCACATACCTCGCGACAGTATCGACTAAAAGCAAAACGCCCAAGTACTTCCAACCGTCGGCTACTCCTAAGCCAAGTAGATCGCGCCACACGTAGTACTTCAACCTATAAGGCCACAGCGCTTATTAACATTTAGATCCCTTCGTAGAACATTCTACGTAAAATTCGGCAAAGACTCTCCCGCAACAGCGTAAATCTCCTCCTCTATCGAGGCTGCCAAGCCAACGGGGTTATACCTCTAACCCCAACTGGTACAATTCTACTCCACGGTACTACTACACAAGTTCACTCAGAATACAGCTCTATGTAATTACGATTCAAGATTCTTCTTTAAATTCGGGCTTAAGTCAAAAGACATTGCCGATAACTACGTTGACTATATATAGTATACTTCAACTATATAATCTAACAACATGTAATTTCCAATTACAATAGAGGCAAGATAATTACCTCGATAAGCCCATAATTATCCGAGTTTAATGTCGATCCTTAGCAAGGTTTAGCTCCAACTCCGAGCGCCCAACTCATTTAAACCACCCTTAGAAGTTCTAACCAACTTCTACACAATACTCCAACGGACTATGGAGATTTTCCTAGTGGTTTCGGTTTGTGGATTGTGGGAAGTATAATAGTATTTCTGGCTTTTCAGATAGGTATAACCTTAGAATACTACAAGGTATACGCTAAGGTAATTGGGCATTATAACAATACTTTTGAGAGTATTTCTACACCACAAAGGGGTATTATACGAAAGCAACAAGGCAGTGGGTACCCCACGGCTAGCACCCCAAGGAGGGGTGTCTACCCTCTACTACCCCACTGTGTGGGGACTTCGCCAAGGGGAGAGAGGGCTCTCGCCAAGACACTACACTGGGGGAAGGAAGAAGCTTTCAAGACTTAGGCAATTTTGTGGATGAATTAGTCTTCAAAGGGGTATTTATAGGTCAAGTGAAAGCCAACCAATGGCCAAGATTACACAAGTGTTAGGCAAGTGTAGGCCAAGATTCACCCACGTGTACCTAGCCAACTTGCACACAAAATATCCTACCAACCCTTGACCATTTGCACCACACTTTCGCCACCACATTTCCGCCAAGTGTTCCAATGAGAGGGTGACAAGTGTCGCCTCTTGTTGGTCCAAAATGTTTCGTCTCTCGGAAAAATCCGCAAAAATTAAAAATGACATATTCGAAATTCCCTACGAAAGTGTGGAAACGTTTCGAAAAACGACTAATTCGGGTGTTGTGAACAAAGTTAATTCGCCAAGCCTAATTCTCAAGTTCAAATTTTCTACGCACGTCCCACGCATACTCGGAAATACGGTATAACATTCTCCTTCCGTAGAAACATTCGTCCCGAATGTTCCTTCTAAGTCTCAAACAAACGCGTGCGCCAAGATAGTCTTCACTACCATACTTACGAAACAATCACGCCACAATGGCCACGCATACACAATCGCAAACTATTTATATCCAAGTCCACGAGAAACACCTCTAACATCATAAAGCACTTTTGTCACTTTGCCGCGAGGTTCGCTCCGCGACCCAACAAATGGTGCCGGCCGCACGCGATCCTCGAGGCCGACGTACACTCGAACTCTTACCATATTTCGAGCATCGCTACAGCTTTCCAAAACTCGGTTACTATCTCTAACGTGGTCATCATTAATCGGGAACATTCGGATGGATCTTCGATACTTTCGAATCATAACAATACGAAAAGCGGACGTCCCGCCTCCTAAGTCGGACGGCAAATGCTAACATATAGGCAACCCGCCTATTCTCCATATGAACTCAAGGGCCCAAAGTAACTCGGGCTAAGTTCCTCTCGTATTCCAAACTCGTCACACCCAACTCGGGTGGTACTTTCAAGAAGACCGATCACAACTCGAACTCTGGCGTCGCCGATTATCCGCACAATATCTCCGAGCCGCGAACCTCTTCTAGACAAGCTTCTCACTATCCACTCTACTGGAACAAGCTCAACCAACTATCCGAACCTTGCCAACATCGAACCAATCGATCAAGAACTTACACTTCCGCCCTACAAGGCTTCATAAGGCGACATCCGAACACTAAAATGGTAGCTTAAATGCTACCTCCACAGAGACAACAATCCCCACAACTATCCCGAAATCCAAACAACGCCCGAGGCAAATGCGATTCGAGACTCACCGAGTTCTTAACACCACTTGGTAAAACTTCCGAAACAAAACAGCCGCACTGGCTCCACTGTCATAAGGTGAAGGTAGGCACCTGCAGCCTTACAACCTTTGGATAACTCAACACACCGAGTAAACGGCCCCGATCAAGAACACGATGGGCTGCCCCCATCGCCCGACCATCGGTCGAACGCATCCACGAACTCAGACACTGGTTAACTAAACTCGGCCTAACACCTCGTGACCTACCACAAGGCGACCACCACAAACTGACCCCACCACCAAAAGGCCGCGGGTTGACCCGCATCATGGCCTCAATCCGACCACAACGAGCACAACACTAGTTCCGATCCTAGCAGTCTCACTAATCACGTTACGAAAACCTAGCGTCTTCTCTTAGCTCAACTACCCCCTTTCATTCCACACTTACTAGGGACCTATCCCAAACATAACTCACGTGCACTATGCACTTCCGATAAGGATCAAACATAACACTACACCTTTACTCGAGATGGCCTTACCTCTAAGGTCTTTACGTGAAACATTCTAAGGCTCACACCTTATCTATCCCCAAAATCTTACTCGGTTAACCCACCATGATTTCTAAACACAACTAACACACCGCTATCAGAACATAGCACTTAAGGTATACTCACCTTATCACACATACTGATCTCTAGAGGGTTAAAGATATATCTATATCTCGCTTCACTCCCTTAGTCGTTCTAATCAAACTCGCCTGAGTAGGCGCATAGCTAGGGAAGATGACGAACTACCCACCGATCTGAAGGCTAAGTCCTCCTACAGGACACTCTATCGACATCGGACCGACGGTCGTAGTACAACAAGTACCAACTAAAAGACGACATTCCGGGATGGCGTGCCACATCAATGAACCGGAAGCCACGAGTTCGACCAACTCCTGCATACTCCGAACGCCCCGATATCCGTGGAAGACCACTCTGCCGGGCGGAGGTGCATATCTAATCTCGTGAGGCGACTCGCCTTGAAAGTTACTAAAGGACCTCGCCGCTCGGCCTCTTCTCGCCCTTTGTTAACCCGCGTCGATCTCTACGTTTCTCGGCTGCGCATAAGCCCGACCACGAGCCATGCTCAAGCCTAAGCGAAGAATTACTCTTGCACAACCCTTCTTAGATAGTCATCAAGACTTGCGGACATCGGTATACTCTATACTTACCGTTCTGGTCGCGAATGAAGGTTCAAATATCATGGCCGCAGAGAACCGCCGCCGTGCTAAACTCTTTGGGGCTAGTGACGTCGCAGAACTCCCAGTGAAGAACTACCTAGGTAATGATTTGGGCACGAGCCTCGTGACTCTCTGAACTCTACTCGCAGCTCCTGCGCTTTGCCTCTGGGCGGGTTTGACTTACGCGAGGCATAACGATAAGGAAAGAATTTCGTCGGAGGTCCAACTTACAACACAACTCTAAGGCACGATCTCGAGTGAGAAGAATAGAAACCAATCCTAAATATCCTATAGCCTCCTCGATTATTGATGTGGTGCACAACACACCGATAATCAAGACTTCTTGGATCGATGCGGTCATAGACACTTTCCGAGGATTAATCGCTCGATACCACTTTTGTCACGACCGCCCGGCCCGTGGATCGTGCCTTACCCGCACCCTAGTGATACAACATCAGTAATCGTGGAACATAAAACACATACATGAAACAAATGAAGTACAAGCGGTAACTGAGAAAACTTGCCTTTCTGGATATATATAAATGACAACTTTTAACATGAGCAGGTTTAATCTTTTTACAAACCCCGCCTACAACAAGATTACTGCACTTAAGAATGATACGACAACAATGGCGGGACAGGCCCCGCCAAACCCCTGAATGTAAACACTTACTACGACAGGGGACTATACCACTGATAAGCCTCCGGAGAAACGGAGCTTCCCAAACGCTGAATCGTGACCGAGAGCTAGGATCAACGATCGTGTACCTCAACTGCGGCATGAACGCGGCCCAAGGAGGTCGCAACAAAAATTAGTATGTGAAGCTAAAATATAAATATCGTAAATGAAATCATAATGGTCTATATAAAGCGAGAGACATGATATGATACCAAACTACATGACATAAAAGCGATCATGCCAAGTCGAGTGGAATACATTCCGGATGGCCAGTAGTCGAGTGAAATACATTCGGAATGAACCTAGTCAAGTGAAATACATTCCCGGATGAACCGGTAATCGAGTGAACACATTCCCGGATGAACCGGTAGTCAAGTGAAATACATTCCCGGATGAACCGGTCGAGTGAGATACATTCCCGGATGAACCGGTAATCAAGTGAGATACATTCGGATGAGCCTGGTCGAGTGAAATACATTCCTTGCACAACAAAGGCTATCACAATAAGCATAGGCAAGTTTCACAACAACATGCATAAGCAAGTTACACAACAACATGCATAAGCAAGTTACACAACAACAAACATAGGCAAGTTATACACAACTCAAGGTACTTTCATTTTATGCCAAAGTCCGGGTTTTAACCCCAAAGTACTACATACGTTAAGTTCTTTTAAAAGAGATCCATTACTTTTATAAAAGTCACCCGATACCCGTAGTATTAGAATGACCAACCCACATTCCTTTTCAAAATCAAGTAACAACATTCTTTTCCTAAGTTCCAGTTTGCCTAGTTTCAATTACTCAAGCTTCTCATTTTCAAATGGTTTCATAGTTCATAAACTTAATCACTTGATTCCTTTAGAACAATTGAGTAATATATGTCTCACGTGAGTAGGTTATTCTTGTTTACAACATTCTTATTACAGCAGCCATGATCTAGAAAATGTATATCATTTTGTCTCATCTTAGTTTCTATGCAGATGGAGGTTTCTACTGGTTTTAATACAATTCATCATTATTTAATACATTTTCCTTTATTAACGCTGCAGTGGTCTGTCGATACACATTCTGATTTCCGAAATCAGTAAAACATTATCCCTTTAAATAAAACCAAGTACTCATTACTCACGAATGAGGTTTCACACAAACATTCACATTAAAACAAATAAGTTAAGTCTCTTATCTTATAAGATCAAGTCTCTTAACTTCTAACATCAGTAAACCATTCTTAAGCCGTTATACCTAACTTCCCATAAAGCTAGTATAACTCTTTTTAAAACCTTTTATTACTTCTTCTTTCAAAATGATTCAAAAATCTTTTGAAATACTTCAAGTTCATTATTAACATATAACAAGCCAGTTATAGTTCAAATCAGTTACCTTTTTTTTAAAAACCACAAGTATTTTCTTACCAACATAAAGCTGTTATAACCAACTTCCCATAAAGCCGTTATAACACTTTATGTTTTAAACCAATCAAATACATTTAGCACATGTACGTCTACCGTACTACATAGTTCACACATATCATGCTAGAAGAGATAGGAAGAGGTTCACATACCTCGCGACGAGTATCGACTAAAAGCAAAACGCTCCAAGTACTCCCAACCGTCGGCTACTCCTTAAGCCAAGTAGATCGCGCCACACGTAATACTTCAACCTATAAGGCCACAAGGCGCTTATTAACATTTAGATCCCTTCAGAAACATTCTACGTAAAATTCAAGACCTCCCCGCAACAACAGTAAATCTCCTCTCATCGAGGCCGGCTACCAAGCCAACCGGGGTTATAATTTAACCCCAATGGTACAATTCTACTCCACTCGCACTACTACACAAGTTCACTGTAATACAGCTATGTAATTACAACAAGATTCTTCTTTAAATTCGGGCTTAAGTCAAAAGACATTGCCGATAACTACGTTCGAGACTATATATAGTATACTTCAACTATATAATCTAACAACATGTAATTTCCAATTACAATAGAGTGGCAAGATAATTACCTCGATAAGCCCATAATTATCCGAGTTTAATGTCGATCCTTAGCAAGGTTTAGCTCCAACTCCGAGCGCCCAACCGCTCTAAACCACCCTTAGAAGTTCTAACCAACTTCTACACAATACTCCAACGGACTATGGAGATTTTCCTAGTGGTTTCGGTTTGTGGTCGACGGAAGTATAATAGTATTTACGGGCTTTTCAGATAGGTATAACCTTAGAATACTACAAGGTATACGGCTAAGGTAATTTGGGCATTATAACAATACTTTGAGAGTATTTCTACACCACAAAGGGGGTATTATACGAAAGCAACAAGGCTAGTGGGTACCCGCTTAGCACCCCAGAGGGTGTCTACCTCCCCACCCCACTGGGGACTCTCGGCCAGGGGGAGAGAGGGCTCTCGGCCAAGACACTACACTAAGGGGAAGGAAGAAGCTTTCAAGACTTAGGCAATTTTGTGGATGAATTAGTCTTCAAGGGTATTTATAGGTCAAGTGAAAGCCAACCAATGGCCAAGATTACACCAAGTGTTAGGCAAGTGTAGGCCAAGATTCACCCACGTGTACCTAGCCAACTTGCACACAAAATATCCTACCAACCTTGACCATTTGCACCACACTTTCGCCACCACATTTCCGCCCAAGGTGTTCCAATGAGAGGTGACAAGTGTCGCCTCTTGTTGGTCCAAAATGTTTCGTCTCTGAAAAATCCGCAAAAATTAAAAATGACATATTCTAAATTCCCCTACGAAAGTTGTGGAAACGTTTCGTCGAAAAACGACTCAATTCGGGTGTTGTGAACAAAGTTAATTCGGCCAAGCCTAATTCTCAAGTTCAAATTTTCTACGTACGTCCTTACGTACATACTCGGGAAATACGGGGTATAACAACTTGGTTTTCGAAAGTATAAGTCTCTTGGTTAGAAAAAGAATGTATTTGCCTAAGGTATAAAGTTAGTATAACGACTTTATGGGAAATGGGTTATAATAGCTTTATGGAAAGTTAAAAGAGTGGTTTACTCTAAGTAATGATAAATGTTTTAAAATAAAGAAAGGCAAATGGATTTAAAAGCATCAATTGCTTAAGTTTTAAGGAAAGAAGTCACTTGATTTAGAAGCCGAAAAATGTATTTCTAAAAGTGTAGTGACTTAGGTAAGGTTTAACAAGCCTTGATACTACCGGTGTTAGTATCTTGGGGTTTTATATGAAAATGAGTCTTTTGAAAAGTATGTAAGCACGTAGTACTTTGGGTTAAATTCCCGGATTTTTATGTGTGAAACGAAAGTGCCATGAGGTTATAAAAATGGAAGTCTAAAGGTTTAATGAACTTGCCTATGTTTACTTGTGATAGCTTTGAGTGCAAGTATTATATGTTTACGTTGTCGTGACTTCAATCGAGGGCCGATCGTCATTGTAAGTTTTCTTGACGCATCGGCGGTGATGTGGGATTCCACGTATGCTTCCATTATGATTGATCCTTGGACACGCTTATACGATGTGGGATTAGGCATGTGACCAGGACGGGTTAGATTCGGATTTGTTTTATTACCCATGGCCATGCTTATCGATGAGGATTCCGGCACGCGACCATGCTATGTACGACTATTACTCCACGGGCTAGCTCCTGAAGACTGCACCTACGATGAGGATGCCGAGGCACGCGTTATGGCTACGCTTATACGATGGGGATTCGGTGTAACGACCGTCCGGGGCCTGCATCGTGCCTTATCCGGCACCCTAGTGACACAACATCGAGAAAACCAGGAAAATAAAACTTTAAACAAGAAACAAGATATATGATCATAAACAAAGCAACCCAACTGCTACCTTCCAATAACATATATAAATACAACTCTTACAAAACAAACAGCTTTAATCCTTTTACAAACCCCGCCCACAACAAGATTTCTGCACTTAAGATTTACAACAACTATGACGACAGGCTCGCCATACCCCGAATGTACAAGAACCTACAACTCGTGGAACACATACCAAAAGATAAGCCTCGGAGAAACGGAGCTTCCCAAAACGCCGAATCGAGATCCTAAGGCGAGGATCCACGACCGATGTACCTCTACTGCGGCATGAACGCAGCCCCGGAGGTCGACAACAGTACCAAGTATGTGAAATCGTAAAAATCAGAATGAAATCATACTAGTCTATATAAAGCAGGAGACATGTATGATAACCAAACTACAGTTCACCACATAAAAGCAGTCATGTTCAGTCAGGGACTCACGCCCTCAAGTCGTCACTAAAATATAACTATGGGTCTCACGCCCACAACATCAATCATGTTCGCATCATAGACGCATGCCCCCGGAATTCAGACGGTGTAGACATGTCCACGATGCAACAATAATACCAATGCCCCATGGCCACATGCCCCGAATTCTACCTGCCAGACACGCCCATGTGACATCAAAAATAATATCTTGGGTGATCAACTCGCCGCACGCCACATGCCCCGAATTCTACCTCGGTGTAGACATGTCCATGTAACCACAATAACAATATATCGGTAATCAACCCGCCGCACGGCCGATGCCTCGAATATCAGACGGTGTAGACATGTCCATGTGACATCAACAACAAGACAAGAATCAAAATGGAAACATACCCGTGGAATTCTCCATCACCGCCAAAGACGCCCAAGTAAGTTCTCAACAAGTCGACCGCCTCTATCGAGAGACGCCAGAATACGTAAATACCACACTTGCACAACAAAGGCTATCATCACAAGCATAGGCAAGTTTCACAACAACAAGCATAGGCAAGTTTCACAACAACAAGCATAGGCAAGTTTCACAACAACAAGCATAGGCAAGTTTCACACAACTCAAAGTACTTTCATTTTATGCCAAAGTCCGGGTTTTTAACCCCAAAGTACTACATACGTTAAGTTCTTTTAAAAGAGATCCATTACTTTTATAAAAGTCACCCTATACCCGTAGTATTAGAATGACCAACCCACATTCCTTTTCAAAATCAAGTAACAACATTCTTTCCTAAGTTCGGCTTGCCTAGTTTCAATTACTCAAGTTTCTCATTTTCAAATGCTCAAGTCACTTATTTTAGAAAGGTTTCATAACTCATAGTCTTAATCTCTTTTAAAACAATTGAGTAACATATGTCATATATGTGAATAGTTTATTCTTGTTTATAACGATCTTATTACAGCAGCCATGATCTAGAAAATGTAATATCATTTTGTCTCATCTTAGCTTCTATGCAGATGGAGGTTTCTACTGGTTTTAATACAACACATCATTATTCAATACATTTTCCTTTATTAACGCTGCAGTGGTCTGTCGATACACATTCTGATTTCCGAAATCAGTAAAACATTATCCCTTTAAAACCAAGTACTCATTACTCACGAATGAGGTTTCACACAAACATCCACATTAAAACAAATAAGTTAAGTCTCTTATCTTATAAGATCAAGTCTCTTAACTTCTAACATCAGTAAACCATTTTCTTACCTACATAAAGTCATATAACCAACTTCCCATAAAGCCGTTATAACACTTTATGTTTAAACCAAACAAATACACTTAGCACCTGTACGTCCACCGTACTACATAGCTACACACATATCATGCTAGAACAGATAGGAAGAGGTTCACATACCTCGCGACGAGTATCGACAATAAGCAAAATGCTCCAAGTACTACAACCCGGCTAGCCGTTTCCACTCTCAAGTAGAATACGCTACTCTTAGTACTTTCACCTAGAAAGGTCACAAACGTCTATTAACTTCAAAACACAAGGTTCCATTTCTCTACGTAAAATTCTAAGCCTTTCCCGCAACAACAGCGTAAATCTCTCCTCTATCGAGGCCGCCATCAAGCCAACCGGGGGGTTTACACGCCTAACCTGACGTGTACAATTTACTCAAGAATACTACACAAGTCTATCGCAATACAAATTCTATGTAAATACAAAGGCGCTTCTTTTCTTTATTCTTCAGGCTTAAGTCAAAAGACATTGCCGCAGTACTAAGCTTAGTTCTATATATAGTATACTTCAACTATATATTCTAATAACATGTAATTTCCAATTACAAATAGAGGGACAAGATAATTACCTCGATAAGCCCATAATTATCCAAGTTAAATGTCGATCCTTAGCAACGTTTAGCTCCAACTCCGGGTGCTCCATCCCGCTCCAAACAACCCTTAGAAGTTCTAACCAACTTCTACTTAAATACTTCAATCAATCAATGAAGATTTTCTTAGGGTTTGGTTTGAGACTAACGGACAAAAGGGTAGTATTTCCGGGCTCTACGTATAGAGGTATCTTTGGAATACTACAAGGTACAAGGCTAAGGTATTTTGGGCATTATAACAATACTTGGAAGACAACTTTCTACCAAGAGGGGGGGAGGGGTAGGCTCGGCTAGCACACTAGGCTAGGGGGAGGGGGTGTTCTCGGCCAAAGGCCACACGAAAAGGGGAGGGAAGGCTCCGGTTTAGAGCTCACAAAGGGGAGGAGAGGGTTTCAAGACTTGGAAGTTTTGTGAATGGATGAAGTCTTCACAATTAGGGGGGTATTTATAGCAAAACCAAAGGCCAACCAAGGGCCAAGATCCTTCCAAGTGTATAACAAGTGTAAGGACAAGATTAAGCCAAGTGCACCCTAAACCCTACTCCACCAAACAAGGCACAAAACATGGCACCAAACAAGCCACAAAACAAGGCCAAAACAAGGAGCCAATAGGCCATGTAAACGTGACCCAATCGCCAACCCAACGCCACTGAGGGTGACAAGTGTCACCCTCCGTTGGTCCAAAACATTTCGTCTCTCGGAAAAATTCGCAAAAATACTAAATGACATAGCCGGAATTTTCCCAACGTAGTCGTGGGAAACGTTTCGTCGAAACGACTCTATTCGCACTTGTGCCCAAATTTCGAACCAAAGCCTAACTTAAGGCTCAAATTCTCCACGCACGCCTTACGTACATACTGAAATACGGTATAACACCGGCACGCGACGTTATATATATATATATATATATATATATATGTGTATATATGTACGCCTGATGAGGTGGGATGCCACGCGTCACATGGTTATATGTTACACTTATGATCGGCGGTGATGGGGATTCCACGCACGCTCGATATTTGTGTGATTTGATCGCATCCCGATCAGGGGTAGTATATGCCCTCCATAAAGGGTCGGATTATGTTATGAAAGATAAGTAAGTTATATGGTAATGAACTTGACGATTTTTCCTAAGTATGTACGTAAGAGAGTGACTATAACTTATATTGAAAAATGGGAAAAGATAATAAGGTACGATTAAGTTCACGAGATGGTAATGACACAGTAGGATCTGGTATGTACCCTTTTTATACTTGCCTCTGTCATTCTTTTTCTGCTTATGATTTGTTTATCGCCTTATTTCTGTTCCATATTAAATTTTGTTACATCGACCCTCTTGTGGGCCGTTCATGTCCGCAGTTTAGGTACAGTTGTGGATCCGCGAGCTTAGGATCCTGGTTCAACATTTTGAGATGGCTCCAATGTTCCGGAGCTTGTCGTCATGGCTATGTATATTCAGGGGTACGGCGGGGCCTTGTCCCGTCATAGTATTGGTCCAAAAATCTTAGAGGTCTGTATTCACATGTGGGCTGGACTGGTTAGAGTTGTAATTACATTTTTTAGATAGTGTAAGCCCTTTTTGGGTGATTTATATTATGGCAGCCTTATCGATTTTGCCTTGATTTTAATAAGAAAAAAAATGTGTTACTTATTTTCCGCAGTTGTTTTGGTATTGTAGGATTAGAAGGGTGCCCAGGTAGGGCACCAGTCGCGGCCCGGGGTCGGGTCGTGACAGCTATACGTAGTACTTCAACCTATAATAACCATAACATATCTATCAACTCCTAGCTTTCATCGTAGAATATTTCTAAGTATAAGGACTCTTTTTCTACGGAAAATCGGGCAGCACTTCCTTTGTTTCTACGTACTTGTCACGACCCGTTCCGGGGCCCGTGACTGGTGCCTTACCCGGGCACCCAAGTAGTCATACATCAGAGTAATCAGCGGAATATAAAAACAAGACATGAAACAGTTGTAAAATGAGACACGCTTTATGTGAGAAAATGTCGCTTTAAAGCATATATATATAAACATAGTTTTCATTACATCCCAACTGCAATAGGACTACAAACCTCTAAGAAGATAAACAACTATGGCGGACAGGGCCCGCCATACCTGAATGTACAAAACTATATACAACAACGGGAGATCATACCCAAAAGTCGAGCCTCCGAGAAGATGGAGCTCCCGACACCAAAGCAAAAAGATCCTAAGGATGTGGATCTAGCACACTTGCCCTTGCGGCATTTAACGCGGCCCAGAAAGAGGTCGATAACAGGTACTAAGTATGTGAAGCGTAAAATACTTAAATGAAATCATATCATTTTAAAACCAATTTTACTAATATGCACTAAACAACTAATGTAATCGCATATCAGGCCACATCATAAACAAGAGCAACAATAGGTAAACTGTAACCGGTCTTTTCTAGGCTGCGAATGATCGAAGCAGGGACAATCGCCCATAGCATCATTATGCAAGCCTAATCCTGGACTCCCGTAGTCCGCATAGCCCACTCACATAGGACCGCATGAGGTATAACCCCGCATCGAGGGTAGCTACCTCGGCATCGCCCCGACTCGTAGTCGCGTACGGCCACATAGACTGCATGAGGTATAACCCCGCACACTAACCTGGAACTCTCGTAGCTCCGCATAGGTCCCCTGGACCCGCATGAGGTATTCTCGAATCATGGTCCCAGACCGCCTGAGTCTACCCCGCATCGGAAGGCAGCTTAACCCCCGGTATCATGTCAAGAGGTGAGTGATATAGTACTAAGATAACAGCTTATTGTTAAACAACATAAGCACAAATAAGAATGACCTCTTTACACAAACGTTACAAGATACTAACACACATAGCATCACAATATGTCTGCTCATCAAAACCATTTTATTATACTTTTCAGAAATAAATACAAGTCTTTTATAAACACATAAATAAATTGTTCCTTTTTATAAATCTTAATCCGTTATACTTAACTTCCCATAAAGCTAGTATAAACCTTAAGCTTCTTGTTTTAAAAACAATTATTCTTCTTCTTTCAAAACTGATTTATAATTCTTTTAAAAGACTTCAAGATCTTTATTATTCAGGCTTAAGTCAAAAGACATTGCCGTAAAACTACGTTCAGTTAACACACGTACGTCTACCGTACTATATATATATTTAAAATATCATGCTCAAGAGTATAGGAAGAATCGCATACCTTCTCGGCGAAATCCACCTGCCAAGTCGAATATGTCGCGCGCAGAGTAACAGCCTATAATAGTCAAAGACGTCTATCAAAGTCTAGACTACTCTGTAGGACAATCTAAGCAGGGGGTTCTCTATTCTACGGAAAATCGGGCAGCACTTCCCTACCCGGTGAGCTATATAAGTCTACTGTAAAAACAGTCCTATGTAAGTACAGTTCAAACTTCTTTACATGTTCTAGGGTGATTAAGTTCAATTCTCTTCTTTTAATATCCTTTTATGTATTTATACCTATTCCTATACTTCTACAGTATGTATTCTCCAATTACAATAGAAGGATAAGATTATTTACCTCGATAAGCCCAATATTATCCAAGATAAAAGTCGATCCTGAGCGAGGTTTAGCTCCTAGTCTGAACGCTCCGATAGCTCCAAGAAACCTTTAGAAGTTCTTCACAACTTCTACTAAGTACTAAGGGATTTGGGCTAGGGTATTTAGGAATAGTAACTATACTTGGAAGACAACATTTCTACCAAGGGAGGGGGGGTAGGTTTCGGCTAGGACTACTAGGCTAGAGAGGGGGGGTGTTTCGGCCAAGGCCTTCACAAGGGAGGAAGTGTTGGACGAAAAGCTCACAAGGGCGAGGGCGGGCTTTTCGACTGGGAAAGTTTGTTTTGGGGATGAAGAACTCTTCATCTTAAGGGGGGTATTTATAGGTCAAGCAATGGCCAACCAATGGCCAAGATGAAGCCAAGTGCAAGGAAAGTGTACGGTGAGGATTCACCCAAGTGCCCTTATCCATCTACCACACACAAATATCCTACCAACTCCTTGACAAAACAAGGCCACCAATTCGGCCCAATGGACGCCAAGTCCGCCAACCAGAGGTGACAAGTGTCGCCTCTCGTTGGTCCAAAATGTTTCGTCTCTCGAAAAAATCCGCAAATAATATAAATGACGTAGCCGTAATTTACCCTACGTAAGTTTAGTAAAACGTTTCGTCGAAAAACGATTCTTTTAGTGAGTTGTGCACAAATGTTTTTCGTCCAAGGTCTTAACTTAGGCTAACTCAGACGCACGCCTCACGCATATACTGAAATACGGTATAACGATTTTTCCACCTTTTTCAAGGCCCAAAATCAATAACCAAATGCCACATTTAAGGCCCAACAATTCAGCAATACAAAGGGGATTACACGCCTAATAGACGTGTAAAATTCTGCCCACAATCAATATAAGCGTCGAATATTTCCAAGCCATAATCGGCTACCATTGTCACAACAATTATCAATTTCCTTTCAATTCCTTTTTCAATCCAAGTTGTTATTCCAACATGTTATATACATAATAACAATTACAACAACTATAAATCCTTTCTTCCTTAATGTTTACGATTGTAACCATCGACCAAATTGATTACAACATTAATGACTAACTTGTCCATTTTCGGTTTTAGCATGTCGACATGATCCAAATCTTTTCAAACTTCATTCTATATACCACATGCTCATTTCTTAACTACTATAACATGTAATCTTCAATTACATTAAGAATATGAAGATTTTACCTCAATAAGCCCTAATAATGTCCAAACATAAAAGTCGATCCTTAGCAACTTTTAGCTCCTCTTCTTATGTTCCAATACGCTCCAAGCACTCCTTAGAAGATCATGAAGAACTCCTCTTCAAGTTCCATCTTCAAATTTAAAGAACACCTTAGGTTTTCGCCTTGCGACTAACGTGAAAACGTCATTTTTCCGGGATCTTTCTATTGAGATAACCTTGTAATACCCTTAGGAACCTTGGGTTAAAGTATTGTGAATTATGGACAAAAATTGAAAATCTTTTGTGTGCAAAATGGCATGATGTCGAGAGATCTTTCTTGAGCAAGACAAGTTCTTGAAAATTTTCTAAGTGTAGAATGTCTTGCACTAGTATAGGATATATACTACAACCAAGGGCCTAGATTAAAACACTTGTGTGGATGAGATGTGGTCAACAAAATCTAGCCAAGTGGCTTCTTGACTTCTCTTAAATTTTTGCCCCACATGGCACTTGGAGGGTGACACGTGTCGCCCTCCGGTTGGTCTAAAATATTTCATCTCCCAAAATTCCGATAAATTCTATAAGTCTCAAATATCAAATTCGGGAACCCAAATTCTCATTAACGAACAATTTTCCTTCCCGAGGCTCGAAATCATATTCCTTAAGAATAACAAATCCTTCATTCGTTCAGATTTATAAGTCTTGTGCTCTCACGTCTATTCTCGTAAACACATGTCCCGAACTACGAGTGTAAGTTGATTACAAGCAGCTGAACAAGGTAACCATCAAAAATAGATACCCCCCTCCCCAGGATTGATGATTTGTTTGATCAGCTGCAGGGTGTGAAGTATTTTTCCAAGATAGACTGCGATCGGTTATCATCGTGGGGAGTTAGGAGGCGATGTCCCAAAAGCGCATTCGGGTGGTACGGGCATTATGAGTTCAGGGTGATGTCTTTCGATTTGACCAATACTTCAGCGGTATTTATGGATTTGATGAACCGGGTGTTCAAACCATTTATGGATACATTTGTTATAGTATTCATTGATGACATCTTGGTTTATTCTCACACAGAGCAGGAGCATCCGGGTCATTTGAGGACGGTACTTAGAGTCCTCCAGAGCCGGCAGTTGTATGTCAAGTTATCTAAGTGTGAGTTCTGGTTAGCCTCAGTGGCATTCTTGGGGCACATTATTGGGGCCAATGGTATTCGGGTGGATACGGCGAAGATTGAGGCGGTGAAGACTTGGCCTAGACCTACTACACCGACTGAGGTGCGCAGCTTTTTGGGCCTTGCGGGTTATTATCGGAGATTCGTGGAAAGGTTCGCTTCGATCTCAGCTCCTTTGACTAGGCTGACTCAGCAGACGGCTAAGTTCCAGTGGACGGATGTTTGTAAGAAGGGCTTCCAGTTACTGAAGGAGAAATTGACGACGGCTCCAGTTCTTACTCTTCCCGAGGGGTTAGAGGGGTATGTGGTTTATTGTGATGCTTCGGGTGTCGGGCTAGGATGTGTGTTGATGCAGCACGGTAAGGTCATAGCTTACGCGTCTCGACAGCTCAGGAAGCATGAGAAGAACTACCCTACTCACGATTTGGAGTTAGCGGCAGTGATACATGCCTTGAAGATTTGGAGGCATTACTTATATGGGGTTCATGTGGATATTTATACAGACCACAAGAGCCTCCAGTATATCTTCAGCCAGAGGGAGTTGAACTTGCGGCAGATACGGCGATTAGAGTTACTTAAGGACTATGATGTTGATATCCTATACCACCCGGGGAAGACCAATGTGGTTGCAGATGCTCTTAGTCGTAGATCTATGGGTAGTTTGTTAGATGTGCAGCCAGATAGAAGGGGCATGGTCCGTGAGATCCATCAGTTAGCAAGCCTTGGGGTTCGATTGGTGGAGTCTGATGATAGTGGGATTCGGGTTCGAGAGGTTGCCGAGTCTTCCATCATTGAGGAGGTAAAGAGGCGACAGTATGAGGATCCGGTTCTGATACAATATCGAGATGCGGCTCTTCGAGAGGAGAAGAGTTCATTTGAGTAGCACCGGGTGCTAAGATACGAGGGTAGATGTGTACCGAGGTTATAGGACTTCGTCAGCAGGTTCTAGGGGAGGCACACAACGCTCATTACTCTATTCATCTGGGTCGACTAAGATGTACCATGACCTCAGATGTATGTATTGGTGGGATGGCCTAAAGAGGGACGTAGCAGAGTTCGTTGCTCAGTGTTCGAATTGTCAGCAGGTTAAGGTTGAGCACCGTAAGCCCGTGGGCTATTGCGCATTTATCGAGATTCCGACATGGAAATGGGAGGTGATCAATATGGATTTTGTTACACGGTTACCTCGTACTCAGAGGATGTGTGATTCCATCTGGGTTATAGTAGACAGGCTGACGAAATTAGCCCATTTTCTTCCAGTCAGGACTACTTATTCGGCTGAGGATTATGCTAGACTTTATGTCACGACCGAACCTGCCCGTGGATCGTGCCTTACCCCGGGCACCCAAGTAGACATACATCAGAGTAATCAGCGGAATATAAGACAAGACATGAAATAACATGAAGTGTGAAACATTTATTTGAGAAAAGTTGCCTTTCGGCATATATATATATAAACTTAAATCCGAACAGTTACATCCCTTTTACAACTCTGCCCACAACAGCATTACTGCACTTAAGAATGAAATAACAACAATCGCGGGACAGAGCCCCGCCATACCACTGAATGTAAGTACCTACAACGACAGTGGACTATACAACTGATAATCCTCCGGAGAAACGGAGCTTCCCAAACGCTGAATCGTGACCCTATGGTGAGGATCAACACTGTGTACCTACCTACGGCATGAACGCAACCCGAAGGCGGTCGCATAACAGTACCAAGTATGTGAAATCAAAATATCAGAAATGAAATCATAGTAGTCTATATAAAGCGGAGACATATATGATAACCAAACTACGATTCACGATAAAAAATAGTCATGTCAAGTCGTGAATCACGCCTCAAAGTCATCACTCAAATATAACTATGGGTCTCACGCCACAACATCAATCATGCCTGTGGAATACCTTCCTCACCGCCGGCATCTATGATATAAAAGCACCAAGGAAATACACATGAACACGGTGTCCCACCGTGTCATAATAAAACCGCACGGGTAAGTACGAAGGCATAGCCGACTACTAAAACCTACGCACCAGGGTCATAAATCGTATCACGAGGTCTGTCTAGATCGCCACATGATCGGCCGCCACTCGCGCAGATCAAATGCGCGCCTAATCGAACTTCCCGCAGCCCGCGATAGGCCACTCACATAGGCCCGCATGAGGTATTCTCGCATCGAGGGTAGCTACTCCCAAGATCGCCCCGACTCGCATCCGCATAGCCACATGCACGTGACCATATAGGCCGCACACTAACACGGAACTCTCAGCCGCGCATAGGTCCTCGGACCCGCATGAGGTATTCTCGAATCATGGTCCTGCATCACCGAGTCTACCCCGCATCGGAGGGCAGCTTAACCCCCGATATCATGTCAAGAGGTGAGTGATATAATACTAACATAACAGCTTATCGTTAAACAACATAAGCACAACAAGGGAAACCCCTTTACACAAACATCACAAGATACTAACACACGTAGCATCCTAACATGTTTACTTATCAAATCATCAAGAAAGTATTACAAGGCTATCACAAACCAACACAATCAAGTTATTCACACAAGGTACTTTCTACTTTATGTCAACAAGTTCGGGTTTTTATCCCCAAAGTACTTCATACATTAACTCTTTAAAAGATCCGTTTCTTTCACAAAAGTCACACAATGCCCGTAGTAAAAAAATAGAGTGACTCTCTTTTTAAGTAAACCAAAACACTTCCCTTTGTAAAATCAAGTAACAACATTATTTTCCAAACGTTCAAGTTTGCCTAATTTCAAATGCTCAAGTTTCTCATTTTCGAAAGGTTTCGTAGTTCATAGTTTTAATCACTTAATGATATAATTCTTGTTACACCCCGGAAATTCCAGGATATGTTTATAAGGACGTACGTAAGAACTCAAAAATGTTAAGATTTGAGACGAGTTAGTTTGTCGGAATTTTTGGAATTGGTCGGAAACGAAATATCATTTACGACGGGAGGCGACACGAGTCACTCCCCCTTTGCTTAGTCTTGGACGAAATATTCATGGATAGGATGGTCATTTGACCATAATTTAAATGGCCAAGTCTTGCAAAGACTAGTAGCATGATAAGATTGACTAAGTCAAAGGCCACTTGGGCTTGATCCATGTGAAATGCATCCAAGCCGCCCCTTTGTTTTAATCATAACCCTTCCGTGTGTTATATAAGCACTAGTAGGATGACTAGTTCCCACACTTAGTTTTTTCAAGAAATGTTTGAAGAAACTCATAGGAGCTCTCGCCATGAGGGTTCAAGAAAAGAAAAAAATTCAATTGTTGTCCAATAATTCCCCCACTTTAAACCAAGGTACCTAAGGGTATAGTAAGTGTTTCTCAATAAAAAGATCCCGGAAATGTGGTGTTTTCGTATTAGTCGCAAGGCGAAAACCTAAAGGGTTATTCAACTTTGAAGTTGAAACTTGAAGATGAGTTTTTCATAAGCTTATAAGGGTGGCTTGGGGTGGATTGGAATGTCAAAAGGAGGAGCTAAAGGTGCTAGAGATCGACTTGTACTCTTGGATCATATTTGGGCTAATTGAGGTATAATCTTCGTTTTACTTTTGTAATTGAAGATTTCATGTTATGATAAGTTATAAGTGGTCTTGTGATATGTGTTATGAAGTTTGATAAGTGTTATGGAATTGGAAGCTCAAAATCCGAAAATGACATATTTAGCCATTTGAAATTGAAATCCAATTTGATCGATTAATTGAATTGTCGCATGTTACCTACTTGGAAAATGTAGTAGCTATAATTAATGGCGGCTTGATATCATATTATGCTACCAATTTGGATTGAATTGGAAATTGAATAAGAATTGGTATTGTTTTATACATTGTGGCCGAAATTGGACTAGTAGTTTAGACTAGTTTGTTATCGTTTGTGGTGAGCCAATTGGGGCTGTTTGGTTATTCATTTGCATTGAACTACCTTATAAATTGTGGTGAGCCAATTGGGGCTGTTTGGTTATTGTATTTGGCCTTGAAAAAGGTGGCAAAGTTAGTAAAAACAAAGGAAGTGTTGTCCGATTTTCCGTAGAATTTAGTGACTTGCACTTGGAATATTCTACGTTTGAAACTAGAAGTTAATAGACGTACTATGGTCATTATAGGTTGGCATACTACGTACGGCGATTGGACTTAGCAAGTGGATTAAACCGAAGAGGTATGTGGAACTTTCTTACCTCTTGAGCATGATTAAGTTGTAAATGTATAGTACGGTAGACGTACAAGATTTTGACAATCTAGTCTATTTGATATCCTTGGCTTATTTTAAGAATGCCCCAGTTGTTTGAGTTAGAGAATTAAATCACTTGTTTATTTATTAAGGATATCTTGGTTTTCAAAGGTTAAGAGACTTTAAGTATGTTGAAAGTATTTTGATACTTGTTCATTGGAGAGTTTAAGTCTCTTGGTTAAAAGAAGTATGTAAGTTGCTAATGTATAAAGCTAGTATAACGGCTTTATGGGAAGTTAGTTATAATAGCTTTATGGAAAGTTAATAAGAGAATGGTTTACTCTAAGTAATTTAAGCATGTTAAGGGACTTGAAGAGTTTTAAAGAATGTGACACTTGTTTCGTTTAAACGTATAAGTCCTCGATAGGAAATTGTACTTGACTTAGGTATAAAGTGAATATAACGACTTTATGGGAGTTGGTTATATTGGCTTTATGGAAAGATAAATGGCTTGATTTATTTGAAAGGCAATTTGATTTAAAGGCATCAATTGCCTAAGGCTTTTCAGAGAAGAAGTCACTTGATTTAGAAGCCTAATTTTATTTCTAAAAGTATTGTGACTTGTCTTGAAAAAGAAATTGTAACTTGATACTACGGTTATTAGTATCTTGGAAGCTTTATAATGAAATGAGTCATTTTGAAAGAATAGAAGTACGTAGTACTTTGGGTTAAATTCCCGGATTTTTATAAAGAACATGTTAGTGCCTTAAGTAAACTAAAATGAGAGTGTATATGAAACAGAATAATAAGAAGTTAGGGGATTGCTTAACTTGCTTATATATTGTATGATAAGCCGGTAGTGCTTATGTTATGTGTGATAGCCGGATTTGTGCTAGTAGTTCAGTAATAATTGCGGGGTCATTCCCCGGGTTTGTGGCATTGCATATTTCCGTGGATTTGCTACCCACGATGCGAGGAATACCTCATGCGAGTCCGTAGGGCTTATGCGGGTGAAATAGTCCCATGCGGGCGGGTCCAGCCTATGCGAGGAATACCTCGCGAGTCCGTAAGGGGCTTATGCGGGTGAAATAGTCCCATGCGAGGAATACCTCACGCGGGTCCACCGGATCTACGCGGGTGAAATAGTCCCGGAATAGGATTGCTTAATGACATCGCGCGGGTGGTCCCGCTTTGATCGTGAGCTTTCTACTTTATATTGTAAGTATACCCCTATTTACTCTCATTGTTAGTAAGGCACGCATCTTTATTAATTGAGTTATCATACATGTCTCAGCTTTTATTTTAGACTTATGATTTCATTACTGATTTCGATTTCACATATTTGGTACATGTTGTGCCGACCTCCGGGGCCGCGTTACGCCGCAGTAAAGTGCTGCTGATCCGCTCTTAGGATCACTGTCACTGTTGAGAAGCTCCTTTATTAGGAGGCTTATTCCCGGTATTGTCGGTTATTGTACATTCGGGGTATGGCGGGGCCTGTCCCGCCAGAGTTGTTATTCTTAAGTGCGTAGTCACATTGTGGATTGGGTTGTAAAAAAAAATGTCTTTTCTATTTCGGATTGAGTATATTTTTACGGAAGGTGGCCTTATCGGCTTTGTTGTTAACTTATGTTTAAGTATTTTTTTAGTTGTGTATGTTCATTGCTATTCCTCGATGTTTACAAAGGGTGCCTGGTAGGGCACGATCAGCCCGGTGGTCGTGACAATTCTCCTTTAAAACAATTTGAGAAACATATGCCTTATGTGTGAGTAGGTTATTCTTGTTTATAACAATCTTATTAAAGCAGCCATGATCTAGGAAATGTAATATTATTTTGTCTCATCTTAGCTTCTATGCAGATGGAGGTTTCTACTGGTTTTAATAATACTTAATTAGTCAATACATTTACCTCTATTAACGCTGCAGTGGTTTGTTCGATACTTATTCTGATTTCCGAAATCAGTAAAACATTATTCCTTTTAAAAACCAAGTACTCATTACTCACGAATGAGGTTTCACACTTTTTAACAAAATTCATATTAATACAATTAAGTCAAGTCTCTTATCTTTTAAGATCAAGTCTCTTAACTTTTAAAATCAATAAACCATTCTTTTTATCTCTCTTAAGTCGTTATACCTAACTTCCCATAAAGCTAGTATAACTCTTAAGCTTTTAAAACCAAGTATTACTCTGCTTTCAAAAAGGTTTCTTAATTCTTTTGAAATACTTCAAGATTCTTATTATTTAAACTTAAGTCAAAAGACATCGGAGTAAAACCACGTTCAGTTAACACACGTACGTCTACCGTACTATATATATTCTTTTAAAATATCATGCTCAAGAGGATAGGAAGAATCACATACCTCGTGACGATTATCGACAATTAGCAAAACGCTCCACGGCTATAACCCGGCTAGCCTTGTCCACCTTTCAAGTAGAACATGCTACTCGCAGAACATTCAACCTATAAAGGTCATATACGTCTATCAATGTCTAGACTACTTTGTAGAATATTCTAAGCAGTAGGTTCTCTATTTTACGGAAAATCGGGCAGCACTTCCCTACCCGTTAAGCTACACAAGTCTACTGTAAATACAGTCCTATGTAAGTACAGTTCAATCTTCTTCTTTAATATTCTTCACGATGTGATTTGCCAATTCTTTTCTGTAATATCCTTCTATTACAGTTCAATTCTCTTCTGTAATATCCTTCTATGTGTCTTATATTTATTTCTATACTACTACAGTATGTAATTTCCAATTACAATAGAAGGACAAGAGTATTTACCTCGATAAGCCCAAAATTATCCAAGTTTAAATATCGATTCTGAGCAACGTTTAGCTCCTACTCTGGGCGCTCCAACCCGCTCCATACAACCCTTAGAAGTTCTACGCAATTTCTTCTTAATACTTCAACCGACTATGAAGATTTTCCTTAGGGTTTCGTTTTTGTGACTGAAGGGAAGTATAATAGTATTTCTGGGCTTTTAGTATAGGTGTAACCTTGGAATACTACAAGGTATTTAGGCCAAGGTATTTTGGAATAGTAACAATACTTGGAGAATACTTTTCTACCAAGGGGGGGGGGGGTGTATTTCACGGAACAACTCAAGGTAGGGGGGGTACTTCTCGGCCAAAAGGCCTCACAAAGGGGGAGGGGTGCTCTTTGGACGAGAGCCTCACCAAAGGGGGGAAGGGTTTTCAAGACTTAGGAAATGTTTTTGGGATGAAGAAGTCTTGCACTTGAGGGTATTTATAGGACTTTCAAGGGCTAGGATTAAGACAAGTGGTGGGCAAGTGTAGGGTGAGGATTTGGACAAGTGTGTGGGTCCCACCTTATCCATCTACCACACAAAATATCACAAAATATCCTACCAACTCCAAGGCTTGAAATCGTCCAATTGGCGTATAAATCCGCCAATTTGAGGGTGACAAGTGTCTCCCTCTCGTTGGTCCAAAATATTTCATCTCTCGGAAAAATCCGCAAAAATAATCAATGTTACAACCGTAATTTTCCCTTCGCAAAGTCCGGAAAACGTTTCTTTTTGGTAGTTGTGCACAAATTTTCGTTCCTAGCCTAACTTAAGGCCTAAATTTTTGTACGTACGCCCTCACGTACATACTCTGGAAATACGGGGTATAACATTCTCCCCTTCTTAGAAACATTCGTCCCGAATGTTCCTTCTAAGTCTCAAAACAAACATGCGCCAGTATAGTCTTCCCTGCTATACTTACGAAAACAATCATGCCACACCTGGCCACAATACAACACGCGCAAATACTTACATCCAAGTCCACGAGGAATCACCTCCATCACTACAAAATCTCCCACCCAAAGTCTAAAATATACACCCTTCGCACCTTCACTTTATAAAAGAAATGATCACATCTATGTTCTTAACACATGCTCGCTGCTTCCCTTACTTGTCGTACCCTTCTCGTACACTCGAGCTCTTTCTTATAACTGACCACATTTCTGTTACTGCTTCAGTTTCCAAATCTCGGGGTTACTATCTCCAACTTGGTCATCATTAACTGGGAATACTCTAGATGGATCTCCGATACTTTTCCGAACATAACAACATGAAAGACCGGACGCACTGCCTCCCACGTCGGACGGCAAAGCTAACTTATAGGCAACCTGGCCTATCCTCCAAAGGATATGAAAACGCTCCAAGTACCTCAGGCTAAGTTTCCTCTGTTTTTTTTTTTCAAAACTCGTCACACCCTTTCCGGGGTGGTACCTTCAAGAAGATCCACCACAACTGAACTCAAGCATCGCCGATTATCCGCACGACTTCTGTTGACTCTGAGCTGCAAATAACCTCTTCTGGATAAACTTTACCCTATCCACCTCCTGCTGAAACAAGAATGAACCAGCTATCTGAACCTTGCCAACATCGAACCAATCGACCGGCAAGTTACACTTCCGCCCCTACAAGGCGTCATAAGGCGATATTCGAATACTGAAATGGTAGTTATAAGAACACCTCAGCGGAGGCGACAATCCTTACAATACCCATGAAATCCAAACACCGCCCGGCGAATGCGTCATCGAGACTCACTGAGTTCCTAACCTGCTGGTAATACTCTGAGAAAGCGAAATAGCCGTAACACGGCTCTCGCCTGGTCATAAGGTGAAAGTAGGCACCTCGCAGCCTTACAACCTTCCCGATATAATCATCTCGCATAACCCTCGCCGAGTAAGCGGTCTTGACTAAAAGATAAGATGGTGACCTCATCGGCCGACTCATCGGTCGAACGCATCCACGAACTCAGACGTTTGGTTAACTAAACTTGGGCCTAACACCCTCTTGACTCACCACCGGCGGGACCACCTCGAACTGACCTCACCACATTACAAAGGGCGGGTTGACCCGCGACGGTCCTCAACCCGACTATCGCGCCAAACACTTGTTCCTCGAACGAACAATCTCACTAATCAAGTTACGAAAACCTGGTCTTCTTAGCTCAACTACCCTCTTTCATTTCATACCACTCGGGGACTTATCACACAAACATATCTCACGCGCACTATGCACTCCGGATAAGTGGTCAAACATAAAAATACATCTTTTACTCGAGATGGCCTTGCCTCTAAGGTCTCCACGTATAAAACTCTAAGGCTCACACTTTTCCTATCCCCCAATATTACCCGGTTAACTAACCATGATTTCTAATCACAATTTACACAATGTTATCCGAACGTAACCCCAAGATATACTTATCTTATCACACATACAATCTCTAGAGGTTAAGGATATACTGAATCGCTTTCACTCCTCCGCTGCTTCCACTCAATCCTGCCCTGTTGGGCGCATAACTAGGGAAGGTGACGAACTAGCCACTGATCCTGAAGGCTGAGTCTTTCTACTTGCATCCCTCCTACTAGGACACCCTTTCGACACTTGCCTCGACGGCCGCAGTAAAACAAACACCAACAAAAGATGACATTCCGGGATGACGCCGCAGCGTGAACACCGGGAAAATCAAACCGGCCGGGAACCTACGTGTATTCTGTGAACGAAGCCCGGAGCTCGACTAACTCCGCATACCTCGAACGTCTGAACCCCATGGAGGACCACTCTGACCGGGCAGAGGCGCCAGAATCTGCCTCGGCCGAGGCGATTCGCCTCGAATGTTACCAAAGGACCGCCGACCGCCTCTTCGCTGATTTTGGTTAACCCGTTGATCCTACGTTCCGGTGCGTGCATAAGCTGTCTGTGGCAATATCCATGCTCGATCAAGAGATACTCTTGCACAACCTTTCTTTAGATAGTCATCAAGACCCGTGATATATCGGTGCACTCTATATTATCTGGTTGCTAAAATCCTAGCTAGTAACAGGTACATTCCTTTGTAATCCATATTCTTTGTTCCCGGTCGTGGAACTGAAGGCATAAATGTCATGGCCGCAGTAGGAACTGCTGCCGCCGTGCTAAACTCTGTTGGGGCTGGCGATGTCGCAGAACTCCCCGAATGAAGCACCACCCTAGGTGATGATTGGGCCCGTGCCCTCGTAACCCTCTGTGCTCTACTCAGCCTCCTCGCCGCTTGCTTCTCAGGCCAGTGCCGCTTTACGCGGAGGCATAGCGGTGGGAAAGAAATACGTTAGAGGGTCCAACTTATAACACAGCTCTAAGCACGATCTCAGAGTGAGAAGAATGGAAACAAATCCTAAATATCCTATAGCCTCCTGATTATTGGTGCAGCACAACACACCGATAATCAAACTCTACTGATACGGTGCAGACACTTTCCGAGGATTAACTGCTCTGATACCACTTTTGTCACGACCCGAACCCGGGCCCGTGACTGGTGCCTTACCCCGGGCACCCAAGTAGACATACATCAGAGTAATCAGCGGAATATAAGACAAGACATGAAATAACATGAAGTGTGAAACATTTATTTGAGAAAAGTTGCCTTTCGGCATATATATATATATAAACTTAAATCCAGTGATTACATCCCTTTACAACTCGCCTACAACGATTACTCTGCACCTCTAAGAATGATATAACAACAATGGCGGACAGGGGCCGCCATACCCTGAATGTAAGTACTACAATGGCAGGGACTATACCACGATAAGCCTCGAGAAACGGAGCTTCCCAAACGCTGAATGTGACCATGGCGAGGATCAACACGGTGTACTTACTCACTGCGGCGAACGCAGCCCCGAAAGGAGGTCGATAACAGTACCAAGTATGTGAAACTGAAAATACTGTAAATGAAATCATAGTAGTCTATATAAAGCAGGAGACATATATGATTGTCACGACCCGAACCGGGGCCCGTGACTGGTGCCTTACCCCGGGCACCCTAGTGATACAACATCAGAGAAAATCAGCGGAACATAAAGCATAAATATGAAACGAGAGACATGATAAATAAAAGCAAATAGGCCAACCAAAACAGTTGCCTTCCAACATGTATATATAAACAGTTGAGCGATAATCCTTACACCGCCCACAACGGTGATCTGGACCTCTAAGATTTATACAACTATGACGACAGGCCCCGCCATACCCCTGAACGCAAGAACTTACTGCACTCGGGTAACATACCAAAGATAAGCCTCACGAAACGGAGCTTCCCAAAACGCTGAAATGAGATCCTAAACGCGGATCGACAAATGATGTACTTCTACTGCAGATGTAACGCACTTCCGGCGAGGTCGATACAGTACCAAGTATGTGAAATTGTAAAATATCGTAAATGAAATCATAATAGTCTATAAAAGCGGAGATGTATGATAACCAAACTACACTACACACATAACGATTATATCAATTCGTGGTCTCACGCCCACAACATCAATCCCGCGTGAGTACCTTCTCACCGGCAATCTATGATATGATAACAACAAGACAAAGAATCCAAATGGGAGCATACTCGTGCGCTACGATCGTGTCAGATGTCCAAAGGGAACAAATAAGACAACATTCCAAATGGAAGAATACCCGCGCCACGATCGTGTCGATGAGTCCAAAGGGAAATAATAAGACAAAGATTCCAAATGGAAGCATACCCGCGCGCTACGATCGTGTCGTGAGTCCAAAGAGAAACAATAAGACAACAAGCGGTAATCAAAGTGGAAGCATACCCGTGCGCCACGATCGCGCAAGATGTCCAAAGCGATTAAAAGTAACACTATCAACGAACGCATTGCGGAATTTATCCGTCCACCGCCCACGCCCAAGTAAGTTCTCAACAAGTCAACCGACCCTCCATCGAGACGCCAGAGTATAGAAACACAATTCTCGCACAACAAAGGCTATCACAACAAGCATAGGCAAGTTTTCACGACAACAAGCATAGGCAAGTTTCACAACAACAAGCATAGGCAAGTTTCACAACAACAAGCATAGGCAAGTTTCTACACAACTCGAAGTACTTTCATTTTATGCCCAAGTCCGGGTTTTAACCCTAAAGTACTACGTACGTTAAATTCCTTTTAAAGAGATCTATTCCTTTTATAAAAGTCACCCGATACCCGTAGTATAAAAATAGAGTGACTTATATCTTTTAAGTAAACCAAAACAACTTTCATTCTTTCTTTTTTTAAAACCAGATTAAGGCAACACCATGCTTTCTTTTTTGACCAAAACACTTCTCTTTTTAAAGTCAAGTTACCACATTAAAATCGATGATAAA
This sequence comes from Przewalskia tangutica, assembly GCA_029844215.1. Taxonomy (NCBI): domain Eukaryota; kingdom Viridiplantae; phylum Streptophyta; class Magnoliopsida; order Solanales; family Solanaceae; genus Przewalskia; species Przewalskia tangutica. The sequence continues at coordinate 73,577,873 of CM056722.1, read as the reverse complement.
ACCTTTCTTTTGTTTTCATAAGGTCGTTATAACCAACTTCCCATAAAGCTGTTATAACACCTTATGTTTTAAACCATTTTAAGACAACACAATGCCTTTCTTTTCCCTAAAGTTCCAGTTTGCCTAATTTCAATTACACAAGTCTCTTTTTGAAAAGTTTCATAGTTCAATGTCTTAATCTCTTTTAAAACAATTGAGTAACATATGCCATAAAGTAATAGGTTATTCTTGTTCATAATCAATCTTATTAAGCCATGATCTAGAAAATGTAATATCATTTTGTCTCATCTTAGCTTCATGCAGATGGAGGTTTCTACTGGTTTTAATAATACTTAATTATTCAATACATTTTCCTTTATTAACGCCGCAGATGGTTTGTCGATACACATTCCGATTTCAAATCAAGAAACATTATTCTTTTCAAAACCAAGTACTCATTACTCACGAACGAGGTTTCACACAAACATCCATATTAAGTCAAGTCTCTTATCTTTTAAGAATAAGTCTCTTAACTTCTAAACCATTAAACCATTCTTTTATCTCTCTTAAGACGTTACACCTAACTTCTCATAAAGCCGTATAACTCTTATGTTTTCAAACCAAGTATACACTTCTTCCAAAAAGGTTTCTTAATCTTTTAGAATACTTGAGGTTCTTTATTATCACACCTCGTCGCTTATAAGTCAAATCGATTATCCTTTTAAAAAGAAACCACAAAGCATTTCTCATTTACATAGAAAGTCGTTATAACACTTTATGTTTAAAAACAATCAAATACATTTAACACACGTGACGTCACCGCACTACATAGTTATACACATATCACGCTAGAACAGATAAGAAGAGGTTCACATACCTCGCGACGACATCGACTAAAAGCAAAGCGCCCAAGTACCTCAAACCGCGGCTACACCTTAAGCCGGACCACGCCACACGTAGTATTTCAACCTATAGAGGCCACAGGCGCCTATTAACATCTTAGATCTCAATGTAGAATATCTTACGTAAAATTAGAAGACTCTCCTCAGAACGACTGCCCGGTTCGCATCGTGCCTTACCCGGCACCCTAGTGACACAACATCGAGTAATGGAACATAAAGACAATACATGAAACCAATGTAAAATGACAAAGGAAATAAGAAGACACTTAACCAAAGCGGTTACCTTCAGATATATATAAATAGCAATTGAATAGCGATAACCCTCTTACAAATTCTGCCCACAGCAAGATTCTACACCTCTAAGAAATGATACGACAATAATGGCGGACAGGCTCGCCAAACCCCGAATGTAAACACTTACTACGACAGGGACTATACCACCGATAAGCCTCGGAGAAACGGAGCTTCCAAAGTGACGTGATCCTAAGAGCGGATCAACGATCGGGTGTACCTTTACCGCGCAGATGAACGCACTTCGAAGGAGGTCAAGCATAACAGTGCCGAGTATGTGAAATGAAAATAAATCGTAAATGAAATCATAGTAGTCTATATAAAACAGAGACATGTATGATAACCAAACTACGCTCACAATAAATAAGCAAATATGTCAAGTCGTGACTCACGCCTCAAAGTTATCACAATAAAACCGCACGGTAAGTACGAAGGCATAGCCGACTACTAAGACCCACGCACCAAAAATACCACAAATCAGTATCCCGAGGTCTTTCTGCACCGCACCACATGATCGGCCGCCCTCGCCCGCAATATCAATGCGCGTCTATCCTCGAACTCTCGCAGCTCGCATAGGTCACACACGACCCGCACGAGGTATTCTCGAATCATGGTCCTGCATCACCGAGGTATACCCCGCATCGGGCGCAGCTAACCTCGGTATCTACAGGCTCCCGCAACCCGCATAGTCTCAAAAGACCGCATAGTCTCAGCAGACCGCATAGGAATCCCAGCATCAAGCTAAACACCCGAATGATCAATCCTCGAGCTACCGCGACTCGCGATAGTCACGAGGACCGCATAGCCGTAAAGACCGCATCAAGGGTGGCAAGCCCTCGGTATAATAAGTCAAGGGTATGTGATACAATAATCATAACTGGCTTAACGCTTAACAACGTAAGCACAACAATAATAACCCCTTACATAATAATCACAAGATACTAACACACGAGCATCCTAACATGCTTACTCATCAAATCAACAAGAAAGTATTACAAGGCTATCACAAACCAATACAATCAAGTTATTCACACAAGGTACTTTCTACTAACAAGTTCGGGTACCTATCCCCAAAGTACTTCATACATTAAATCTTTAAAAGATACGTTACTTCACAAAAATCACACAATACGTAGTATATAAAAATAGAGTGATTATCTTTTCAAAGTAAATCAATTACTTCTCTTTGTAAAATCAAGTAGCAACATTCTTTTCCAATGTTCAAGTTTGCCTAATTTCCAATGTTCAAGTTTGCCTAATTTCCAATGTTCAAGTTTCTCATTTTAGAAAGGTTTCGTAGTTCATAGTCTTATTCATTTAAGAATATAATTCTCCTTTAAACAACTGAGAAACCTAAGCCTTATATGTAGTAGATATTCTTGTTTATAACAATCTTATTACAAAGAAATTGTGATCTAGAAATATCATTTTGTCTCATCTTAGCTTCTATGCGGATGGAAGTTTCACTGGTTTTAATAATACTTAATTAGTCAAAACATTTCCTTTTATTAACGCTCGCAGTTGGTTTGTCGATACACATTCCGATTTCCAAATCAAGAAACATTCTTAAGTCGTTATACCTAACTTCCCATAAAGCTAGTATAACTCTTAAGTTTTCAAAACCAAGTATTACTTCTTCTTTCAAAATGATTCAAAAATCTTTTGAAATACTTCAAGTTCTTTATTAATACATAACAAGCCGCTTATAGTTCAAATCGCTTACCTTTTAAAACCACATGTATTTTCTTACCAACATAAAGTTTATAACCAACTTCCATAAAGCCGTTATAACACTTTATGTTTTACACCAATCAAATACATTTAGCACTGCACGTCACCGACTACATAGTTCACACATATCATGCTGAAGAGATAGGAAGAGGTTCACATACCTCGCGACAGTATCGACTAATAGCAAAATGCTCCAAGTACTTCAAACCGCCTACTCCTAGCCCTAGATCGCGCCACACGTAGTACTTCAACCTATAAGGCCACAAGGCGCTTATTAACATTTAGGTCTAACCGTAGAACATTCTACGTAAAATTCTAAGAAGACCTCCCCACCCCGCAACAACAGAAATCTCCTCCTCTATCGGCGCCGCCACCAAGCCAACCAAGTGGTTATACATCTAACCCTAACTGGTACAATTCTACTCCACTACTACTACACAAGTCTCATCAGAATACACCATATGTAAAAACAGCTTTAGTACTCTTCTTCAAAAGGTTTCTTATTATTCAGCTTAAGTCCAAAGACATTGCCGACAACAACGCTCAGTTCTATATATACAGTATACTTCAACTATATAGTCTAACAATCATGTAATTTCCAATTACAATAGAGGACAAGATATTTACCTCGATAAGCCCATAATTATCCGAGTATAAAGTCGATCCTCGGGCAATCGCTTAGCTCCAACTCCGCGCCCAACCCGCCTCCAAACTACCCTTAGAAGTTCTAACCAACTTCTACATACTACTCCAACTAACCATGGAGATTTTCCTTAGGGTTTCGGTTGACCGACTAAGTATAATAGTATTTACGGCTTTTCAGATAGTATAACCTTAGAATACAACAAGGTATATGGCTAAGGTAATTTGAGCATTATAACAATACTTTGAGAGTATTTCTACCAAGAGGGGTATTATACGAAAACAACTAGGCAGTGGGTACTTATTGCTAGCACCCCAAGGAGTGGGGTGTATACCTCTACTACCCCACTCAGTGGGGAACTCTCGCCAGGTGAGGAAGGCTTTGGACGAGAACCACAAGGGAGAGGAGGGATTTTAACACTTAGAAGATTTTAGGATGAAGAAAGTCTTCAACATAGAGTGGTATTTATAGCCAACCAACGGCCAACCAATGGCCAAGATCATGCTGTTGCAAGGCAAGTGTAGGGCCAAGATCTTGCAAGGCCCCTTAACCAACTAACACACAAATATCCTACCAACTAAAGCCATTCCAATCGCCACAATAACGCCTCACATCCATCAATTGAGGGTGACAAGTGTCGCCTCCCGTTGGTCCAAAATGTTTCGTCTCTAAAAATCCGCAAAATAAAATATGGCATAGCCGAAATTCCCATACGAAAGTCGTGGAAAACGTCACTAAAAAAACGACTCTAACCGTGTCAGGTAATAAAATTAAATCGCCAAGCCTACTTGAAGTTCGAATTTCCTACGACGCCCCTCGCAGACATACTGGAAATACGGTATAGCACTTTTCCCACAATAACAGAATCTCCTCTCTATCGGCGCCGCCACCAAGCCAACCAGTGGGGTTTGCACGCCTAACCTGACGTACAATTCTACTCACAAGAATACTACACGCTTCATCAGAATACACCCTATGTAATTACTGGGCTTCACTTCTAAAATTCGTGCTTAAGTCGCAAGACATCAGCTGTAAGTATTATTCGAGCTTAAGTCAAAAGACATTGCCGCACAATTATAATGTTCAGTTCTATATATAGTATACTTCAACTATATATTCCTACAACATGTAATTTCCAATTACAATAGAAGGTCAAGAGTGTTTACCTCGATAAGCCCAAAATTATCCGAGTTTATATGTCGATCCCGAGCAAGGTTTAGCTCCTATCTGCGTGCGCTCCAACTCCGATCCAACCAACCCTTAGAAGTTCTAACCAACTTCTACTTAAATACTCAACTAACAATGAAGATTTCCTTAGGGTTTCGTTTAGAGGCTAAGAGAAGTATAATAGTATTTTCTGGCTTTTGTAAAAGGGTACTTTGGAAAGTACTACAAGGTATATGGGCTAAAGTATTTGGGCATTATAACAATACTAGAGAGTATTTCTATACCACAAAAATAGGTATTATACGAAAAACAACTAGGCTAGGGGTGTACCCCACTACCAAGCCTCAACAAAGTGAGGGGAGGCTCTCGCCAAAGCTTCTCGGGGGAGGGAGGGCTTGACGAAGCAAACAAGTGAGGGAGTATTTTGAGACTTAGATAGATTGCTCAAGTTTTGGATGAAGAATGTCTTCAACTAGAGAGGTATTTATAGGTCAAGTGAAGGCCAACCAATGGCCAAGATGAAGACAAGTGCATAGCAAGTGTAAGGCCAAGATTTAGCCATGTGCTACCTTATCCATCTACACAAAATATCCTACCTAACCCTTGACCAAAATTTCAACACCAAAACGTGCCAATGGTCAAGCTTGTCGTCCACTTGTTTCCAATGGGAGGGTGACACTTGTCCCTCCCGTTGGTCCAAAATGTTTCGCCTCTCGGAAAAATCCGCAAAAATATTAATGACATAGCCGGAATTTTCCTACGAAAGTCGTGGAAACGCTTTTTAAAAACGACTCTTTTGGCACTTGTGTACAAATTTCGAAACTTGTCAATTCTTAAGGCAAAATTAATACGCACGCCTCACGCATACTGAAATACGGTATAACAATGATAACCAAACTACGCTCATTTATAAAAACAAATATGTCAAGTCGTGGACTCACGCCTCAAAGTCATCACTCAAATATAACTATGGGTCTCACGCCACAACATCAATCATGCGTGGAATACCTTCCTCACCGCTGCCCATGATATAAAAGCACCAATGAAATACACATGAACACCGTGTCCCACCGTGTCATAATAAAACCGCACGGGTAAAGACGAAGGCATAGCCGACTACTAAAACCCACGCACAACAGGTCATAAATGTATCACGAGGTCCGTCTAGACCGCCACATGATCGAATTGGCCACTCGCCGAGATCAAATGCGCGTCTAATCCTCGAACTTCCCGCACTCGCATAGGCCACTCACATAGGCCCGCATGAGGTATTCCTCGCATCGGTGGTAGCTACTCCCTAAGATCGCCCCGACTCGCAGTCCGCATGGCCACATAGACCGCATAACCATATAGGCCGCACACTAACTCGAACTCGTAGAGTTCGCGATAGGTCCCCCGACCCGCATGAGGTATTCTCGAATCACGGTCCTGCATCACTCGAGTCTACCCCCGACGGAGGCGCCTTAACCCCTGTATCATGTCAAGAGGTGAGTGATATAATACTAACATAACAACTTATCGTTAAACAACATAAGCACAACAAGGGAAATCCCTTTACACAAACATCACAAGATACTAACACACGTAGCATCCTAACATGTTTACTTATCAAATCATCAAGAAAGTATTACAAGGCTATCACAAACCAACACAATCAAGTTATTCACACAAGGTACTTTCTACTTTATGTCAATAAGTTCGGGTTTATCCCCAAAGTACTTCATACATTAACTCTTTAAAAGATCCGTTTCTTTCACAAAAGTCACACAATACCCGTAGTAAAAAATAGAGTGACTTCTTTTTAAGTAAACTAAAACACTTCCCTTTGTAAAATCAAGTAACAACATTATTTTCCAAACGCTCAAGTTTGCCTAATTTCAAATGCTCAAGTTTCTCATTTTCAAAGGTTTCAGTAGTTCATAGTTTTAATCACTTAATGATATAATTCTCCTTTAAAACAATTTGAGAAACATATGCCTTATGTGTGAGTAGGTTATTCTTGTTTATAACAATCTTATTAAAGCAGCCATGATCTAGGAAATGTAATATCATTTTGTCTCATCTTAGCTTCTATGCAGATAGAGGTTTCTACTGGTTTTAATAATACTTAATTAGTCAATACATTTCCCTCTATTAACGCTGCAGTGGTTTGTTCGATACTTATTCAGATTTCCAAAATCAGTAAAACATTATTCCTTTTAAAAACCAAGTACTCATTACTCACGAATGAGGTTTCACACTTTTTAACAAAATTCATATTAATACAATTAAGTCAAGTCTCTTATCTTTTAAGATCAAGTCTCTTAACTTTTAAAATCAATAAACCATTCTTTTATCTCTCTAAGTCGTTATACCTAACTTCCCATAAAGCTAGTATAACTCTTAAGCTTTTAAAACCAAGTATTACTCGCTTTCAAAAAGGTTTCTTAATTCTTTGAAATACTTCAAGATTCTTATTATTTAAACTTAAGTCAAAAGACATCTGAGTAAAACCACGTTCGCTTAACACACGCACGCCTACCGCACTATATATATTGTTTTAAAATATCATGCTCAAGAGGATAGGAAGAATCACATACCTCGTGACGATTATCGACAATTAGCAAAACGCTCCACGGCTTATAACCCGCTTAGCCTTGTCCACCTTCAAGTAGAACACGCTACTCGCAGAACATTCAACCTATAAAGGTCATATACGCCTATCAATGTCTAGACTACTCAGAGAATATTCTAAGCGTGAGGTTCTATTTTACTTTAAAAATCGGGCAAGACTTCCCTACCCGTTAAGCTACACAAGTCTCATCAGAAATACAATTCATGTAGTACAGCTCAATCTTCTTCTTTAATATTCTTCCGATGTGATTTCATTCAATGCTTTTCAGAATATCCTTCTATTACGCTCAATTCTCTTTCGTAATATCCTTCTATGTGTCTTATATTTATTTCTATACTACTATAGTATGTAATTTCCAATTACAAATAGAAGGACAAGAGTATTTACCTCGATAAGCCCAAAATTATCCAAGTTTAAATGTCGATCCTGAGTAAACGTGCTACGGATCGACTTTTAGTTCTTGGATTATTTTGGGCTTTTTGAGGTAATGAACCTTGTCCTCTTTGTGAAGTTGGATATTATATATGTTGGTTGTATATAAATAAGTATGTGATACATGGAAGGAAGTTGGAAAAGATTTGGACCTTGTTAAGTTGCTAAAATCGAGAAATTGACATGTTAGCCATTAAAATGGTAAAAACGTACCTATTACCTGTTGACAGTTAATAACAAAGTTATTATAACTTATATAAAGATTGGAATATAAGTTGGAAGATTAAAGAAGTAATTCCGGTGTGCTTGTCGAAAATTGGATAAGTTTGATTGTAGTAGTTGGCCAAGAACACCAACTAGTGGACTAATGGACTGTAATTAAATCAATCGCTTTTACTTTGGACTAATGGACTGCTTTTGTATATTGTGGGCAGAATTTTACACGCCGATTAGGCGTGTAATCCCATTTGGTATTGTTGTATTTTTCGCTTTAAATGCGTATGTTGGTTATTGAATTTCGCCTTGAAAAAGTGGAAAAGTACATAACAACAGGAAGTCTGCCCGATTTTCCATAGAATAAGAGACCTATACTTAGAAATATTCTACGAAGAAATCTAGACGATAGACGTATTTGATTATTATAGGTTGATATTCTACGCATGGCATATTCGACTTGGCAAGTGGATTACAGATGAGGTATGTGATTCTTCCTATCCTCTTGAGCATGATTGTTAGAAATATATAGTACAGTGACGTCGTGTGTTAAATGAATTTGGTTTCACTTTGATGTCCTTGACTGGAGTTCTAAATGTTAAAGAATCTTGAATTATTCTAACAAGTTATGAATCATTATTCGGAAGGAAATTTATACTTGGTCTTTAAAAGAATAAAGTTCTCTTAATTTCAGAAATGAGTGTGGTTGTCTTTGGTTGGTTTAAAACATAAAGGGTTATAATGGTTTTATGGAAAGTTAGTTATAGCGACTTTATGAAGATAAAAGAATGGCTTGATTATTCTAAAAGATAAGAGACTTGATTATTTTGAAAGTTAAGAGACTTGATTTTGAAATCTAAGAGACTTGATTTTGAAAGTTAAGAGACTTGATTTTGAAAGTTAAGAGACTTGATTTTGAAAGCTAAGAGACTTGATTTTGAAAGTTAAGAGACTTGATCTTGAAAGATAAGAGACTTGATTTATAAACGACTTGATTTTGGAAAAGGAGAAATAACTTGATTTAAAAGTATAGGTTACTTGTTTTGAAAAGAGTAAGTTACTTGAGTTTAAAAGAGTGAGTAACTTGTTTCTAAATATTGAACTTGTCTTGATTGGAAAAGTATAAGTGGCTTGATTTTAAAAGGTGTGAGAGCCTTGATCTTAAAAGAGTGAGTTACTTGGGTTTTAAAAGTATACTTGACGTTGTTTTAAAAGTGTAAGCCACTTGGTTTAAAAAGTATAAAGTACTTGATTTAAACATGAAAGTGTCTTGATACTACGGGTATTAGTATCGTGTGGTTTTTACGTAAAAAATGATCTTTTTAAGAGAATTGAAGTATGTAGTACTTTAGGGTTAAAACCCGGATTGTTGGCATAAATGAAAGTCTAAGAGTATGTTAAACTTGCCTATGCTAGTTGTGATAGCCTTTGTTGTGCAAGTGTTGTATTTCTATGCTACCGCCTGGAGGCCGAGTTATCTATCTTGTTGTTTACTTGGATATACCGACGATCTTTGGATGGTCCACGCATGCTTCCACTATGATTGTTATCGTGTTATTTACTCGACATACCGACACGCCAGCGCCCACGATTGTTATTGTTATTCCACGGACTAGCTCTCCATGAGGTTGACGACGCAGTTTGGATCCGTAGCTAGCCCCGCATTTGCCCCTGGCCTTTGACGCATCGGATCCGTAGTTGGCTTCGCATTTCCCGGTCTTCTATAGCATAGTTGGTACGATAGGCTCGTAGATGGCTTCCGATTTGCCTCGGCCATATCTCGCGCAGTCGGATCCGTAGTTGGCTTCGACTTGCCGGCCGATTGATGACTATCACGACCCGACCCGGGCCCGCGACTGGTTCCCTACCTGGGCACCCTTATAGGTATACATCAGAGATAATCAGCAGAACATACATAAACTTAACAGGAAATAAATAACAGGCTAGCCGATAAGGCCACCTTCCAAAAACATACACGTAACTTAAAAGGCAGTTACCTCATTTTTTTTCTTTACACAACCAATCCACAAGACATGACTACAGACCTCTAAGAATTCCTGACATAACAACTGTGACGGGATAGGGCCCCGCCATACCCCTGAATATACAAAATCTACAACCTCAAGGACTGTACCAAAATATAAAGCCTCCGAAATAATGGAGCTTTCCAACTAATCAATGATCCTAAGTGCGGATCAACAAGCTATGTACTCTCAACTGCGGCATGAACGCATTTCCGGCGAGGTCAAGATGAAATATGTACCAAGTATGTGGCGAAATATCAGAATGAAATCATAATAGCTATATAAAGCCGAGACATGTATGATAACTAAAATAACAAGATAATCGTGCCTTGCCAAAGTGAAAGTAATGAAAGTTAGTTTTACCTTTTAAAGACTATTTCAACACATGACAATAGTCACACAGGGCTACAGACACAAGCCCTCAAATATCATCACATAGTCCAGTCAGGGTCTCAAGCCCACAATTATCAAAGCGTGCCCGTGGAATCTCACATCACTGCCGACAACCTTATGTGTAACATATAACCATGTGATGCGCCCGTGGCATCCCACCTCACTGTCGGCGTACACACATACAATACATATATATCTCCCGCGTGGAATCACACATCACCGCCGATAGCCTTACGTAACATATAACCACGTGACGCGCCTGGCATCCTACCTCACCGTCGGCTGCATACATACACAACACATATATATATATCTCATGCGTGGAATCCTCATCTCGGTACATGACTTCATGGAGAGCTAATCCATGGGTAATAAACGTATATAACATGCCCGTGGAATCCTCATCTCGGTACATGTCTTCGTGGGAGCTAGTCCATGGAGTAATAGTACATAACATGGTCGCATGCCCGGAATCCTCATCGATAAGCATGAACATGGGGTAATAATCGTATATAACATCCCAGTTGAATCCCTCATCTCTGGTATAAGAATTCAGGGACACCTAATCCAAGCAGAAATAGTACATAAAATCGTCGCATGACCCGAATCCTCATCGATAAGCATGGCCACGGGTAATAAAACAACCGAATCTAACCCGCCTCCGGTCACATGCCCCTAATCCCACATCGACGTAATGTCCAAGGATCAATCATAATGGAAGCATACCCGTGGAATCCCACATCACCGCTTGCAGACGCTCCAAGTAAACTTACAACAAGACATCCGACTCTCCAACCGAGAGTCACTAACGTAAACATATAATACTTGCACTCAAAGCTATCACAAGCAAGCATAGGCAAGTTCATTAAATCTTTAGACTTCCATTTTTATAAACTCAAGGCACTTTTCGTTTCACATAAAAATCTGGGAATTTAACCCCAAGTACTATGTACTTCCATTCTTTTCAAAAGATTCCTTTTCATATAAAACCTCAAGATACTAACACCCGTAGTATCAAGGCTTGTTTACATTTCACATAAGGCACTACACTTTTAGAAATACATTTCTCGGCTTCTAAATCAACTGACCCTTATTTTAAAACTTTAAGCAAGTGATACCTTTAAATCAAATTGTCCTTCCTTATTTCAAGTTACTTCTTTGTTTACATTATTAGAGGAAACCATTCTCTTAACCTTCCATAAAGCCGTTATAACCAACTTCCCATAAAGCCGTTATAACCCTTTATGGTTTTAGACAAATTCATTCCTTTTATAACCAAGAGACTTATACTTTTAAGACCAAGTATCAGATACTTTCAAATCAATTTTCTTAACTTCCAAAATGTCAAGTAACTCACATCTTTTAAAACAAGTTACTTCCCTTAAATCATGTCATTTCTTCCTTTAAGAATCAAGTTTCATTACTTGAAAATAAAGTCTCTCAACCTTTTATGAGTCTAAGGTTCATAGTTTTAAAACTTCATAATGTAAACTTTTTAAATTAAGTACACATACTTTACGCGTTGTGAATAGGTTATACTCGTTTATAACGATTTTATTAAAGCAGTCATGATCTAGAAAATGTAATACAATTTTGTCTTATCTTAGTTTCTATGCAGATGGAGAATTCTACTCATTTTAACATAATTGATTGTCGATACATTTTCCTTTATTAACCCTGCAATGGCTTGTTCGATACTTATTCTCATCCAGGCAAGAATTTGCAAAGTCAACCCGACTCCAAATACTTCGACGACTCTTATCAACATCCCCATAAGACTTGGTAAGAACTTAGATAACTTAGACGTAACTTTTACATAGAGTAAATCAACATACATACCTCTTAACTTCTAAGAGTAGAAAGAATCATGAAATAGTACCACATGTATATTCCATACATAGAATCATGCCAAAAGAAGGAAGAGGTTCACATACCTCGCGACGATTATCGACAAGTAGCAAAATGCTCCAAAGTACTTCAACCTTGCTAGCTATTCCATCCTTCAGGAATATGCTATACGTAGTACTTCAACCTATAATGGCCACAATACGTCTATTAACCTCTAGCTTCAAACGTAGAATATTCTAAGTGAAAAGTCACTAAATTCTATGGAAAATCGGGCAGCACTTCCTTTGTTTCTACATACTTTTCCACCTTTTTCAAGGCCCGATAATCAATAACCAACACGCCACATTTAAGGCTCAATACAAAAACCAATCAAAGGGGATTACACCCCTTATAATACGTGTAAAATTCTGCCCCACAATTCATACGAAGTAGTTTAATGTCCAAAGCCATTCTCGGCTAACTTGTACAACAACAAAAATCCTTTACAATCTTTTTCAATCCAAGTTCTTAGGTCTAACATGTTATATAGTCATAGACAACTTTAACAACTATAATTTCTTCTTTATATAACATGTGACGACTTAACTAATAATCAAATTGAATTGTAATCTTAAGGGCTAAACATGCTAGTTTCGGATTAGGGTTCCAATAGCCAATACACTTATCAAACTTCATACTATATACCTCATGCTTTCTAATATCTATGGCTACAACAATAAGTAATCCTTAATTACTAAACACAAGATTTTTACCTTTTCAAGCCCTTATAATATCCAAGATTCAAAGTCGCTCCTTAGCAATTCTTAGCTCATTTCCTTATGTTTCAATCCGCTCCAAGCACTCCTTAGAAGCTCATGAAGAACTCCTCTTCAAGTTCCATCTTCAAAGTTGAAGAACACCTTAGGGTTTCGCCTTGCGAATAACGTGAAAACGTCGTTTTTCCAAAATATTTCTATTGATATATCCTTACAATACCCTTAGGGACCTTGGGTTAAAGTCTTGTGAATAATAGACCAAAATTACAAAATTTTCTTGTGAGGAATATCACAAAGCCGAGAGCTCAATATGAAGAACAAGAATGAAGTCTTGAAATTTTCTAAGTGTTGAGACAAGTCTTGCACTAGTGTAGTATATATAACATAATGGAGGGTCAAGATTACAACAAATGTGTGGCTAGGATGAAGAACATTAAATATTTATCCATACTACCCTTGTATAATTTCGTCCAAGACCATGTGGGGGGTGCCACGTTTCTCCCTCCCATTCGTCCATAAAATTCAGAACCTCAGGCCCCACAAAACGTAAAATTCCTCGGGTGGGCCCCACGTGACCAAATCCGTAAAAATAAATTTCCATAATGATAATACATTCCATATTACTCAATTAATTCGGAGGGCGACACGTGGCACCCCTCCACTTGTCTTGCTAAGATGACAACAAAATAGATATTTTGAGAGGGGACAAGTGGACATGGGTCCCACTCCACTTGGCTATACATATCCAAGTATTGCAAGACTTGGATCACTTTACACTTAGACAAAAAAATAAGCTCTCATCTTCTCCCCTTTAGCTCCATAATTTCGAGAGCCCCTTGGCTAAGAACAACCATTGTTGATCAATTTATTTCTCCAAGATTAAGCCCTTAAACCAAGTGCTAAGCCTAGATTATTATTCTACACGTTTTTACTTGTCTTGGCCGAAAGTTGATGCCAAAACCCTAGGGGTTCCGTCGACTTTTTGGAAGTGAGATTTAAAGAGAAGTTGCTCCTAAGGTTGTAGGGGGTACATATATGTGATTGGAACTTGAAGAAGTGGAGCGAAACGAAAACTGCGCATCAATAAATACCGGACTGTTTTGGGGCGTTTTTGGGCAATAAATGAGGTAAAAGTCCTTCTTCTTTTAAAGTAATTGGATATTACTTATTGTTATTATGTATGTATGAACTTGTGTTAGAAAAGAATGAAGAATAATAAGTGTTTGAGCCATTTTTGGTGCTAAAACCGATTTGGGACAGATGTGGTGCAAATGGAATTCGTTGGTTATTGTCGTTGTTATCTTCACCTATTGCATGTTATAATGGATTGTTTTGTATAACTGTGGGGCAGAATTTTACACGTCCAGTTAGGCGTGTAATCCCCTTTGGCTAACTGTTGGTTGTGCCTTAAATGTGGCTTGTTGGTTGATGAATACGGGCCTTGGAAAAGGTGGAAAAGTACGTAGAAACAAAGGAAGTGCTGCCCAATTTTCCATAGAATTAGAGGGCCATTATTTGGTATAAGTCCTACACTTGATAGCTTGTAGTTGATAGAAGTGCTATTGTCATTTTAGGTTGAAGTACTACGTGTAGAACATTCTACTTGGCTTGTGGAATAGCCAATAAGGTTGAAGTACATTCACAGATTGCTACTTTTCGTTTGGGTTAGTCGCCAACGAGGTATGTGAACTTCTTCCTTCCTTTGACATGATTATTTGGTAAGTCTATGTGACTAAATTTTAGTGAGTCTATGTGACTTGATTTGGTAAGTCTATGCGACTTAATTCATTTGAAGTAAGTAAGTCCATTTTGGAAATATATGAGTCTTGATTATGAAAGTATGAGTGACTTAGTCAAAATTGTATAAGTTACGTGAAGTACTTTAAAGTTAAGAGATTTGATTTAAGGTTAAGAGACTTGATTCTTTACAAGTTATGAGACTTTATTTTTCAAGAAATGAGACTTGATTTCTAAAGTTAAGAGATTTGATTTAAAGTTATGAGACTTTATTTCTTTACAAGTTATGAGACTTTATTTTTCAAGATATGGGTTACTTGATTTACTTTTAAAGTTAAGAGGCTTGATTTCGAAAGAGTATGTGACTTGAGTTTTAAAAGTATACGTTTATTGATTTAAAGAGAAAGAGTTTTATGATTCTTTTTAAGTATGTATGTACGTAGTACTTTTGAGTTTAGTTTCCCCAATGTGATAAGAAATAAAAGTTCCTTAAGTTCTCTAAAATGAAAGGTTGTTATAATAGCTTTATGGGAAGTTGTTATAACGACTTAAGAAAGAAGTGAAAGTGGTTAAAATGTTATGTAAGGAAAATCACACCGAGCCTACAAATAGACTGATTATGTTATGAGATACACCGAGCCTACAACAGGCGGACATTAAATCACACCGAGCCTACAAATAGGCCTGATTATGTTACGAGATACACCGAGCCTACAAATAGGCGGATTACGCCATATTACCCCGAACCTACACATAAGTCGTTACGCTATCTTACACCAAGCTCCACAGCGTCCGGATTATGCTACATGATTCCACAAGATAATCGAGCTCCACAGAGGGCTTGACATGCTACATGATTCCATTAAGACACCGCCCCACAGCGGGCGGATTATGCTACATGATTCCACAAGACACCGAGCCCCACAGCGGGCCTGATTATGCCACATGATTCATCAAGACACCGTGTCCCGCAACGGGCCGGACACGTTATCACGTATGGATAATCAAATTAAGCTCCCAAATAATAAGTCCCTCCATAAAGGGGGCTGATTATGTTATGTAAGAAATGTAAGTAATGTGTAAAAACTTGATAGAATTCTTAAGTATGTATCTAACAATATGATGCTAATTTATTGAAAGAAGGAAAAGAATGATTAATGTACGATTGATTTCACGAGTTAAACGGCACGTTAGGATCTGGTATTTTAATTTTTATACTTGCCCTCGTCATTCTTTTGTACAGCTTATGATCTTGTTTAATGTACTTTATTTCCGCTCCATACTTAGTACTTGTTGCACCGAATTTGTGGGGCTGCGTCATGTCCGCAGTCTAGGTACACAGCTGTGGATCCGCGAGCTTAGGATCCTTTTCCAAAGATTTCGAGATGGCTCCAAGTTCGGAGTTTGTCCTATGGCTAGGTACATTCTGTGGCACGGCCTTATCCGCCATAGTTGTTGTCACCTTAGAGGTCCGTATTCATATACGGGCCGGATAGTGTAAGTTGTATTTACATTGTTGTATATAGAGACTTTTCTGTGATTTATATTTATACGAAGTCTTTCCGCTTTGCCTTTGTTTTAAAAAAAAATGAGTGCTATTTATCTTCCGCGTTTATTTATGTCAGATGTGTAGAAGGTGCCTGTGTAGGGGCACCATCACGCCCTAGATTTGGGGCGTGACAGAGTGGTATCGAGCGCTAGTCTCTGCATGTCTAGGCATCGTATAAGAGTCTTGTTTATCGATGTCAGGCACCACATCTATAAACAGTGAGGCTATAGTACATTTAGGATTAGTTTCTCTTCCGACTCGAGATCGCACAGAGCTGTTGTTGTGTAGTCTCTCCTAACGTGTTATTTTGATTGCAGAGAGAAAGGTAACAAAGTGACCTGAAAGGATTATATAGACTTCATATCCAGGTTGGTAAAACTATTGTACAGTTGGTATAATGATGATGTGTATCTGTACGAGCGTATTTATTTGGGGTCATATGTGTGTTTCCTAGAATGATTATGTCACACCCCGAATTCGGGCCCGTGACTGGTGCCTTACCCCGGGCACCCTAGTGATACATATATCAGAGAAAATCAGCGGAACATAACACATGAGTCATGAAACAAGAGATATAATAATAAACAGGCCAACCAAAACTGCTGTTTTCAAAGATATACATAAAACTCGAATGCTTTAATCTTTTACAACCCCGCCCACAACAAAGCTTTCTGCACTTCTAACATTTACAACACTATGGCGGACAGGCCCCGCCATACCCCAATGTTCAAGAACCTACAACTCAGTGGAACACATACTAAAAGATAAGCCTCCGAGAAACGGAGCTTCCCAATACGCTGAATCGTGATCCTATGGCGAGGATCCACGGCCGATGCATCTTACTGCAGATGAACGCAGCTCGGGCGAGGTCAAGATAACAGTACCAAGTATGTGAAATCAGAAAATATCAGAAATGAAATCATACTAGTCTATATAAAGGTGAGACATGTATGATAACCAAACTACGCTCACAACATAAAAGCAAATATGTCCAAATGGACTCACGCCTCAAGTCATCACTCAAATATAACTACGGGTCTCACGCCCACAACATCAATCATGTTCGCATCACGGCCGCATGCCCCTAATTCGCCTCTGTAGACATGTCCATGATGCAACAATAATACCAATGCCCCATGACCACATGCCGCGAATTCTACCTGTAGACATCGCCCACGTGACATCAACAACAATTTATCGGGTGATCAACCCGCCGCACGGCCACATGCCCCGAATTCTACCTCGGTGTAGACATGTCCATGTAACCACAATAAGACAAGAATCAAAATGGAAACATACCCGTGGAATTCTCCACATCGCCAAAGACGCCCAAGTAAGTTCTCAATAAGTCAACCGCCTCTATCGAGAGACGCCAGAATACGTAAATACAACACTTGACAACAAAGGCTATCATCACAAGCATAGGAAAGTTTCACACAACTCAAAGTACTTTCACATAAGTCACACAATACGTAGTATAAAAATCGTGACTATCTTTTTAAGTAAACAAGACACTTCCCTTTGTAAAATCAAGTAACAACATTATTTTCCAAACGCTCAAGTTTGCCTAATTTCAAATGCTCAAGTCACTTATTTTAGAAAGGTTTCATAACTCATAGTCTTAATCTCTTTTAAAACAATCGAGTAACATATGTCATATATGTGAGTAGTTTATTCTTGTTTATAACGATCTTA
Organism: Przewalskia tangutica; assembly: GCA_029844215.1. Classification (NCBI taxonomy): domain Eukaryota; kingdom Viridiplantae; phylum Streptophyta; class Magnoliopsida; order Solanales; family Solanaceae; genus Przewalskia; species Przewalskia tangutica. Next base: position 73,559,900 of record CM056722.1, on the reverse strand, counting down.
TTACAGCAGCCATGATCTAGAAAATTTAATATCATTTTGTCTCATCTTAGCTTCTATACAGATGGAGGTTTCTACTGGTTTTAATACAACACATCATTATTCAATACATTTTCCTTTATTAACGCTGCAGTGGTCTGTCGATACACATTCTGATTCCCGAAATCAGTAAAACATTATCCCTTTAAAAACCAAGTACTCATTACTCACGAATGAGGTTTCACACAACATCCACATTAAAACAAATAAGATAAGTCTCTTAACTTCTAACATCAGTAAACCATTTTCTTACCTACATAAAGCTGTTATAACCAACTTCCCATAAAGCCGTTATAACACTTTATGTTTAAACCAAACAAATACACTTAGTACCGTGACGCCCACCGTACTACATAGTTACACACATATCATGCTAGAACAGATAGGAAGAGGTTCACATACCTCGCGACGAGTATCGATAATAAGCAAAATGCTCCACAAGATCAGAATCACGGCTAGCCGCTTTCCACTCTTCAAGTAGAATACGCTACTCGCAGATTTCCACCTATAAGGCCACAAACGCCTATTAACTTCTAACCGTGCGGTTCCATGTTCTACGTAAAATTCGCAAAGACTCTCCCCGCAACAGAAATCTCCTCCTCTATCGGCGCCGCCATCAAGCCAATCGGGGGTTATACGCCTAACCTGGACGTATAAAATTTACTACACAATAATGCTACACAAGTCTATCGCAATACATCCTATGTAAATACAAGCTTCTTTTCTTTAAATTCAGCTTAAGTCAAAAGACATTGCCGCACAATAATGTTCATTCTATATAGTATACCTCAACTATATATTCCTACAACATGTAATCTCCAATTACAATAAGGGACAAGAATATTTACCGACAAGCCCAAAATTATCCAAGTTATAATGTCGATCCCGAGCAAGGTTTAGCTCCTACCCGCGCGCCCAATCCGCTCCAAACAACCCTTAGAAGTTCTAACTAACTTCTACTCAAATACTTCAACCAATCCGCGAAGATTTCCTTGTGGTTTGGTTTGAGACTAAAAGGACAAAAGGTAGTATTTCCTGCCTCACGATAGAGGTAACTTTTGGAATACAACAAGGTAAAGGCTAAGGTATTTGGGCATTATAACAATACTGAGAGTATTTCTACCAAGAGGGGTGTATTATACTAAACAACTAGGCTAGTGGGGTACCACACGGCTAGCACCACAAAGGAGTGAGGCTCTCGCCACAAGTGCCACTCAGGGAGGGAGGAAGGCTTAGGACGAGAACACACTCAAAGGGAGGAGAGGACTCAAGACTTGGAAGATTTTGATGAAGAAGTCTTCAAGCTTAGTGGGTATTTATAGCAAAACCAAAGGCCAACCAATGGCCAAGATCAAGCCATGCAAGGCAAGTGTAAGGCCAAGATCAAGCCAAGTGCACCCTAACCCCTACTCCACAAAACAAGCCACAAAACATTGCACAAAACATTGCACAAAACAATGCCACAACAAGGCACCACCGCCAAGGCCAAACCGCCCTGGCGTCCACGAGGTGACAAGTGTCACCCTCTTGTTGGCCCAAAATGTTCGTCGCTCGAAAAAATCCGCAAAAATACAAAACGACATAGCCGAATTTTCCTTCGCAGTTACGCGAAAACGCTTCGTCAAAAACGACTCTAACCGTGTTGCGCAAAGCGTAACTTCGCCAAGCCACTGGGGTGACACGTGTCGCCTCCTACTTGTCCAAAATAACTCATCTTCGAAAATATCCAAAATGGCTAAAATCTCAAAATCAAAGTGCCCTACAAAATCAGTAAATTTCTCCCGTGGGCCCCACGTGACCATTTCCGAAAATAAAATCTCAAAATTCTAATATAATTTAAGAAGCCCATATTCCAAATCTAGGAACCCAATTCCCATCAACGAACATTTTTCTTTACAAAAACCGAAACTTTTTCCGTGGAAAATCACCTCTTTCTTCCTTCCTTTCCAATTTTCTCGTCAGGCTCACGCACGCACGCCCTCGCATACATACCCCGAGAATACGGGTATAACATTCTCCTCCTTAGAAACATTCGTCCCGAATGTTCCTTCTCAAGACGGATATCGATGAAGTTCCTCTAACAAGTTGCCAACGCCATACCGCCAATAAATAACACACGCCCTCTTCTTTCCTTACTCGTCGCCTCTTCTCGAACACTTGAACTCTCCCAAGACGCACTCATACTTCAGTCATTACTCCGCTCCCAAAAATCTCGAGTCACTACCTCCAAACTTGGTCATCTTACTAACCTCAAACTCCTTAAGGCCATTCCCGACCTTTACGAACCGCACGGTCGAACGCATCCACGAACTCATACTATGATTAACTAAAGCCGCCTAGCACCTCGTGACCTACCAATCAAGTGACCACCTAACTGACTTACCTAAACCAAGGCTACGGTTGACCCGCAAATGGTCTTCAACCCGACCCCACAATCGCGCTAAACCCTCGTTCCCGACACGAACAATCTTACTAACATACGTCATGAAAGCTACCACTTCCATCTCACACTACCCATGGACTTATCACACAAATAAAACCCACGATACTACGCACTCGATAAAGGTCAAACATAAAATAAATCTTTTACACACGACGACCTTACCTCTAAGGTCTCAATCGTGAAATATTCTAAGGTTCACACTTACCATGCCTCCATACTTATCCTTCCAACTAACCATGTTCCTAAATCACATTTTAGCACAAAGCTATCCGAACATAACACTAAACACATTAACAGAACAAGCATACAAAACTCGAGAGGGTTAAGGATATACTGCTCTACCGCTTTTCTAATCACACTCGCAGGCGCATAGCTAGCGGCGTGATGAACCCGCCATCGATCCTAAAGGTCGAGTCGTAACATCCGTATACCTTTGGTGAGCTTCCGCAAATGGCCCCGCTGGCCGCAAAAATAACAAGCTCCTCGCACCACGACACTCCAAATGCGTCTACCACATCGACCACACCGGCGCAGGTGGTGACCGCATCCGCCAACACCCTTACTTCCCCGAAACTCAACCTCGAGCCCTCGACCGCCTCCCGAATACTCGATGCTCAAGGTTGTGGAGGACCACTCGACCGGCGAGGTACAAAACTAGTATGCCGAGGCGGTCCGCCTCGAAAGTCACCAAAGGACCTCGTTGTTCGCCCTTCTCGCTGATTCGTCATTCCGACCTCTCCGTGCCTCACATCCCGGTCGTGAGCTCGCACGCGGGCAATGTCCATGCGGTGCCAAGAGCTACACTCAACAAGCCTCTGTCAAGCAATCATCTAATCCGGTGGCGTAGCGGTGCACTCGATCCTCCATGGTTGCCACTAACGCGGGGACATACCGAGCCACCGAGTCAAACTCCCCGATGTACTCAATCAGACGCCTCTCGCCTCGGATCATAAATCTGTCGGCCGTGCCCTCCTCATCTGCGGAGGCAAGAAGTGATGAGAATGCCTCCGAGAACTCGTCCCATACTGCTGAGCGCATGCTCTCCCGACAACTCCCACGAATCAAACCCGATCATGCAGTATCACGCACTGATGCGAACCTATGACCACCGACTCGGTCTCGAAGCCTTGATCACTCTTACGACCAGTAGCTGCCGGATGAACTCCTGCGGATCATCCTCGTGCCTCACCCATAAAACTCTGGCGCTAACTCGTAAAGTCCCGTAGCCTCAAACTATCGCTCGGGGTGAACCATGGTGCTCTCGAACTGAATCGATCCTATCCTCATATTCGCCACGACCACGGCCAAAGAATCGCATCTCTTGTAACCCATCTCCTGCCCTGCATCGCGGAGGCTCAGTCTCGTGGTCTCAGCAGCCCACCGCTGCTCTAAACTCGCTGGGTGGCGGCGTCCACAAAACCGCCGTCTCAAGCACAACTCAGTCTTGTCAGGGCCGCGCCTCGTACTCCTCAGATCTCACTAGCAGCACTCTCGGCTGCCTTGCCTTCCGGCTCGTCGCCAAGGGCGGAGGCATAACTGGTAAAACGAGATACGCTGAGGGTCCAACTTACAACCCTACTAAGGCACGATCTCGTAATGAGAAGAATGGAAACCAATCCTAAATGTCCTATAGCCTCTCGACATAGATGTGGTGCACAACACACCGATAATCAAGACTCTACTAGACACGGTGCAGTAGACACTTTCCGAGGACTAATCGCTCACGATACTACTATGTCACACCCCGAATTCGGGCGTGGATCGTGCCTTACCCGGGCACCTAGTGATACATATATCGAGAGAAAATCAGTGAACATAACACATGAGTCATGAAACAAGAGATATAATAATAAAGGCCAACTAAAACGGTTGCCTTGGATATACATAAAACACGAGCAGTTTAATCCTTTTACAACCCCGCCACAGCTTCTGCTGACCTCTAAGATTTACAAAACTATGACGGGGCGGGGCCGCCATACCCTCAATGTTCAAGAACCTACAACTCAGTGGAACACATACCAAAAGATAAGCCTCCGAGAAACGGAGCTTCCTAATACGCTGACGTGATCCTATGAGCGAGGATCCACGGCCGATGTACCTTACTGCGGTGATGAACGCAGCCGAAGCGAGGTCGATCTAACAGTACAGTATGTGAAATCGTAAATATCAGAAATGAAATCATACTAGTCTATATAAAGCAGAGACATGTATGATAACCAAACTACGATTCACAACATAAAGCAACATGTCGATCGGGGACTCACGCCTCAAGTCATCACTCAAATATAACTATGGGTCTCACGCCCACAACATCAATCATGTTCGATCACGCCGCATGCCCCTGACTTCGCTTCGGTGTAGACATGTCCATGATGCAACAATAATACCAATGCCCACACCACATGCCGGAATTCTACCTTGCAGACACGCCCATGTGACATCAACAACAATTTCGGGTGATCAACCCCGCCGCACGCCACATGCCCCTAATTCTACCTCGGTGTAGACATGTCCATGTAACCACAATAAGACAAGAATCAAAATGGAAACATACGTGGAATTCTCCACATCGCCAACACGCCCAAGTAAGTTCTCAACAAGTCAACCGGCCTCATCGAGACGCGGAATACGTAAATACAACACTTGTACAACAAAGGCTATCATCACAAGCATAAGCAAGTTTCACACAACTCAAAGTACTTTCACATAAGTCACACAATACGGTAGTATAAAAATCGTGACTATCTTTTTAAGTAAACAAGACACTTCCTTTTGTAAAATCAAGTAACAACATTATTTTCCAAACGCTCAAGTTTGCCTAATTTCAAATACTCAAGTCACTTATTTTAGAAAGGTTTCATAACTCATAGTCTTAATCTCTTTTAAAACAATTGAGTAACATATGTCATATACGTGAGTAGTTTATTCTTGTTTATAACGATCTTATTACAGCAGCCATGATCTAGAAAATGTAATATCATTTTGTCTCATCTTAGCTTCTATGCAGATGGAGGTTTCTATGGTTTTAATACAACACATCATTATTCAATACATTTTCCTTTATTAACGCTCAGCTGGTGATGCCGATACATTCTCGATTCCCAAATCAAGAAACATTATCCCTTTAAAACCAAGTACTCATTACTCACGAATGAGGTTTCACACAACATCCACATTAAAACAAATAAGATAAGTCTCTTAACTTCTAACATCAAGAAACCATTTTCTTACCTACATAAAGTCATTATAACCAACTTCCCATAAAGCCGTTATAACACTTTATGTTTAAACCAAACAAATACACTTAGTACCACGCCCACCGTATTACATAGTTACACACATATCATGCTAGAACAGATAGGAAGAGGTTCACATACCTCGCGACGAGTATCGACAATAAGCAAAATGCTCCACAAGATCAGAACACGGCTAGCCGCTTCACTCTTCAAGTAGAATACGCTACTCGCAGCATTTCCACCTATAAGGCCACAAACGTCTATTAACTTCTAACCGCGGTTCCATGTTCTACGAAAATTCGCAAGACATCCCCGCAACAACGTAAATCTCTCTCTATCGAGGCCGCCATCAAGCCAACCAGGGGTTATACGCCTAACCGGACGTATACAATTCTACTACACAATAATGCTACACAAGTCTCGCACAGAATACACCCTATGTAAATACAAATTCGCTTCTTTTCTTTAAATTCAGCTTAAGTCAAAAGACATTGCGCAATAATGTTCGATTCTATATATAGTATACCTCAACTATATATTCCTACAACATGTAATCTCCAATTACAATAAGGGACAAGAATATTTACCTCGACAAGCCCAAAATTATCCAAGTTATAATGTCGATCCCGAGCAAGGTTTAGCTCCTACTCCGTGCGCTCAATCCGCTCCAAACAACCCTTAGAAGTTCTAACTTCTACTCAAATACTTCAACCAACTATGAAGATTTCCTTAGGGTTTAGGTTTGAGGCTAAAAGGACAAAAGGTAATATTTCCTGCTCTACGATAGAGGTAACTTTGGAATACAACAAGGTAAAGGCTAAGGTATTTTGGGCATTATAACAATACTCTGAGAGTATTTCTACCAAGGAGGGTGTATTATACGAAACAACTAGGCTAGGGGTACCACGGCTAGCACCACAAAGCGGAGGAGGCTCTCGGCCACAAGGCCACCTCCTGAGGGGAAGGCTTAGGACGAGAACACACTCAAAGGGAGGGAGAGGACTCAAGACTTGGAAGATTTTGGACGAAGAAGTCTTCAAGCTTAGGGGTATTTATAGCAAAACCAAAGGCCAACCAACGGCCAAGATCAAGCCATGTGCAAGGCAAGTGTAAGGCCAAGATCAAGCCAAGTGCACCCTAACCCCTACTCCACAAAACAAGCCACAAAACATTGCACAAAACATTGCACAAAACAATGCCACAACAAGCACCAATCGACGAGGCCAAACCGCCTAAGGCGTCACTGGCGGTGACAAGTGTCACCTCTTGTTGGCCCAAAATGTTCCGCCGCCAAAAATCCGCAAAAATACAAAACGACATAGCCGGAATTTTCCTTCGCAAGTTACGAAAACGCTTCGCCGAAAACGACTCTAACCAAAGGTGTTGTGCACAAAGGTAACCGGCCAAGCCACGAGGGGGTGACACGTGTCGCCCTCCTACTTGTCCAAAATAACTCATCTTCCGAAAATATCCAAAATGGCTAAAATCTCAAAATCAAAGCGGGCTCACAAAAGTAAATTTCTCCGTGGGCCCCACGTGACCATTTCCGAAAATAAAATCTCAAAATTCTAATATAATTTAAGAAGCCCATATTCCAAATCTGGGAACCCAATTCCCATCAACGAACATTTTTCTTTACAAAAACCGGAAACTTTTTCCGTGGAAAAATCACCTCTTTCTTCCTTTCCAATTTTCTGTCGTGCTCTCGTACGTACGTCCTCGCATACATACCCTGAGAATACGGGGTATAACAGATTATGAGTTACCATGAGTTGGTTAAGCCTTAATAATTACTTGAAAGGTGTGAAACAGTTTATTGAATCCACACCTAGGCTTTATTTATGTACTTATTTGGAATAGTCAAGAGGTAATGAACTGACAAAGATTGTGATAGACTCTTGAAAGATCAGGTTTAATTGACTTATGGACATACCATGTTATTAGATTAAGCTGTGTTGTATGCTTAAGTGAGATGCACGAATAATATTTTTATGGAGTAAATATGTTGTGATTAGGACAACATGATATTGAGATTATGAGAAACTATCTTACCCGTATGAGGGGAGAGATAATGTAAGATTGGGACATGGAATAATCGAGAATCGTGGAATACTAGCTAACTATTGAGACCTTAGATGAACATTCGAGGACGAATGTTTCTAAGGGGGGAAAAATGTTACACCCCGTAATACCAGGGCTACTAATTGAGAACATGATTAAGGATTTAAGATTTGAATTTTGGAAGGAAAGAATAATTACATTTTCTTAAGGAAAATTTCGAAAAAAAATGTGACGACGGAAAAATCATTAACTTGGAGTATAATACTTCTAATTGGATTTATGGACTTAGTATTGGATTATAAGGTGTTGGAATTGATAATATGAGGTCCGCCGAGAATTTCACAATTTCGCAGGGACCTTCGAAAAATTATAATATTTTGGACCAATCGGAGGGCGACAGGTGGCACCCCTCCACTTGTCTTGCTAAGATGACAACAAAATAGATATTTTGAGAGGGGACAAGTGGACATGGGTCCCACTCCACTTGGCTATACATATCCAAGTCTTGCAAGACTTGGATCACTTTACACTTAGACAAAAAAATAAGCTCTCATCTTCTCCCCTTTAGCTCAATAATTTCGAGAGCCCCTTGGCTAAGAACAACCATTCTTGATCAATTTATTTCTCCAAGATTAAGCCCTTAAACCAAGTGCTAAGCCTAGATTATTATTCTACACGTTTTTACTTGTCTTGGCCGAAAGTTGATGCCAAAACCCTAGGGGTTCCGTCGACTTTTTGGAAGTGAGATTTAAAGAGAAGTTGCTCCTAAGGTTGTAGGGGGTACATATATGTGATTGGAACTTGAAGAAGTGGAGCGAAAGCAGCGCATCAATAAATACCGGACTGTTTTGGGGCGTTTTTGGGCAATAAATGAGGTAAAAGTCCTTCTTCTTTTAAAGTAATTGGATATTACTTATTGTTATTATGTATGTATGAACTTGTGTTAGAAAAGAATGAAGAATAATAAGCGTTTGAGCCATTTTTGGTGCTAAAACCGATTTGGGACAGATTTGGTGCAAATGGAATTCGTTGGTTATTGTCGTTGTTATCTTCACCTATTGCATGTTATAATGGATTGTTTTGTATAACTGTGGGGCAGAATTTTACACGTCCAGTTAGGCGTGTAATCCCCTTTAATAAGCTTAGTTGTGCCTTAAATGTGGCTTGTTGGTTGATGAATACGGGCCTTGGAAAAGGTGGAAAAGTACGTAGAAACAAAGGAAGTGCTGCCCAATTTTCCATAGAATTAGAGGGCCATTATTTGGTATAAGTCCTACACTTGATAGCTTGTAGTTGATAGAAGTGCTATTGTCATTTTAGGTTGAAGTACTACGTGTAGAACATTCTACTTGGCTTGTGGAATAGCCAATAAGGTTGAAGTACATTGAGCGTATTGCTACTTTTCGTTTGGGTTAGTCATGACGAGGTATGTGAACTTCTTCCTTCCTTTGACATGATTATTTGGTAAGTCTATGTGACTAAATTTTAGTGAGTCTATGTGACTTGATTTGGTAAGTCTATGCGACTTAATTCATTTGAAGTAAGTAAGTCCATTTTGAAATATATGAGTCTTGATTATGAAAGTATGAGTGGCTTAGTCAAAATTGTATAAGTTACGTGAAGTACTTTAAAGTTAAGAGATTTGAGTTAAGGTTAAGAGACTTGATTTCTTTACAAGTTATGAGACTTTATTTTTCAAGAAATGGGACTTGATTTCTAAAGTTAAGAGATTTGATTTAAAGTTATGAGACTTGATTTCTTTACAAGTTATGTAGACTTTATTTTTCAAGATATGGGTTACTTGATTTACTTCTAAAGTTAAGAGGCTTGATTTGAAGAGTATGTGACTTGAGTTTTAAAAGTATACGCTTATTGATTTAAAGAGAAAGAGTTTTATGATTCTTTTAAGTATGTATGTACGTAGTACTTTGAGTTTAGTTTCCAACGTGATAAGAAATAAAAGTTCCTTAAGTTCTCTAAAATGAAAGGTTGTTATAATAGCTTTATGGGAAGTTGTTATAACGACTTAGAAAGAAGTGAAAGGGTGGTTAAAATGTTATGTAAGGAAAATCACACCGAGCCTACAAATAGGGATTATGTTATGAGATACACCGAGCCTACAACAGCGGATACGCTAAATCACACCGAGCCTACAAATAGGCGGATTATGTTATGAGATACACGAGCCTACAAATAGGCCTGACACGCCATATATTACCCCGAACTACATAAAGTCGGGTTACGCCATCTTACACCGAGCTCACAGCGGTCCGGATTATGCTACATGATTCCACAAGACACCGAGCTCCTGGAGGCGGATTATGCTACATGATTCCACAAGACCGGGCCCCACAAGCGGGCGGATTATGCTACATGATTCCATTGCAAGGCCGCGAGCGGGCGGATTATGCCACATGATTCATCAAGACACCGTCCCGCAAATGGGCCGGATTACGTTATCACGTATGGATAATCAAAGTAAGCTCCCAAATAAGAAGTCCCTCCATAAAGGGGCCTGATTATGTTATGTAAGATATGTAAGTAATGTGGAAAAACTTGATTGAATTCTTAAGTATGTATGTAAGAATATGATGCTAATTCTTATTGAAAGAAGGAAAAGAATGATTAATGTACGATTGATTTCATGAGTTAAAATGGCACGGTAGGATCTGGTATTTTAATTTTTATACTTGCCTGTCATTCTTTGTACTGCTTATGATCTTGTTTAATGTACTTTATTTCCGTTCCATACTTAGTACTTGTTGTCGACCACTTAGTGGCTGCGTTCATGTCCGCAGGTCTAGGTACACAGTTGTGGCTCCGCGAGCTTAGGATCCTTGTCCAGCATTTTGAGATGGCTCCAAGTTCCGGAGTTTGTCCTTATGGCTAGGTACATTCAGGGGTACGGCGGGGCCTTGTCCCGTCATAGTTGTTGTCACCTTCTTAGAGGTTTGTATTCATATGTGGGCTGGAATGGTGTAAGTTGTATTTACATTGTTGTATAGCGTAGACCCTTTCGGGTGATTTATATTTATACGGAAGTCTTTCCGGCTTTGCCTTTGTTTTAAAAAAAAATGAGTGCTATTTATCTGCCGCGGTTTATTTATGTTGTATGGGTAGAAGGGTGCCCAGGTAGGGGCACCAGTCACGGGCCCGGGATTTGGGGCGTGACATTTATGTTGAGTGTTGTGTTCGGATAAGTATTGTGTAAATTGTGTTTAAGACACCTGGTTAGAAGGAAAGGTAGGTTTGGGTGCCTGGAAATTATGAGCCTTAGAATATTGATAACCGTTGAGACCTTAGATACGAGGCCGTCTTGAGTGAAAGATTTTACGGTTGATCTTTGTCGAGGTACATAGTATACGTGGGGTATATTAGTGTGATAATTCCATGGGTTGTGTGGAATGAAAGTGGGTAGTTGAGCTAAGAAGACCACTAGGCTTTCATTACTTGAATAGTGAGGTTTGTTCCGGACCAGGAATGAGAATTTAGTGCGAAAATGGGTCGGGTTGAGGACCAATCGCGGGTCAACCCGCATAACCGGAGTGGGGTCAGTTTGAGGTGGTCCCTCTAGGTGATAGGGTCACGAGGGTGCAAGGACCAAGTTTAGGTAACCATAGTACGAGTTCGTAGACACGTTCGACCAGAACCAGGTCGTAAAGGCCGAGAATGGCCTTAAAGGAAATTGAAGCTAGTAATGACCAAGTATGGAGGTAGTAACCCCAAGATTTTGAAAAGCGATGATGAAATTTGGTACGTGTACTAGAAAGAGTTCGGGTGTACGAGAAGGGTACGACGAGTAAGAAAAGAAGCGAACATGTGTTAAAAGAATGGAAGTGATTATTTATGTGAAGTGAAGGTGCGAAGAGGGTATTCATCACGACGACCGCCTCGGGCAATCGTAGTGTCTTACCACCGCACCTAGTGATAATACATCGAGAGAAAATCAGCGGAATTGTCACGACCCGTTCCGCCCGTGATCGTGACTTACCCGCACCCAGTAGACATACATCGAGTAACCAGCGGAATATAAACTTGCAAACATGAAACAGTGTAGAATAAGAACAGTCTACCCAAGAAAAGGTTGCCTTTCGGCATGTACATAAATACCAAAAGTGAACAGTTACATCCCAAATTTATAACAGGACTACAAACCTCTCAGAATGAAATCAACTATGACGGAATGAGATACCCACGAATGTACAAAGTATATGACCTCGAGGAACCGTACAAAGGACAAAACCTCCGAGAAATGGAGCTTTCCCAGGCGAGCGGTGATCCTAAGGCGCGGATCGCAAGCTAGGTACCTCAACTGCGGCATGAACGCAGCCTCGAAGGTCGATCTAACAGTACCAAGTATGTGGCGAAAATCGTAAATGAAATCATAATAGTCTACATAAAGCGGGAGACATGTATGATAACCAAACGACGATACCACACATATAAGCGGTCATGTCAAGTCGTGGGACTCACGCCAAAGTCATCACTCATGCCGTGGAATCCTCCATCATCGCGTAGTAGGTGTAACATATAACCATGTGACACTTGGTGGCATCCTACCTCACCGTCGGTGTACACATATACATATATATATATATATATATATATATATATATATATATATATATATATATATATATATATATAATATGCGCATGCCTAATCCTCATGGTGTAGCATGTCCATAATAATCGTATATACCATGCCCGGAATCCCTGCCGGTGTAGACAGTCTTCGTGGGAGCTAGCCCATGGAATAATAGTAATGATCACATGCCCGGAATCCCTCGGTGTAGACATGCCCATGTGACAATGATAATATCTGGGAGTTTAACCCGCATGGCGCATGCCGAATCCTCATCGGTGTAGACATGTCCATGTGATAATAATAATATACCGAGTTTAACGCTGCACGGCCGCATGCCCTAATCCTCATCGGTGTAGACATGTCCATGTGATAATAACAATGGAAGCATACCCGTGGAATCCTACATCACTGTCGGTACGTCCAACCAATTCACAACAAGTCAGCCGGCCCCTCAACCGAGAGACGCAGTAACATAGTAATACCACCAAAGGCTATCACAACTAGCATAGGCAAATTTAACATATTCTTAGACTTTCGTTAACATGTAAATAGATTCGCCATCTATATAACTCAAGTACTCCCATTTTATGCCAACAATCCGGGTTTTAACCCTACAGTACTACGTACATTAAAATCTTTCAAAAGATCTATTTCTTTTGCAAAGGTCACACGATACCCGTAGTATCAAAATAGAGTGACTATCATTTTAAGTAAACCAAAACAATTTCCATACCTTCTTTTGAATAAACCAAGACAATACCGTGCCTTCTTTTTAAATCGAAAACACTTCAATTCTTCAAGTCTCTCTCTTTTATAAATCAAGTTCCTTACTTAGGAAATTTAAGAAAACAATACTTGTTTATAATGATTCTTATTAAAGTAGCCATGATCTATAAAATATAATACAATTTTGTCTTATCTTAGCTTCTATGCAGATGGAAGATTCTACTTGTTTTAATATAATTAATTGTCGTTACTTTTTCCTTTATTAACGCTGTAATGGCTTGTTCGATACTTATTCCCATTTTCCGAAATCAATATAACTTATTCCTTTTCCTTTTCTTTAGACAAAGTACTCATTTCTCACGAATGAGGTTTCACCATTTTTTTTAACACAATTAAAGTTCTTCACATTTCATATCAAGTCAATTTAAGTCAAGTCTCTTATTTTTTTAAAAACCAATAAACCACTCTTTTACCTACATAAAGTCGTTATAGTTAACGTCCCATTAAACCATTATAACACTTTATGTTTTAAACCAACCAAATTCGTTTAGCACACGTACGTCTACCGTACTACATAGTTTACAAAAATCATGCTAGAAAGGATAGGAAGAGGTTCACAAACCTCGCGACGATTATCGACAATTAGCAAAACGCTCCAAAGTACTATAACCTTGCTAGCCTTTTCCACCCTTCATGTATAATACGCTACTCGTAGTACTTCAACCTATAATGGCCATGAAATGTCTATTAACTTTTAGATCCCTTCGTAGAATATTTCTAAGTACAAGGTTCCCTATTCTACGGAAAATTCGACAAAGACTCTCCCCGTTCTACTCAATTCTCCACCTTTTTCAAGGCCGATAGTAGTAACTAACATGCCATAAATAAGGCGCAATAATTCCGAAATTTAAAGAAGGGGATCACACGCCCAAACGGAACGCAATTAACAATCTCTCCTTCATAACAACAATAATTAAAGAAGGGGATAACACGCCCAAACGGAACGCGATTAACAATCTCTCCTTCATAACAACAATAATTAAAGAAGGGGATAACACGCCCAAACGGAACGCGATTAACAATCTCTCCTTCATAACAATAATAATTAAAGAAGGGGATAACACGCCCAAACGGAACGCGATTAACAATCTCTCCTTCATAACAACAATAATTAAAGAAGGGGATAACACGCCCAAACGGAACGCGATTAAAAATCTCTCCTTCATAACAACAATGTAAATACAGTCCAAAGTAAATACGGTTCAAAGTAAATACGGTCCAAAGTAAATACGGTCCTTAAGTTGGGGTCCTTGGCCAACTTTTACAATTTTTACTTATCCAATTACTTCATTAGTCTTCCAACTTATATTCCAATCTTAATATAAGTTATAGTTCCTTTGTTGTTAACCTCTTAGTAAGTAATGGATACATTTTTACCATTTTAATGGATAATATGCCAATTCTCCTTTTAACATCATAACAAGATCCAAATCTTTCTTTATATCTTATAGTCCATAATATACTTCCAATATATGTATAATATCCATATATACATAATAATCAACTTCACAAAGAGGTTAAGGTTCATTACCTCAAAATAGCCCAAAAAACGTGACTGTCCAGATTTTTAGCCACTGCTTCGTCAGCTGAACTTGTAACATCGATAACTCTCTACTCCAGTGTGATATCGACGAGCGGTTTGTTGCGTTGGAAACTAGACTCGACGGACTTCATTTTAGGCTTTTGAAACACCCAAAAACTCCTAATATGCTAGGATATATTCCCTTCCAAATATGACTAAAAATCTGTCCAAAACAGTCCCGAAAATCTGCCCACTCTCGGCCAAGGGGGGTTTTTTGAGGCTAGGGGTGTGAAATCTTGTCTAAATCTTGGTTAATAATCTTCCTAATACATTAAGGAAGAACACTTATAAGTTTAAGAATTTTTGGACAACATTTTCTCAAGTAAAGGGGGGTTTGGACGAGAACAAGAAGGGAGGGAGAGGAAATATTTTCAACTCTTGAAATGTTCTAAGTGTGGAAGATTTTCATCAACTAGAGGTGTTTATATAGGACAACCAAGGGTTAGGATTGAAACATGTGTATGGTATAGATTGTTTGTGTAGGTTCCTTTCTCCACTTGTCCCACAAATGCCATGCAAGACTTTGACCATTTGACTAGCCCACTTTGTCTTGAAAAATCGTCCACTTATGTCCAATTTGGGGTGACACATGTCGCCTGTTACACCCCGTAGTTCCATAGTATGTATGTGAGGACGTACGTACAAGAATACGACATTTAAATTGGAAAGGAAGAAAGATGTGATTTTTCGACGGAAAAGTTTCCGGTTTTTGTGAAGGAAAAAGGTTCGTTAATGGAAATTGGATTCCCAGATTTGGTATTCGGACTTTTTGGAATATTTGAGAATTATGGAATTTTATTTCCGAAATTGGTCACGTGGGGCCCACGGGAGAATTTACGGTTTTGTGGGGCCCACTTTATTTTCGGATTTTTGGCATTACGGATATTTTCGGAAGATGAAATATTTTGGACGAGTAGGGGGGCGACACGTGTCACCCCCATGTGGCCCCATGGCCGAAAGTTGTGGACACTTGGACGTTTTTTTGTGGGGACAAGTGGCAAGCCACTTGTCCCATTTTTGTGGTGGACACTTGGTTGGCAATTACCCACACAACATGTCCCCAATCCTCACCTTACATTTGCTTAAATCTTGGCCCTTGATTTCTCTATAAATACCCCCCCCCCCTTTGTAGTGAAGACTTCATCCACTTAAAGATTTTCCAAGGCAAATACTCCCTCCCTTTAGCTTGCTCTCGTTTTCCCCCCTACACTTTGTGTAGTAAATACTTCAAGTATTGTTGTATTATCCCAAATACCTTAGCCTAGTATTCCTAGTATTATTCCAAAGTTATTCCAATACTAAGAGCCCGGAAATACTACTTTATTCCAACAGTCGCAAAATGAAGCCCTAGAAAAATCTTCATAGCTTAGATGAAGTGTTAAGAGAAGTTGTTTAGAAACTTCTAAGGGTTTCTTGGAGCGGGTTGGAGCGTAAGGAATTGGAGCTAAACGTTGTTCAGGATCGACTTTTAATCTTGGATAATTTTGGGCTTATCGAGTAATTATCTTTGTCCCCTATCAGAATTGGATATTACATGTTGTAGTAATGTATAGTTGAGTATACTTTATGTAGAATGAATATGGAAAATTATTGAACTGTATTTACATTGAATGTATTCTGATGACTTGTAGTATTATTGTGGGGCGGTGTTGTACGTCAGGTTAGGCGTGTAACCCGCAGAGTTGTTGGCTTGGTAGCGGGCCTTGATAGAGGAGGAGATTTATGTGGTTACTGGGGAGGTCTTGCGAATTTTCGTAGAATAAGGAATCTTGTATTTAGAATATTCTACGAAGAGATCTAGAAGTTGATAGACATTTTATGGCCATTATAGGTGGAAGTACTACGAGTAGCGTATTCTACTTGAAGGGTGGAAAAGGCTAGCAGAGTGATAGTACTTTGGAGCGTTTTGCTAATTGTCGATAATCGTCGCGAGGTATGTGAACCTCTTCCTATCTTTTCTAGCATGATTGTGTGAACTATGTAGTACGGTGAGACGACGTGTGCTAAACAATTTGATTGGTTTAAAACATAAAGTGTTATAACGACTTTATGGGAAGTTTGTTATAACAACTTTATGTAGGTAAAGAAATGGTCTGTGGTTTTTTAAAAGATAAGAGACTTGACTTATAAATGACTTGATGTGAATTAGTAAGGACTTGGTTCGTGTTAAAAAGTTGTGAAACCGCTTTTATGAGAATGGGTAATTGGGTTTTAAAAGGAAATAGTTATATTGATTTCGGAAATGAGAATAAGTATCGAGCAAACCACTGCAGCGTTAATAAAGGAAAATGTATTGACAAATAATAAATTATATTAAAACCGGTAGAAACCTCCATCTGCATAGAAGCTAAGATAAGACAAAATTGTATTACATTTCCTAGATCATGGCTGCTTTAATAAGATCATTAATAACAAGTATTAATTTTTCTTAAAATCCAAAGTAAGGAACTTGTTTTCTAAAAGAAATGAGACTTGAGGAATTTGAAGTGTTTTGGTTTAAAAGAAAGGCATGGTTTTGTCTTAAATTGGTTTAAAACATAAAGTGTTATAATAACTTTATGGGAAGTTAGTTATAACGACTTTATGAAAACAAAAGGATGGTTTTATTATTGGATTTAAAATGGTAACTGGACTTTAAAGGGAGAAATGATTTGGTTTAAAAAGAAAGTATTAAAATTGTTTTGGTTTACTTACAAAGACAGTTACTCTATTTTTTATACTACGGGTATCGTGTGACTTTTTGTCAAAGAAATGGATCTTTTAAAGAGTTAAAATCGTAGTACTTTGGGGTTAAAACCGGATTTGTGTTCATAAAAGAAGGTCTAAAAGTATGTTGAACTTGCCTATGCTTGTGGTGATAACTTTTGTTCGCAAGTGTTGTGTTTCGTACTCTGCGTCTCGTTGGAGGCCGGCTATCCGGTTGATTGATGGACATACCGACACGATGGGTGGCCACGGGTATGCTTCCACTATATCGATCCTTTTGGACATACCGACGATGGGTGGCCGGGTATGCTTCCATTAGGAGTGTTATTCGTTATTCGCTTTGGACATACCGACACGATGGGTGGCCCACGAGTATGCTTCCACTATGATTGTTATCTTGTTATTTCCTTTTGGACATCGACCACGATGGGTGGCCCACGGGTACGCTTCCATTAGGAGTGTTATTCGTTATTTGCTTTGGATATCGACACGATGGGTGGCCACGAGTATCTTCCATTATGATTGTTATCTTGTTATTTCCTTTGGACATCGACACGATGGGTGGCGGGTATGCTTCCATTAGGATGGTTCCATGGTCATGCTTATACCGAGGTAAGATCTTGGCGTGCGGCCGTTGTGCGGGTTAAATTCCCGGGTTATATTTGAGTGATGACTTTACGGGCGTGAGTCCCTGACTTGACTTGACTGCTAATATATATTGTGTACTGTAGTTTGGTTATCACACATGTCTCCTGTTTATATAGACTGTTATGATTTCATTTACTGATATTTTGATTTCACATACTTGGTACTGTTGTCGACCTCCTTGGGCCATGCGTTCATCTGCAGTAGAGGTACACCGGTTGTTGATCCTCGCTCATGGATCACGGTTCAGCGTTTTGGGAAGCTTCGTTTCTCGAGGCTTATCTTTTGGTATGATTCCCGAGTTGTAGGTTCTTGTACATTCGTGGTATGGCGGGGCCTGTCCGTCATAGTTGTTATAAAATTCGTAAGTGCTGAAATCTTGTTGTGGGCGGGGTTTGTAAGGGATTTAAGCTGCTCAATTTTGATTTATATATCGAAGGTAACCGTTTTGGTTAGCCTATTGCTTATTTTATGTCTTGTTCATGTTTAAGTTTTTATTTCCATGATTTTCTCGATGTTGTATCACCAGGGTGCGGGGTAAGGCACGATCGCGGGCCCGAGGTCGGTCGTGACAAAAGTGGTATCGAGCGATTAATCCTCGTAAAGTGTCTACAGACCGTGTCGATGAAGTCTTGATTATCGGTGTGTTGTGCACCACATCTATAATCGTGAGGCTACTGAGGATATTTAGGATTGGTTTCCATTCTTCTCACTCGAGATCGTGCCTTAGAGAGTGTTATAAGTTGGACTCCTGCAGCGTATTCGTATGTGCTAGTTATGCCTACGCAAGGCAACCGAGCCCGGAAGACAAGGCAGAGGAGCCGCGAGTAGAATCTGAGAGGGTTATGAGGGCACACGCCCGGTCATTACAGGCGAGGTGCTTCATTCGGGGAGTTGCGACGCCGCTAGCCCAGAGAGTTTAGAGCAAGGCGGTAGCTATTGAGGCCGTGATACCGAGCCTCTAGTCCCACGGCCGAGCCGAGGATATGGTTACAAGGAGATGGCGATTACTAGCTAGGCTTGTAGCGAGCATGAGGACGCGAGTCGAGGTTCGGAGTACGGTAGTTCACCCTAGATCCGATAGTTTGAGACTTGGGACTTCGAGTTGTAGTCCACCGAGTTCACGGTCGAGGCACGAGGATGATCCGCAGGAGTTCATCCGACGATTCTGGGATCATGAGAGTGATCAAGGCTTGGAGACCCGGTGGTCTTAGGTTCGCATCGGATGCGTGATCTGCACGATCGACCGGTTTGATTCGTAGGAGCTGTCGGGGAGCATGCGCCTCGGTATTTGGGATGAGTTCTCGGAGGCATTTCTCACCATTTCTTACCTCCGAGATGAGGAAATGCAGGCGAACAAATTTACGATCTTTGAGGCGAGAGGCGTGCGGTTCGGGAGTACAACGTGGAGTTCGACTTCGTTGGCTCGTTATGTCCCGCGTTAGTGGCGCATGGAGGATAGAGTGCACCGATAGGTCCACGGGACTTGACGATTATCTAGCGAGAGTTGTACAGAGTAGCTCTTCACCGGGCATGGACATTGCCCACGCAAAGCTTATGCGCGTGGAGAAACGTAGAGATCGACGGATTAACAAGATCGGCAAAGAGGCGAACAGCGAGGTCCTTTGGTAACTTTCGAGGCGGACCTTCTCGCCAGGCCAGATCGTTATGCGCCTCCGCCGATGCAGTGGTCCTCCACGACTTGGGGCGTTCGGGGTATTTAGGAGTTGGTCGAGAACTCGTGGTTTCGATTCACGATTTACATAGGTTCTAGCCGGCCGATTGATTTTCCCTGTTCACTGTGGTAGACGTCATCCCGGGAAATGTCGTCTTTTTACTAATGCTTGTTTTACCAGTGGCCGTCAGGGCCATGTGAGGAGAGAATGTCCTAGTAGGAGGGATACAGGTGGGATGACTTAGCCTACCAGTCGATTCATGATTGATGGTTCAGAGAGGAAGGGGTGTTAGCCAGAGGAGGCCACCCCCACCTCGGTATGGCCGTTGTGGTAGGTGTTCTTATGGGTAGTTGAAAAGGGTAAGTCTGGGGACGAGGAAATGGTGAGCCTTAGAATTTATAACAGTTGGGACCTTGGATGCAAGGCCGTCTTGAGTGGATGATTTTACGGGTGGTCTTTGTCGAAGTACTTGGTATGCGTGAAATATATTGTGAGATAATTCCATGGGTAGTGTGAGATGGAAGTGGTAGCTTTCATGACGTGAATTGGTAAGATTGTTTCGGATCGGGGAACGAGAGAGTTTGGCGCGAAAATGGGTCGGGTTGAGGCCAGATTGCGGGTCAACCCGCAGCCCGGAATGAAGTAAGGTAAATTCGAGGTGGTCCCGCCAGGTGGTAGGATCACGAGGGTGCAAGGCCCAAGTTTAGGTAACCGTTGTACGAGTTCGTGGATGCGTTCGACCAGAATCGTATCGTGAAGGCCGGGAAGGGCCTTAAAGGAATTTGAGGCTAGTAAAATGATCAAGTTTGGAGGTAGTGACTCCAAGGTTTTGGAAACTGAAGCGATGACTGGAGTATGGTACGTGTACTAGAAAGAGTTTGGGTGTACGAGAAGGATACGACGAGTAAGGAAGGAATACATGGGACTCGATAGGAATCGTATGGAATACATGTCTCAGCCCATCTCATGGGACTCGATAGGAATCATATGGAATACATGTCTCGGCCCATCTCATGGGACTCGATAGGAATCGTATGGAATACAGTACTTGCATAACAAGGCTATCACACGCAAACATAGGCAAGTTACACACAACTCAAGGTACTTTCATTTTATGTCAAAGTCCGGGTTTTAACCCCAACGTACTACATACGTTAAATTCTTTTAAAAGATCCATTTCTTTTACAAAGGTCACCCGATACCCGTAGTATTAACATAGAGTGACTAACATTTATAAGTAAACCAAAACACTTTCCTTATTAAAATCAAGTAACAACATTCTTTTCCAAAAGTTCAAGTTTGCCTAATTTCTGTTATACCCCGTATTTCCAGAGTATGTACGTGAGGGCGTACGTATAAAATTTAAGCCTTAAAGTTGGCAAGGTTCGAAAATTTGGGCACAAGTCTGAAAAGAATCGTTTTTAAACGCTTTACAAGACTTGCGAAGGGAAAATTCGGCTATGTCATTTATAATTTTTGCCAATTTTTGAGAGACGAACATTTTGGACCAACGGAGGGTGACATGTGTCACCCACATTGGAAACAAGTGGGCGGCTAAGGGGGACGATTTGGAGTTTGTGGTTAGGTAGGATATTTTGTGTAGTTGGTGTGGTAGATGGATAAGGTGCACTTGGCTTAATCCTAGCCCTACACTTGCCTAAAACTTGGATGAATCTTGGCCATTGGTTGGCCATTTCTTGACCTATAAATTCCCCCCGTTTGGTGATGAAATTCTTCATCCAAAATCATTTGCTAAGTGTTAAAATCCTTCCCTCTTTGTGAAAGCTTTCCGCCACACCCCCTCCCTTTGAGAGCCCTCGCCCAAGAATACACCCCCCCTAGCCTAGTTATTTTCGTATAATACCCCCCTTTGTGGTATTGAAATACTCTCCAAGTATTGTTATAATGCCCAAATACTTTAGCCCAAATACCTTGTAGTACTTTCCAAAGTTACCTCTATACGAAAAGCCCGGAAAATACTATTATACTTCCTTTAGCCACTAAACGAAACCCTAAGGAAAACCTTCATAGTCAGTTGAAGTGTTAAGTAGAAGTTGCGTAGAACTTCTAAGGGTTGTTTGGAGCGGTTTGGAGCACTGGAGTAGGAGCTTAACGTTGCTCGGGAGCGACTTATATACTTGGATAATTTTGGGCTCATCGAGGTAAATACTCATCGTCCTTCTATTGTAATTGGGAATTACATCGTAGTTGTATATAAATGAATATAAGATTCATAGAAGAGAATTGAATCGTAATAGAAGGATATTACGAGAATAGACTTGACGAAATCGCATCGGAAGAATATTTAAGTAGAAGATTAAACTGTACTTACATAGGACCGTATTTATAGTAGACTGATAGCCTTTATTGGTTGAATGTTCTGCGAGTAGCATGAACTACTTGGAAGGTGGACAAGGCTAGCCGGGTTATAGCGATGAGCGTTTTGCTTATAGTCGATAATCGTCGCGGTATGTGATTCTTCCTATACTCTTGAGCATGAAGTATTTTAAAGAATATATATATAGTACGGTAGGCGACGTGTGGCAATGTCTTTTGACTTAAGCCTGAATAATAAGAATCTTGAAAAGGAATATATATATAGTACGGTAGACGTACGTGTGTTAACTGAATGTAGTGTTGTGGAAATGTCTTTTGACTTAAGCCTGAATAATAAAGAATCTTGAAGTATTTCAAAACATTGAGAATCCTTTTTGAAAGAAGAGTAATACTTGGTTTTGAAAACATAAGAGTTATACTAGCTTTATGGGAAGTTAGGTATAACGTCTTAAGAGAGATAAAGAGAATGGTTTCTTGATTTTTAAAAGTTAAGAGACTTAATCTTATAAGATAAGAGACTTGACTTAATAGGGATGTTTGTGTGAAACCTCATTCGTGAGTAATGAGTACTTGGTTTTAAAAGGAATAATGTTTCTTGATTTGAATCAGAATGGGTATCGACAAACCACTGCAGCGCTAATAAAGGAAAATGTATTGAATAATGAAGTATTATTAAAACCAGTAGAAACCTCCATCTGCATAGAAGCTAAGATGAGACAAAATGATATTACATTTTCTAGATCATGGTCGCTTTAATAAGATGGTTATAAACAAGAATAACCGCTCACATATGGCATATGTTACTCAATTGTTTTAAAAGAGATTAAGACATCGAACTATGAAACTTCTCTAAAGTAAAGAGACTTGAGTAATTGAAATTAGGCAAACTGGAACTTTAGGGAAAAGAAAGGCATTGTTTTGTCTTAAAACGGTTTAAAACATAAAGTGTTATAACAGCTTTATGGGAAGTTAGTTATAACGACTTTATGAGAACAAAAGAAGGGTTTTATCATTGGTTTTAATGTGGTAACTTGACTTTAAAAAGAGAAGTGTTTTGGTCCAAAAAGAAGGCATGGTATTGCCTTAATTTGTTTTAAAAAGGAAAGTATGGAAGTTGTTTTGGTTTACTTAAAAAGATGTAAGTCACTCTATTTTTATACTAAGGGTATCGGGTGACTTTTATAAAAGGAATGAATCTCTTAAAAGGAATTTAACGTATGTAGTACTTTAGGGTTAAAACCCGGACTTTGACATAAAATGAAAGTACCTTGAGTTGTGGATAACTTGCCTATGCTTGCTGTTGTGAAACTTGCCTATGCTTGTTGTGATAGCCTTTGTTGTGCAAGAATTGTGTTTCTATACTACCGCGTCTCGATGGAGGGCGGTTGACTTGTTGAGAACTTACTTGGGCGTCTGGCCGTGACGGAGAATTCCGCGTGCGCTCGCGTTGATAGTGTTATTCCATGGACTAGCTCTCCATGAGGTTT
Source organism: Przewalskia tangutica (assembly GCA_029844215.1). Taxonomy (NCBI): domain Eukaryota; kingdom Viridiplantae; phylum Streptophyta; class Magnoliopsida; order Solanales; family Solanaceae; genus Przewalskia; species Przewalskia tangutica. Next base: position 73,536,318 of record CM056722.1, on the reverse strand, counting down.
CTTCTTGTTCGGCCTTGGTACACGGTGGTGGCTTTCGTACTTGCCGTCTCGTGGCTGATTCGGCCTTAGTGCACAGTAGTTAGCCCTCGTGCTTGCCCTTCGATCAGTAGTGACGAATTCTCGTGATCACGCTTGGTACACGGTAGTTAGCCCTCGTACTTGCCCGGTCAGCTACGTGGCGGCCTTGGTATCCGGTAGTCGGCTTCAGACTTGCCCGTGTCACCGTGGTTTGGTTGTATAGTATTATTGGTGCGGTCGGATCGGTAGTTATACTTGCCGTGCGGTTTTAGGACAGGTGGGACTCGGTGTTTATATGTACTCGGTGTTCTTGTTATACTCGTATTTCGGTAGTATGCGTATGGACGTGTCGAAATTTGAGCCTTAAGTTAGGCATAGGACTGAAATTTGGGCACAAGTGCGAATAGAGTCGTTTTAAATGAAACGTTTCCAGACTTTCGTAGGGAAAATTCGGCTATGTCATTTATAATTTTGCGGATTTTTCCGAGTGACTAAACATTTTGGACAACGGGAGGTGACACTTGTCACCCTCATTAGACGATTTAGGGCGGTCAAGGGTGGTTGGCCTTGGCGATTGGTCCTTAGTTTTGGCCTTGTTTTGTGCCATGTTTTGTGGAGTGTTTGGTGGAGTAGGGGTTAGGGTGCACTTGGCTTGATCTTGTCCTTACACTTGCTATACACTTGGAAGGATCTTGGCCCTTGGTTGGCCTTTGGTTTTGCTATAAATACCCCCCCTACGCTTGAAGACTTCATCCAGTCCTAAATTCCCCAAGGCTTGAAACTCGTCCCTCCCTTTCTTGTGCTCTGGCGTGAGCTTCCTCCCCTTTTCGTGTGGCCTTTGGCGAGAGGATTCCCTCCTCCTAGTAGTGTGGTAGTAGGTACCCCACTGCCTAGTTGTTTCGTATAATACCCTTGTTGTGGTATAGAAATACTCTCTAGTATTGTTATAATGCCCAAATACCTTAGCCCAAATACCTTGTAGTATTCCCAAGTTACACTTATACAAAAGCCAGAAAATACTATTATACTTCCTCACTACAAAACGAAACCCTAAGGAAAACCTTCATAGTCGGTTGAAGTGTTTAAGTAGAAGTTCGAAGAACTTCTAAGGGTTGTTGGAGCGGATCGAGCGCGGAGTAGGAGCTAAACGTTGCTCAGGATCGACATATAACTTGGATAATTTTGGGCTTATCGAGGTAAACACTCTTGACCTTCTGTTGTAATTGGGAATTACATATTGTAGGATTATATAGTTAAAGTATACTATATAGAAGTGAACATAGTTGTGCGGCAATGTCTTTTGACTTAAGCCTGAATAATACTTACGGCAATGTCTTGCGACTTAAGCCTGAATATAAAGAAGAAATCTGATCGTAATTACATGGGTGTATCAGATAGACTTGTGTAGCATTGATGTGTAGTAGAGTTGTACACGTCGGTTAGGCGTGTAAACCCCACTGGTTGGTGGGTGGCAGCCTCGATAGAGAGGAGATTTCTGTTGTTGTGGGGAGGTCTTCGAATTTTACGTAGAATATTCTACGTGGAGACCTTGATGTTAATAGGCGCCTTGTGGCCTCTAGGTTGAAGTACTACGTGTGGCGTGATCTACTTGGCAAGGAGTGGCCGACGGTTTGAGGTACTTGGGCGTTTTGCTATTAGTCGATAATCATCGCGGTATGTGAACCTCTTCCTATCTGTTCTAGCATGATATGTGTATAACTATGTAGTCGTTAGGCGATACGTGTGTTAAGCGTATTTGATTGGTTTGAAACATAAGGTGTTATAACGGCTTTATGGGAAGTTGGTTATATGACCTTATGTAGGTGAAAAATGCTTTGTGATTTTAAAGGTAAGCGACTTGATATGTGTTAATAAAGAACTTGAAGTATTTCAAAGATTCTCGAATCGTTTTGAAAGAATGAGTAGTACTTGGTTTTGAAAGCTTAAGAGTTATACTAGCTTTATGGGAAGTTAGGTATAACGGCTTAAGAATGTTTCTTGATTTCGAATCGAATGTGTATCGACAAACCAACTGCGGCGTTAATAAAAGGAAAATTTATTGACTAATGAAGTATTATTAAAACCGATGAAACCTCCATCCGCATAGAAGCTAAGATAAGACAAAATGATATTACATTTCCTAGATCATGGTGCTTAATAAGATTGATTATGAATAAGAATAACCTACACTCATATAAGGCATATGTTACTCAATAGTTTTAAAAAGGGATTAAGACATTGAACTATGAAACTTTTCTAAAAAGAGACTTGTGTAATGAATATTAGGCAAAGCTGGAACTTTAGGAAAAGAAAGGCATTGTGTTGTCTTAAAATGTTTTAAAACTTAAAGTGTTATAACGACTTTATGGGAAGTTGGTTATAACGACTTTATGAGAACAAAGAAGGGTTTTTATCATTGGGTTTAAATGTGGAAACTTGGCTTTAATAAGAGAAGTTGTTTTTGTTTGCTTAAAAGATGTAAGTCACTCTATTTTTATACTACGGGTATCGGGTGACTTTTATAAAAGGAATGGATCTCTTTAAAAGGAATTTAACGTACGTAGTACTTTAGGGTTAAAACCGGACTTTGGCATAAAATGAAAGTACGCTTGAGTTGTGTAACTTGCCTATGCTTGTTGTTGTGTAGCTTGCTTATGCTTGTGGTGATAGCCTTTGTTGTGCAAATGGTGTTCTATATAACCGCGTCTCTCAATGGAGTCTTAGGTTGGTAGTTGAGACCTACTTGGGCGTCTGCGTGTGGAAAATTTCACGGGTATGCTCCTGTTGATAGTGTTATTCCATGGACTAGCTCTCCATGAGGTTTCTTACTGTTCGGCCTTGGTACCCGGTGGTCGGCTTTCGTACTTGCCGTCTCGTGGTGATTCGGCCTTGGTACACAGTAGTTAGCCCTCGCACTTGCCGTTCGGTCAGTAGTGGCGAGGTCTCGTGATCTGACCTTGGTACCGGTGGTCACCCTCGTACTTGCCGATCGACTCGTGGCCGGCCTTGGTATCTGGTAGTCGGCTCGCACTTGCCGTGTCAACCGTGTTTGTGGTTGCATTGTATTATTGGTACGGTCGGATCCGGTAGTTGTACTTGTCTGTCAGACGGTTTTATGACACAGGTGGGACACGGTGTTCATGTATACTCCTTGGTATTGTTATATCATAAAGCCGCGGTGAGGAAGAAATTCCACGAGCACAGTGATAATTTGGAGGCGGGAGTCACGACTTGATATGTGGTTATATGTTATGTCTTGTAGTTTGGTCATCATACATGTCTCTGCTTTATATAGACTATTATGATTTCATTTCTGATATTCTGATTTCACATACTTGGTACCGTTGTCGCGACCTCGCCGAGGCTGCGTTCATGCCGCAGTAGAAATCATCATTTATCGATCCGCGTTTAGGATCTCATTTGACGTTTTGGGAAGCTCGTTCCGTCGGAGGCTTATCTTTGGTATGTTACCACAGTGCTGTAAGTTCTTATGCGTTCGGGGTATGGCGGGGCCTGTCCGTCATAGTTGTTAATATAAATCTTAAGTGCATGCTTTGTTGTGGCGAGGTTGTAAGGATTATGAATCGCTCAAATGTCTTTATATATATATGTTGAAAGGCAAGCTATTTTAGTTGCTTTATTTATTTTTATATCTCTCATTTCATGTTCATGTTTTACTTTCCGCTGATTTTCTCGATGATTGTATCACTAGGGTGCGGGGTAAGACACGATCCACGGGCCGGTTGAGTGTGACAAAGTGGTATCGAGCGATTAGTCCTCGGAAAGTGTCTGAGACCGTGTCTAGTAGAGTCTTGATTATCGATGTGTTGTGCACCACATCTATAATCGAGAGGCTGCAGACATTTAGGATTAGTTTCCATTCTTCTCATTCGAGATCGTGCCTTAGAGGTGTGATAAGATTGGACCCTCCGACATGCCGTTTTTACGATTATGCCTGCGTAAGGCAACCCGGCGAAGGGCAAAGCGTGAAGGAAAGCTGCGAGTAAACGTGGCGAGACCAGCGATACGAGCCTCGATCCATGATGCGGAGCGAGAGAGATGAGTCACGAGTGGAGGCCCGATTAATGGCGAGGTTGTGGCGGACTTGAGATAGTGGGCAGCGGCGGTTCGATAACACGATGGTTCACCCTAGATCGGATAGTTCGAGGCTACGGGATTTTTACGAGTTGTAGGCGCCCGAGTTTTATGGGTCGAGGCACGAGGATGATCCGAGGAGTTCATCAAGCGATTCTGACGGATCATGAGTAATCAGGCATCGGAGACCGAGTCGGTGGTCTGAGTTCACATCAATGCGTGATACCGTGATCGGTGGTTTGATTCGTGGGAGCTGTCGAGGAGAGCATGCACTTCCGACTTTTGGGGACGAGTTCTCGAGGCCTTTCTTGCACATTTCTTGCCTCGCGGATGAGAGGGCTCGGCGACAGATTTTTGGTGTTCTGGCGAGCAGGCGTGCGGTTCGGGAGTACAATGTAGAGTTCGACTCATTAGCGATGCGTCCGCGTTGGTAGCTAGTATGGAGGATCGAGTGCACCGATTTATTCTGAGGGCTCGATGATCACCTAGCGAGAGTTGTTGGTGTAGCTCTTCACGGGCATGGACATTGCCGCGTGCGGCGTATGCACTTGGATGTGAGGCGGATAAATCGGCGGAATGACCGAGTCGGCGAAGAGGCGAACAGCGAGGTCCTTTGGTGACTTTCGGCGGACCGCCTCGAAGCGAGCGATTATGCGCCTCCACGGTCTGAGTGGTCCTCGCGGCCCGGGACCTTTGGGTTATTCAGTGCGGTCGGGGCTCCCGTGTTTCAGATTTTCGAGGAGTAGGAGTGCTCGCGGATGAGGTTGCCCTTGTCTCGGTGTGGCGTTGTGGAAAACTTCATAAGAAGTGTCGTCTTGACTCGGGAGATTGTTATTTTGCGGCCAGGGGCCATCGGCAAGAAGTCCCAGGCCGACGGTAGCGGTAGGATAGCATGGACTACTAGAGCAGTTGCGGGTTCTTCACCTTCCATAGCTAGGCAGGATGTTCGTACACCGGCAGGCCCCGGTAGAGGTCGCGGTGGGAGTTCCCAGTTTTAGCGGTCCTTTGAACCGCCGATTTTCAGGTATATCCTTAACCCTCTAGAGACTTATATGTATTGATGTTGATGATGTGTTTAGCGTTATGTTGGTTATGAGTTAGAAAGCTTGGCTAGTTGAAAGGATAGGTGTGGGGGCATGGAAAGTGCGAACCTTAGAATATTTCGTGTTGAGACCTTAGATGTGAGGTCATCTTGAATAAAAGATTTTACGGTTAGTCCTTGTTGAAATACTTGGTTTGCGTATAAATGTGTTGTGGGATAAGTCCATGGGTAGTGTGAAATGGAAGTGGTAGCTTTCCTGACCTATATAGGTAAGATTGTTCCGGATCGGGGAACAAGAGCTTGATGCGTTAAGTGGGTCGGGTTGGGGCCATGTTGCGGGCCAACCCGCGGCCTGTTCAGTGGGGTCGGCTCTGGGTGGTCCCGGTGGTAGGGTCACGAGGGTGCTAGGCCCAAGTTTAGTTGACCATCGTATGAGTTCGTGGGTATGTTCGACCAGAAGCAGATTGTGAAGGCCGGGAATGGCCTTAAGGAAGATTGAGGCTAGTAAGATGACCAAGTTGGAGGTGGTGACTCGAGGTTTGGCAGGCGATGGCGAAGTGTGAATGCGTATACTAGAAGAGTTCGAGTGTTAGAAAGTCTGACGAGTAAGGAAGGAAGAGAACGTGTGATATTTCGTGGCCAGGTGTGGCGTTGGCAACTTGCTAGAGGAACTTCATCGATATCCGCCTTGAGAAGGAACATTCGGGACGAATGTTTCTAAGGAGGGGAGAATGTTATACCCCGTATTTCCAGAGTATGTACGTATGGACGTACGTACGAAATTTGAGCCTTAAGTTAGGCATAGGACCGAAATTTGGGCACAAGTGCCGAATAGAGTCGTTTTTCGACGAAACGTTTCCACAGCTTTCGTAGGGAAAATTCCGGCTATGTCATTTATAATTTTTGCGGATTTTTCCGAGTGACTAAACATTTTTGGACCAACGGGAGGGTGACACTTGTCACCCTCATTGGACGGTTTAGGGGGGGCGGTCAAGGGTGGTTGGCCTTGGCCGATTGGTCCCTTAGTTTTGGCCTTGTTTTGTGCCATGTTTTGTGGAGTGTTTTGTGGAGTAGGGGTTAGGGTGCACTTGGCTTGATCTTGTCCTTACACTTGCTATACACTTGGAAGGATCTTGGCCCTTGGTTGGCCTTTGGTTTTGCTATAAATACCCCCCTAAGCTTGAAGACTTCATCCATTCCTAAAATCCCCAAGTCTTGAAAATCCTCCCTCCCTTTCTTGTGCTCTAGCCGTGAGCTTCCCCCTCCCCCCCTTTTCGTGTGGCCTTTGGCCGAGAAGGATTCCCTCCACTCAAGTAGTGTGGTAGTGGGGTACCCACTGCTAGTTGTTTCGTATAATACCTTGTTGTGGTATAGAAATACTCTCCTCGGATGGTTATAAGGCCCAACTACCTTGGCCCAAATACCTTGTAGTCTTCCCGAGTTACACTTATACAAAAGCCCGTAAAATACTATTATACTTCCTCGGTCACAAAACGAAACCTAAGGAAAACCTTCATAGTCGGTTGAAGTGTTTAAGTAGAAGTTGCGAAGAACTTCTAAGGGTTGTTGGAGGCGGATTGGGCAGGAGTAGGAGCTAAACGTTGTTCAGGATCGACATATAACTTGGATCATTTTGGGCTTATCGAGGTAAACACTCTTGACCTTCTGTTGTAATTGGGAATTACATATTGTAGGATTATATAGTTAAAGTATACTATATAGAAGTGAACATAGTTGTGCGGCAATGTCTTTTGACTTAAGCCTGAATAATACTTACGGCAATGTCTTGCGACTTAAGCTGAATATAAAGAAGAGAATCGACTGTAATTACATGGGGTGTATTACGATGAGACTTGTGTAGCATTGATGTGTAGTAGAGTTTTACACGTCCGATTAGACGTGTAAACCCCCCCCCCTCCCTGGTTGGCTGGGTAGCCGGCCTCGATAGAGGAGGAGATTTGCGCTGTTGTTGCGGGAGAGTCTTTGAATTTTACGTAGAATATTCTACGTGGAGACCTTGATGTTAATAGGCGCCTTGTGGCCTCTATAGGTTGAAGTACTACGTGTCGCGTGATCTACTTGGCAGGAGTAGCGAAGCGGTTTGAGGTACTTGGGCGTTTTGCTATTAGTCGATAATCATCGCGGTATGTGAACCTCTTCCTATCTGTTCTAGCATGATATGTGTATAACTATGTAGTACGTTAGACGTACATGTGTTAACTGTATTGATTGGTTTGAAACATAAGGTGTTATAACGGCTTTATGGGAAGTTGGTTATAACGACTTTATGTAGGTAAGAAAAATGCTTTGTGATTTTAAAAGGTAAGCGACTTGATATGTGTTAATAAAGAACTTGAAGTATTTCAAAAGATTCTCGAATCGTTTTGAAAGAATGAGTAGTACTTAGTTTTGAAAGCTTAAGAGTTATACTAGCTTTATGGGAAGTTAGGTATAACGGCTTAAGAATGTTTCTTGATTTGAAATCGAGTGTGTATCGACAAACCACTGCAGCGTTAATAAAAGGAAAATGTATTGACTAATGAAGTATTATTAAAACCAGTAGAAACCTCCATGCATAGAAGCTAAGATAAGACAAAATGATATTACATTTCTAGATCATGTCGCTTAATAAGATTGATTATGAATAAGAATAACCTACACTCATATAAGGCATATGTTACTCAATAGTTTTAAAAGGGATTAAGACATTGAACTATGAAACTTTTCTAAAAGAGACTTGTGTAATGAATATTAGGCAAACTGGAACTTTAGGGAAAAGAAAGGCATTGTGTTGTCTTAAAATGTTTTAAAACTTAAAGTGTTATAACAGCTTTATGGGAAGTTGGTTATAACGACTTTATGAGAACAAAAGAAGGGTTTTTATCATTGGGTTTAAATGTGGAAACTTGGCTTTAATAAGAGAAGTTGTTTTTGTTTGCTTAAAAGATGTAAGTCACTCTATTTTTATAATACGGGTATCGGGTGACTTTTATAAAAGGAATGGATCTCTTTAAAAGGAATTTAACGTACGTAGTACTTTAGGGTTAAAAACCCGGACTTTGGCATAAAATGAAAGTACCTTGAGTTGTGTAACTTGCCTATGCTTGTTGTTGTGTAACTTGCCTATGCTTGTTGTTGTGTAGCTTGCTTATGCTTGTGGTGATAGCCTTTGTTGTGCAAATGGTGTTCTATATAACCGCGTCTCTCAATGGAGTCGGTTGGTAGTTGAGACTTACTTGGGCGTCTGGCAGTGACGGAAAATTCCACGGGTATGCTCCTGTTGATAGTGTTATTCCATGGACTAGCTCTCCATGAGGTTTCTTACTGTTCGGCCTTGGTACCCGGTGGTCGGCTTTCGTACTTGCCCCGTCTCGTGGCTGATTCGGCCTTGGTACCTGGTAGTTAGCCCTCGCACTTGCCCCGTTCAGTGTAGTGACGAAGTCTCGTGATACGGCCTTGGTACCCGGTGGTCAGCCCTCGTACTTGCCCCGGTCAGCTACGTGACCGGCCTTGGTATCTGGTAGTCGGCTCTCGCACTTGCCCCGTGTCAACTTCGTGTTTGTGGTTGCATTGTATTATTGGTACGGTCGGATCCGGTAGTTGTACTTGTCCTGTACGGTTTTTATGACACAGGTGGGACCTGGTGTTCATGTATACTCCTTGGTATTGTTATATCATAAACTGCCGGCAGTGAGGAAGAAATTCCACGGGCACGAGTGATAATTTGGAGGGCGGGAGTCCCTGACTTGATGTAACTGGTTATATGTTATGTACTGTAGTTTGGTCATCATACATGTCTCCTGCTTTATGTAGACTATTATGATTTCATTTACAGTATTTACAGTTTCACATACTTGGTACCTGTTAGATCGACCTCCTTGAAGTGCGTTCATGCGCGGTAGAAATCACGTCATATCGATCCGCGTTTAGGATCTCATTTCAGCGTTTTGGGAAGCTCCGTTCCGTCGGAGGCTTATCTTTGGTATGTTACCCTGAGTCTGTAAGTTCTTGTACGTTCAGGGGTATGGCGGGGCCCTGTCCCGTCATAGTTGTTGTATAAATCTTAAGTGCATGCTTTGTTGTGGCGGGGTTGTAAGGATTATGCTTTATTCAAATGTCTTTATATATATATATGTTGAAAAGCATTGTTTTGGTTGCTTTGTTTATTTTTTATATCTCTCATTTCATGTTCATGTTTTACTTTCCGCTGATTTTCTCACGATGATTGTATCACTAGGGTGCGGGGTAAGACACGATCCACGGGCAGTTGAGGTGTGACAAAGTGGTATCGAGCGATTAGTCCTCGGAAAGTGTCTACGCACCGTGTCTAGTAAGTCTTGATTATCGATGTGTTGTGCACCACATCTATAATCGTGGAGGCCGAGACATTTAGATTGGTTTCCATTCTTCTCATTACGAGATCGTGCCTTAGAGGCGTGATAAGATTGACCCTCCGACATACCGTTTTACGATTATGCCTCGCGTAAAGGCAACCGGGCGAAGGGCAAAGCGTACAGGAAGGCTGCGAGTAGAGCGTGGCGAGAGACCACAATACTGAGCCTCCATCCGCGATGCGGAGCAGAGAGATGAGTCACAAGGAGTAGGCCCGATTAATGGCGTGGTTGTGGCCATACTGAGGATAAGTGGGCGCGGCGGTTCGAAGAACGATGGTTCACCCTAGATCGAGATAGTTCGAGGCTACGGATTTTCTGAGTTGTAGGCGCGAGTTTTATGGGTCGAGGCACGAGGATGATCCGCAGGAGTTCATCCGAAGCGATTCTGTGGATCATGAGTAATCAAGGCATCGGAGACCGAGTCGGTGGTCCTAGTTCACATCAATCGCGTGATACCGCATGATCGTGGTTTGATTCGTGAGCCGTCCAATGGAGCATGCACTTCCGCCTTTTGGGACGAGTTCTCGAGGCCTTTCTTGCACATTTCTTGCCTCCACGGATGAGAGGCTCGGCGACAGATTTTTGGTGTTTCTGGCGAGCGGGCGTCGGTTGAGTACAATGTAGAGTTCGACTCATTAGCCCCCAGACGCGTCCGCGTTGGTAGCTAGTATGGAGGATCGAGTGCACCGATTTGTTCTGAGGCTCGATGATCACCTGGCCGAGAGTTGTTGGTGTAGCTCTTCGGGCATGGACATTGCCGCGTGCGGCGTATGCACTTGGATGTGAGAGCGGATAAATCGACGGAATGACGTGGTGGCGTAAGAGGCCGTAACAGCGAGGTCCTTTGGTGACTTTCGAGGCGGACCGCCTCAAAGAAGAAAGCGCTTATGCGCCTCCACCAAGACAGAGTGGTCCTCCACACGCCGGGACCTTTGGGTTATTCAGTGCGGTCGTGGCTCCTGTGTTTGATTTTCCGGGAGTAGGAGTGCTCGCCGGATGAGGTTACCCTTGTCTCAGTGTGGCCGTTGTGGAAAACTTCATAGAGAGTGTCGTCGACTCGGGAGATTGTTATTTTTGCGCCAACAGGGGCCATCCGCAAGAAGGCTGTCCGAGGGTAGCACTGGTAGGATAGCATGGACTACTAGAAGCGATTGCGGGTTCTTCACCTTCCAGCTAGGCAGGATGTTCGTACCGGCAGCCCGGCAGGTCGCGGTGGAGTTCCCGATTTTAGCGGTCCTTTGAACCGCCTATTTTCAGGTATATCCTTAACCCTCTAGAGACTTGTATGTATTGATGTTATGATAATGTGTTAAGTGTTATGTTCGGATAGCTTTGTACTAAAATGTGATTTAGAAGCCTGGTTAGTGAAAGGGGTAAGCCTGGGGGTGAGAAAATGATGAACCTTAGAATGTTACAGTTGAGACATTAGATGTAAGGCCGTCTTGGGTACAAGACTTTGCAGTGATCTTTGTCGAATGTATATGTATACTGGGGTAATTGTGGGAAAATTCGGGTGGTGTAAAATGGAAGTGGTAACTTTCACGACTGTATAGTAAGATTGTTCCGGATCGGAAGACAAGAGCTTGACGCGTTAAGTGGGTCGGGTTGGGGCCATTTTGCGGGCCAACCCGCGGCTGTTCAGGTGGGGTCAGCTCAGGTGGTCCGCCAGTGGTAGGGTCACGAGGGTGCTAGGCCCAGTTTAGATGACCATCGATGAGTTCGTGGACGTGTTCGACGAGCGGATCGTGAAGGCCGGAATGGCCTTAAGGAGATTGAGGCTAGTAAGATGACCAAGTTTGGAGGTGGTGACTCCAAAGTTTTGGGAATCAAGCAATGACGAAGTGTGGTACGATACGAGAAGAGTTCAAGTGTTCGAGAATGGCACGACGAGTAAGGAAGGAGAACGTGTGTTACTTTGTGGCGTGTGTGGCATTGGAAACTTGTTTAAGTTAAGAAGAACTTTATCGTTATCCGTCTTGAGAAGGAACATTCGGACGAATGTTTCTAAGGAGGGAGAATGTTATACCAGTATTTCGAGTATATGCGTGAGGCGTGCGTATAAAATTTAAGCCTTAAAGTTGGCAAGGTTCAAAAATTTGGGCACAAGTCTTAAAAGAATCGTTTTACCTAAACGCTTTACAAGATTTGCGAAGGAAAATTCGCTATGTCATTTATAATTTTTGCGGATTTTTCCGAGACGAAACATTTTGGATCAACGGAGGGTGACATGTGTCACCCTCATTGGAAGCAAGTGGGGCGGCTAAGGTGGACGATTTGGAGCTTGTGGTTAGGTAGGATATTTTGTGTAGTTGGTGTGGTAGATGGATAAGGTGCACTTGGCTTAATCCTAGCCCTACACTTGCCTAACACTGATGAATCTTGGCCATTGGTTGGCCATTTCTTGACCTATAAATACCCCCCTTGGTTGATGAAATTCTTCATCCAAAAATCATTTGCTAAGTGTTAAAATCCTCCCTCTTTGTAGCTGTCCGCCACACCCTCCCCTTTGAGAGCCCTCGGCCAAGAATACACCCCCCCTAGCCTAGTTGTTTTCGTATAATACCCCCCCTTTGTGGTATTGAAATACTCTCCAAGTATTGTTATAATGCCCAAATACTTTAGCCCAAATACCTTGTAGTACTTTCCAAAGTTACCTCTATACGAAAAGCCCGGAAAATACTATTATACTTCCTTTAGCCACTAAACGAAACCCTAAGGAAAACCTTCATAGTCAGTTGAAGTGTTAAGTAGAAGTTGCGTAGAACTTCTAAGGGTTGTTTGGAGCGGGTTGGAGCACTCGGAGTAGGAGCTAACGTTGCTCGTGCGACTTATATACTTGGATAATTTTGGGCTCATCGAGGTAAATACTCATTCTTCTATTGTAATTGGGAATTACATATCAGTAGTTGTATATATATGAATATAAGATTGATAGAAGAGAATTGAACTGTAATAGTAGGATATTACAGAATAGACTTGAACTGAAATCGCATCAGAAGAATATTTAAGTAGAAGATTAAACCGCATTTACATAGGACCGTATTTACGATGATCGATAGCCTTTATTGGTTGAATGTTCACGAGTAGCATGAACTACTGGAAGGTGGACAAGGCTAGCCGAGTTATAAGCGCTGAGCGTTTTTCTTATAGTCGATAATCGCCGAGGTATGTGATTCTTCCTATACTCTTGAGCATGAAGTATTTTAAAAGAATATATATAGTACGCGGTACGCGTCGTGTGGCAATGTCTTTTGACTTAAGCTGAATAATAAGAATCTTGAAAAGGAATATATATATAGTACGGTAGACGTGTGTTAATCGAATGTAGTGTTGTGGCAATGTCTTTTGACTTAAGCTGAATAATAAAGAATCTTCAAGTATTTCAAAAGATTGAGAATCCTTTTGAAAGAAGAGTAATACTTGGTTTTGAAAACATAAGAGTTATACTAGCTTTATGGGAAGTTAGGTATAACGCCTTAAGAGATAAAGTGTCACGGCCCGAATCCGGGCGTGGTGTGCCCTACCCGGCACCCTTCTACCTTAACAATACAAGTAAGCTGGGCGAAATAACACCTCATTTTTTTGTAAAACAAACGTGCGTGCAAGGCAAAGCCACAAGGCTGCCATATATACATAAACAAAAGACACTACACCGCATACGTAGTCCAATCCCACATATGAATACACTCTCTGGAGTTAAATCGAACTATGACGGACAAGGCCCCGCCGCACCCAAAACTATACAAAGCACATCAAGGATATATACCAAAGATAAACTCCTAATAGAAGGAGCTTATCCAAAACTCGGCAGATCCTACACTGCCGATCACCGAACTGCGTACCTAAACTGCGGCATGCAGCCCAAGGAGGTCGATGCGAAGAATGTACCAAGTATGTGAGCGATGAAATCGTAATAAAATCATAGCAGATCTAAATAACACAGAGACATGTATGATTTCCAACATACAAGACATAACACATAGCGATCATATCAAGTCGGGACGCAGCCCTCAAAGTCATTACTCAATATAACCGTGGGTCTCACGCCCATAATATCAATCATGCCTGGAATCCTTCCTCATCACGGCGATCCACGATGTAATAACACCAATAAGGATACATGAACACCAAGTCCCACGTGTCCTCAATCGTGGTCCCATGCCCCTAATCCCACCTCGTAAAGCATGACCAAAGGGTAACACAAACAACCGGGACATATATGATAATCAAAATACAACACATTGTGCCTTACTAACAATGAGAGTAAACAGTAGTATCCTTACAATATAAACTAGGAAGCTCATGATCAAGCAGGACCATCCGCCCGCAGTATCATTTAGCAATCCTATTCCTGGGACTATTTCACCCGCATAGGTCGCGTGGACCCGCGTGAGGTATTCCTCGCATAGGCTGGACCCGCCCGCATGGGACTATTTCACCACATAAGCCCTTTCGGACCCGCATGAGGTATTCTCGTGATAGGACTATTTCACCGCGATAAGCCCTTACGACTCGTATGAGGTATTCCTCGCATAGGACGGACCCGCCCGCACGGGACTATTTCACCGCATAAGCCCTTTCGGACCGCACGCAGGTATTCGCATCGTGGGTAGCAAATCCGGAATTATGCAAATGTCACAAACCCGGAATGACCGAACGCGATGATATACCAATAGCACAACCTGGCTATTTCCAGCACACAAAGGCAATTCTCAATGAACAAGCCCAAGTACGTATCACGGCATACTGAGACAAATTCTCAATTTATCAAGCCAAAGTACTAATCAAGGCATACATAGAATAATTCTCTTTAACAAGCCAAAGTACTTATCAAGGCACACTTAGACAAATCCTCAATTTATCAAGCAAAAGTACTAATCAAGGCATACATAGAATAATTCTCTTTTAACAAGCCAAAGTACTTATCAAGGCACACTTAGAATAATTCTCTTTTAACAAGCCAAAGTACTTATCAAGGCACACTTAGACAAATCCTCAATTTATCAAGCCAAAGTACTAATCAAGTTATACATAGAATAATTCTCTTTTAACAAGCCAAAGTACATATCAAGACACACTTAGAATAATTCTCTTTTAACAAGCCAAAGTATTTATCAAGGCACACTTAGACAAATCCTCAATTTATCAAGCCAAAGTACTAATCAAGTTATACATAGAATAATTCTCTTTAACAAGCCAAAGTACTACGTCGACATTCCTTTATAAAAGACTCCTTTCTATGTAAAGCCCCAAGATACTAACACCCGTAGTATCAAGGCGTGTCTATTTTTCAAAGTAAGTTACTACTTTTAGAAAACTCATTTCAAAGCTTGAAATCAAGTAACTCCAAATTTTCACAATCTAGGCAACTTATGCCGATTTAATCAAAATAGACAACTTTCTAAACCTTCCATAAAGCCGTTATAACCAACTTCCCATAAAGCCGTTATAACCCTTTATGGTTTTAGACGTATCCATTCCTTCAATAACCAAGAGACTTATACTATTAAAACCAAGTATCACATACTTACAAATCAAGTTCTTAACTTTCAAAATACTTCAAGTCTCTTAATAGTTAGAAAACAAGTTTTCTTCTACTTTTTAAACCTCAAGTAACTTCACCCTTAACGCATTTACTTCTCTTAAATCATGTCATTTCTCCTCTTTTAAATCAAATAAGTAAATCACTCCTTTGACTCCTAAAGTCATTATAATGACCTTTAGGTTTTAGAACCAAGGCACTAGCCAAAAGATTTGGAAACCACTTTTTTCAAGTCTCTATGTACTTTAAGAAAAATACCTTCACTTTTAAGAATCCAAACTTCCCTAAGGAAATGGATTATACTACTTACAATTTAAACATCAAAGTACACTCAAGGAAGTACATAGAACAAATTCTATTTTAGGCAATCCAAATACAAGCAAGGAATGGATCATTCAAGGAGTAGAACTTACTTTCTTTATTCTAAGGAATCATGCTAGAAGAGAGTTCACATGCCTTTTACTAATATCCACAAGCTGTCGAATACGCCGTGACGAAGTGTCAACCTATAATGGTCACAACAAGACTATCAACTTCTAGTCTCTACGTAGAATAATACTAAGTATACGGTCTCTAATTCTACGGAAAATCGGGCAGCACCTCCTTTGTTTCTACTCACTTTCCACCTTTTTCAAGGTCGAATACAATAACCAACACGCCACATTTAAGGTTCCAAACAACAACCAAACAAAGGGGATTACACGCCTTACAATACGTGTAAAATTCCGCCCCACAATTCATACCAAATAGTATAATACTTCACTAGCCATTCTCGGCCAACATATAACCAATAACACTACGTCTTTTCCAATTTCAAGTTCTTAGGTCAACATGTTATTTAGTCATAAACAACTTCAACAACTACAATTTCCTTCATTATTCAGCGATTGACTTAAACTAATAATCAACTTGAATTCCAATCTTAAAGCTAAACATGCTAGATTTCAGATTAGGGTTCCAATAGTCAAAATACTTATCAAACTTCATACTATATAACACATGCTTGCTAAAATCCATAGCTACAACAATAAGTAAGTCTTAACTACTAAAACGACAAAATTATACCTTTCCAAGCCCTTAAAATTTCCAAGATCCAAAGTCGCGCCTTAGAAATTCTTAGCTCCTTTCCATAAGTTCCAATCCGCTCCAAGCACTCCTTAGAGGCATATGAAGAACCCATCTTCAAGTTCCAACTTCAAAGTTGAAGAACTCCCTTAGTTTCCGCCTTGCGACTAACGTAAAAATACGTTTTTTCCGAAATCTTTCTATTGAGATAACCTTACAATACCCTTGGGGACATTGGGTTAAAGTCTTGTGGCTAATGGATCAAAACTAAAAAATTTTGTGTGGGAAAGTTGGACAAAGCCGAGAGCTTCTTAAGGCTAAGCTCAAGTTCTCTAAATTTTCTAAGTGTAAAATGAGCTTGTCTTGCACTAACTTAGTATATAACACATATTGGAGGGCTTAGACTTAAACAAATGTGTCACGACCCGAACCTGGGCCCGTGACTGGTGCCTTACCCCGGGCACCCTAGTGATACAACATCAGAGTAATCAACGGAACATAAAACACATACATGAAACAAATGAAGTACAAAACAGTAATCTGAGGAAAACTTTCCTTTCGGCATATATATAAACAACAACTCTTTCAACATGAACAGTTTAATCCTTTTTACAAACCCCGCCACAACAAGATTACTACACTCTACGAATGATATGACAACAACGACGGGGCCCCATCATACCCCGAACGTAAGCATCTACAACGCAGGGACTATACCAAGATAAGCCTCCGAGAAACGGAGCTTTCCCAAACGCCTTGTGACCCTAAGAGCGAGGATCAACGATCGTGTATTTTACCGCTGATGAACGGCGAACCGGGCGAGTCAAGATAACAGTACCAAGTATGTGAAATTGAAAAAAACATCGTAAATGAAATCATAGTAGTCTATAAAGCAGAGACATGTATGATAACCAAACTACGCTTCACAATAAATAAGCAATCATGTCAAGTCGTGGACTCACGCCTCAAAGTCATCACAACGAAATGCACGGTAAGTACGAAGGCATAGCCGACTACTAAGACCCGCGATGCGTAAATACCATAAATCGTATCGAGGTCTTTCTAGACCGCACCATGATCGGCGGCCACTCGCCCGCGATATCACCGCGCGTCTATCCTCGAACTTACCGCAGACTCGCATAGGTCACACATGCACCGCGTGAGGTATTCCTCGAATCATAGTCACATGATGCTCGAGGTATACTCCATCGGAGGCGACTTAACCCAGATCCGCCTAGGCTCCGCACTCGCATAGTCTCAAAAGACCGCATAGTCTCAGCATCGCATAGGAATCCCCGATCAGGCTAAACACCGGAATGATCAATCTCGAGCATACCGTGCCCTCATAGTCACAAGGATCGTGATAGCCGTGATAGACCGCATCAGGGTGTGAGCCTCAGATAATAAGTCAGGGGGTAGGTGATATAATAACAAGACAATGGACTTACCGTTTAGTAACGAAGACAAAGAATGACCTCTTACATAACAACCACAAGATACTAACACACGTAGCATCCTAACATGTTTACTTATCAAGTCAATGTAAGTATTACAAGGCTATCACAAACCAATACAATCAAGTTATTCACACAAGGTACTTTCTACTAACAAGTTGGTATCTATTCCCAAGTACTTCATTCATCAAATCTTTTAAAGAATCATTTCTTTCACATAAGTCACCTGATACGTAGTGATTTAAAAGAGTTATCTTTTAAGTAAAACACTTTCCTTTGTAAAATCAAGTAACAACATTATTTTCCAAACGTTCAAGTTTGCCTAATTTCAAATGTTCACGTTTCTTATTTTAGAAAGGTTTCGTCGTTCGTGTTATTAACCACGTAATAATATAAACCTCTTTTAAAACAACCTGAGAAACATATGCCTTATATGTGAGTAGGTTATTCTTGTTCATAATCAATCTGATTAAAGCAGCCGTGATCTAGGAAATGTAATATCATTTTGTCTCATCTTAGCTCCTATGCAGATGGAGGCTTCTACTGGTTTTAATAATACTTAATTAGTCAAAACATTTCCTTTTATTAACGCCATGTGGTTTGTTGATACACATTACGATTCAAATCAAGAAACATTAACCCTTTTAAAACCAAGTACTCATTACTCACGAATGAGGTTTCACACAAAATTCACATAATTCAATTAAGTTAAGTCTCTTATCTTACAAGATCAAGTCTCTTAACTTCTAAAATAATTAAATCATTCGTTTTATCTTTCTTAAGCCGTTATACCTAACTTCCCATAAAGCTATTATAACTCTTAAGCTTTTAAAACCGAGTATTCCTCTTCTTTTAAAAACAGTTCTTAATTCTCTTGAACTACTTCAAGATTATTATTATTCGGGCTTAAGTCAAAAGACATTGCCGCACAACCACGCTCAATTAATACACGACGCTCACCGCTACATAGTTATACACATATCATGCTAGAAGAGATAGGAAGAGGTTCACATACCTCGACGATTATCGACTATTAGCAAATCGCTCCGGCATTATAACCTTGCTAGCCCGGTCCACCTTCTTAAGTAGCACGCTACTGCAGAACATTCAACCTATACAGTTATACAAGTCTATCAAAGTCTAGACTACTGGTAGAATAAATCTAGATACAAGATCCTACGGAAATTGGCACCCTTCCCTACCCACAAACACAAGTCATCAGAATACGGTCCTACGTAATTGATTCAGTTCTCATCTTTAAATTGCTTAAGTCCAAAGACATTGCCACAATTCTAAGTTCATTCTATATATAGTATACTTCAACTATATATTCTCACAATGTAATTTCCAATTACCATAGGGACAAGATAATTACCTCGATAAGCCCATAATTATCCAAGTAGAGATGTCGATCCCGGGCAACGTTTAGCTCCAACTCGTGCGCTCAACCCGCTCCAAACCACCCTTAGAAGTTCTAACCAACTTCTACACCATACTCCAACTAACTATGGAGATTTTCCTTGTGGTTTCGGTTTTGTGACGGGAAGTATAATAGTATTTCCGGGCTTTTCAGATAGGTATAACCTTAGAATACTACAAGGTATACGCTAAGGTAATTTGGGCATAGTAACAATACTTTTGAGAGTATTTCTACCAAGAGGGTATATACGAAAACAACTAGGCTGGGGTACCCCGGCTAGCACCACAAGGAGGGGTGTATACCCTACCCCACTGTAGGTGAGGGTGTATACCGCCTACTACCCCACTAGGGGAGAGGGCTCTCAGAGCTCAACACAGGAGGGAGGAGGATTCAACACTTAGAAAAATTTAGGAATGGATGAAGAAGTCTTCCAAAGGGGGGTATTTATAGGACAAGCCAAGGCCAACCAATGGCCAAGATCTTGCCAAGTGCAAGGCAAGTGTAGGGCCAAGATTGGGACAAGTGTGTGTGGGTCCCACTTTATCAATCAACACACAAAATATCCTACCAACTACACCTCTCCATTTCGTCCATTCGGTCCCTCACGTCCGCCATGGGAGGGTGCCAAGTGGCGCCCTCTCGTTGGTCCAACAGGTTACGCCACTCGTAAAAATCCGAAAAAAATAAAAATGATATAGCCGTATTTTTCCCTTCGCATTTTATGTAAAACTTTTCGTCTAAAAACGACTCTAATCGGGTGTTGTGAACAAATAATTTTCGGCCAAGCCACTTTAAAGCCCAAACTTTTCTACGTCGCCCCACGCATACTGAAATACGGTATAACATTCTCCCCTTAGAAACATTCGTCCCGAATGTTCCTTCTAAGTCTCAAAACAAACGTGCGCCAGTATAGTCTTCACTATTATACTTACGAGAACAATCTTGCCACACCTGGCCACAGAAACACCCGCGCACATACTTCTATTCAAGTCCACGAAACACCTCTAACATCACCAAAATGATACCACTTTTGTCGCTTGCTCGAGGCATTAACCTTCTCAGCGATCTAACAAATGGTACCGGCCGCATGCGATCCCCGAGGTCGTACACTGAATCTTACTACACTTCGATGCCGGTTCCAAAACTCGGGTTACTATCTCTAACGTGGTCATCATTAACAGGAACACTGACGGATCTCGATACTTTCTTGAACATAACAATACGAAAAGACGGACGTCGCCCTCCTAAGTCGGACGGCAAAGCTAACATATAGGCAACCTGGCCTATGAACTCCAAAAGGCCCAAAGTAACTCGGGCTAAGTTTCCTCTGTTTTCCAAAACTCGCCACACCCAATCCGGGGTGGTACTTTCAAGAAGATCGACTGTCAACCTGAACTCTAAACGTCGCCGATTATCCGTCATTTTCCTCCGGTTGCTGAACCCTTCGACAAGCTTCACTATCCATAGTCTACCGGAACAAGCTCAACCAACTATCCGAACCTTGCCAACCTCGAACCAATCGGGCAACTTACACTTCCGCCTACAAGGCTTCAAAAGGCGACATCCGAACACCAAATGGTACCTTAACGCTCCTCCACAGAGACAACAATCCCACTACCCAAATCCATACACCGCCCGGTGGCGAATCGGTCGAGACTCACCGAGTTCTTAACTCGCCGTAAAACTTCGAAACAAAAACAGTAGTACTTCAGGCTCCACTGCGTCATAAGGTGAAGGTAGGCACCCCGCAGCCTTACAACCTTTCGATATCTCAACACACCGGTAAATATCGGCTCATCGATTTAACACGATGGCCGCCCCATCGCCCGACCATCGTCAACATCCACGAACTCGTAATCTGGTTAACTAAACTTGGGCCTAACACCCTCGTGACCTATCAGCGGGACCACCACAAACTGACCCACCAAACATGCCGCGGGTTGACCCGGCGGGCTCAACCCGACCGCAACGTGAACAATACTAGCTCCCCGATCCGGAACAATCTCACTAACCACGTTACGAAAACCTAGCGGTCTTCTTAGCTCAACTACCCTCTTTCATTTCACACTACTTAGGGACCTATCCCAAACATAGCTCACGTGCACTATGCACTCCGAACATAACACTATACCTTTACTCGAGATGGCCTTACCTCTAAGGTCTCTACGTAAAAAAAAAAAAAAAAAAAAAAAAAAAAATGATATAGCCGGAATTTTCCCTTCGCAAGTTATGTAAAACGTTTCGTCGAAACACGACTCTAATCGGGTGTTGTGAACAAATAATTTTCGGCCAAGCCACTTTAAAGCCCAAACTTTTCTACGTACGTCCTTACGTACATACTCTGGAAATACGGGGTATAACATTTTCACATACCTCGCGACGATTATCGACTATTAGCAAATCGCTCCACGGCTATAACCCGGCTAGCCTGGTCCACCTTCTTAAGTAGCACATGCTACTCGCAGAACATTCAACCTATACAGGTTATACAAGTCTATCAAAGTCTAGACTACTCGGTAGAATAAATCTAGATACAAGATCCTACGAAATTGGGGCTTCGCCTACCGTCCAAACTACACAAGTCTCATCTGATAGCCCTACGTAATTACTGATTCGGTTCATCTTTAAATTCAGGCTTAAGTCCAAAGACATTGCCACAATTCTAAGTTCAGTTCTATATATAGTATACTTCAACTATATATTGCTACAACAGGTAATTTCCAATTACCATAGGGGGATAAGATAATTACCTCGATAAGCCCATAATTATCCAAGTAGAGATGTCGATCCTGGGCAACGTTTAGCTCCAACTCCGTGCGCTCCAACCCGCTCCAAACCACCCTTAGAAGTTCTAACCAACTTCTACACCATACTCCAACTAACTATGGAGATTTTCCTGAGTTTCGGTTTTGACTGACGGAAGTATAATAGTATTTCGGGCTTTTCAGATAGTATAACCTTAGAATACTACAAGGTATACTGCTAAGGTAATTTGGGCATAGTAACAATACTTTTGAGAGTATTTCTACCAAGAGTGGGTATATACTAAAACAACTAGGCTAGTGGGTACCCAGCACCACAAGGAGGGTGTATACCCTCGCCTACTCCCACTGTGGGGGTGTATACCCTCACCCTACCACTGCTAGGGAGAGAGGGCTCTCTGCCGAGCTCAACACAAAGGGGAGGGAGGAGGATTCAACACTTAGAAAAATTTAGGAATGGATGAAGAAGTCTTCCAAAGGGGGGTATTTATAGGACAAGCCAAGGCCAACCAATGGCCAAGATCTTGCCAAGTGCAAGGCAAGTGTAGGGCCAAGATTGGGACAAGTGTGTGTGGGTCCCACTTTATCAATCAACACACAAAATATCCTACCAACTACACCTCTCCATTTCGCCCAATCCGCCCCTCACGCCGCTAATGGGAGGGTGCCAAGTGCACCCTCTCGTTGGTCCAACACGATACGCGGAAAAATCCAAAAAATAAAAATGATATAGCCGAATTTTCCTTCGCAGTTATGTAAAACGCTTGGTTAAAAACGACTTAATCGGGTGTTGTGAACAAATAATTTTCGCCAAGCCACTTTAAAGCCCAAACTTTTCACGTGCGCCCCACGCACATACCGGAAATACTGGGTATAACAAAATGGGTGGCTAAGATGAATTTCACTTGGATTAAGCTTTATGTGGACAAGTTGACAGTCAACAATGTCACGCCAAGACTAATCTTCCAAGGTGGTCAATGACCATTTTTCCCCTTACCAATTTCGTCCAAGACCACTTGTGGGGGTGTCACGTGTCTCCCTCTCATTCGTCCATAAAATTCCGTAACCCTCGTGGGTCCCACAAAAATGTAAAATTCCTCGGGTGGGCCCCACGTGACCAAATCCGTAATAAATAAATTTCCATAATGCCAATAGGTTCCATACTCTTCAAATAATACATTTTGAGAATCCAATTCTCAACAACGAACATTTTTCCTTTCCGACGTCCGGAAGATTTTCCGTCGGAAAAACAATTCTTCCTTTCGTACTAATTTCCAAGTCTTGTTTCCTTTCGTACATTCTCTTTTACATGTCCTGGACTTACGGGGTGTAACATTCTTCCCCCCTTAGAAACATTCGTCCCCGAATGTTCTTAGTCGGTTGTCACGCTATACAAACTCCGGCATAAACTCTATACTATGCCTAACAGTCAATACATGCACAAGACCAACGATGCCACACATGGCCACCACATAACATACGTAAACATAATAATGGACCTTCCGTCCGTGGTCCCTTCTCACAAAACTCGAAGGTTACAGTCTTCCCAAACACGGGATCCTTAGAGGTTCCTTTCTTTCCTTACTTGTCATACTTTCTCGTACTTTCAAACTCATCTAGTACACGTACAAAATCTCAAATTCTGCTTCGTCACTAATCCTTGGATTTACTAACCAAACTTGGCCATATTGTTACTTACATTCCCGTTTATGCTTTTCTCGGTCCTTACTTCCTAGTTACTGTGGAACGAGTCAACAAACTCGTACAAAGATTTACTAAACTTGTGCCTGGCATCCTGACCCTACCACATAAACGGACCATTTCTAATCGACATCACCCGATTCCATACAATCGGTTGACCCGAATGAGTCTACAACCCGACTCATCGTCACAACTTCGTTCCTAGTCCGAAATAAATCTCTCTTATCTCAAGGTACTTTACCCTATCCCCTATTCACTAGAGGTTCGCCACATAAGTCAAAGTATTTCTCAGACATCCTTCCCATCGGCCTTACATCATCACGGGTAAATACAACTTGTGAACTCTACACAACTATAGTCTCAGTTCACCTATCATTCTTGTCAACATTCTTACTCCTCACTTACTAATCACAGTATCCCTACCTCTGGGGTACTATCACTTACAACTGCTAGCACCGCTATCTTGGTCAATAACACAACGGCTTTCCTCACGACCTATAGTCTTCTCCTAACCGAAACCGGAGGCCTGTCTTGGGCCTCAAAACTGGCGCGAAGAACTCGCCGACCGCGAACAACATCAGTGTACCCGGCATAAGCCCTACCAACTCTCTGAGTCGACTAGTAGCTCCTCGCTACTCTTTGCCCTTCAGCGGCTGTTTCTCCTCGAGGCATACTGTAACACAACAATACGTCAGAGAGGAATTTTCTTACTAACACAGCTCTATGGCACGATCTTAGAGTGAAAAGAATAGAAACCAACTCCTAAATGTCCTGTAGCCTCCTGTTTATGGGTGTGGCGCGCAACACCGAGCAATCAAGACTCTACTAGACACGGTCAGACATTCCGAGGACCGACGCTCGATACCACTACTGTCACGGCCGAACCCGGGCAGTGGATCGTGCCCTATCTCGCACCCTTCTACCTTAACAATACAAGTAAGCCGCGGGCGAAATAACACCTCATTTTTTTTTAAAACAAACGTACGTGCAAGGGCAAAACCGACAAGGCTGCCATATATACATAAACAAAAGACACTACACCGTACATGAGTCCAATCCCACATATGAATACAGACCTCTAGGAGTTAAATCGAACTATGACGGACAAGGCCCCGCTGCACCCAAAACTATACAAAGCACATCTTGAAGGACATATACCAAAGATAAACTCCTAATAGAAGGAGCTTATCCAAAACCCCAGCAGGATCCTACACTGCCGATCACCGAATGCGTACCTAAACTGCGGCATGAACGGCCCAACTCGGAGAGTCAAGACGAAGAATGTACCAAGTATGTGAGCGATGAAATGCGTAATAAAATCATAGCGATCTAAATAACACAGAGACATGTATGATTTCCAACCTACGAGACATAACACATAATATCATATCAAGTCGGGACGCAGCCCTCAAAGTCATTACTCAATATAACCATGGGTCTCACGCCATAATATCAATCATGCCTGGAATCCTTCCTCACCGCTGGCATCCATGATGTAATAACACCAATAAGGATACATGAACACCAAGTCCCACCGTGTCCTCAATACCTCGTGGTCCCATGCCGGAATCCCACCTCGTAAAGCATGACCAAAGGGTAACACAAAAATCCGGGGACATATATGATAATCAAAATACAACACATTGTGCCTTACTAACAATGAGAGTAAATGAGTATCCTTACAATATAAACTAGGAAGCTCATGATCAGCAGGACCATCCGCTCAGATCATTTAGCAATCCTATTCCCGGGACTATTTCACCCGCATAGGTCGCGTGGACCCGCGTGAGGTATTCCTCGCATAATTTGGACCCGCCGCACGGGACTATTTCACCCGCATAAGCCCTTTCGGACCGCATGAGGTATTCCTCGCATAGGACTATTTCACCGCGATAAGCCCTTACGGACTCGCATGAGGTATTCCTCGCATAGGCTGGACCCGCCCGCATGGGACTATTTCACCCGCATAAGCCCTTTTGGACCCGCATGAGGTATTCCTCGCATCGTGGGTAGCAAATCTACAGAATTATGCAAATGCCACAAACCCGGGGAATGACCCCGAAACGACTGATATAATAATAGCACACAACCGGCTATTTCCAGCACACATAGGCAATTCTCAATTAACAAGCCCAAGTACTTATCACGGCATACTTAGACAAATTCTCAATTTATCAAGCCAAAGTACTAATCAAGGCATACATAGAATAATTCTCTTTTAACAAGCCAAAGTACTTATCAAGGCACACTTAGACAAATCCTCAATTTATCAAGCCAAAGTACTAATCAAGGCATACATATAATAATTCTCTTTTAACAAGCCAAAGTACTTATCAAGGCACACTTAGAATAATTCTCTTTTAACAAGCCCAAGTACTTATCAAGGCACACTTAGACAAATCCTCAATTTATCAAGCCAAAGTACTAATCAAGTTATACATAGAATAATTCTCTTTTAACAAGCCAAAGTACTTATCAAGGCACACTTAGAATAATTCTCTTTTAACAAGCCAAAGTACTTATCAAGGCACACTTAGACAAATCCTCAATTTATCAAGCCAAAGTACTAATCAAGTTATACATAGAATAATTCTCTTTTAACAAGCCAAAGTACTACGTACGTACATTCCTTTATAAAAGACTCCTTTCTATGTAAAGCCCCAAGATACTAACACCCGTAGTATCAAGGCGTGTCTATTTTTCAAAGTAAGTTACTACACTTTTAGAAAACTCATTTCAAAGCTTGAAATCAAGTAACTCCAAATTTTCACAATCTAGGCAACTTATGCCGATTTAATCAAAATAGACAACTTTATAAACCTTCCATAAAGCCGTTATAACCAACTTCCCATAAAGCCGTTATAACCCTTTATGGTTTTAGACGTATCCATTCCTTCCGATAACCAAGAGACTTATACTATTAAAACCAAGTATCACATACTTACAAATCAAGTTCTTAACTTTCAAAATACTTCAGTCTCTTAATAGTTAGAAAACAAGTTTTCTTCTACTTTTAAACCTCAAGTAACTTCACCCTTAACGCAAGTTACTTCTCTTAAATCATGTCATTTCTCCTCTTTTAAATCAAATAAGTAAATCACTCCTTTGACTTCTAAAGTCATTATAATGACCTTTAGGTTTTAGAACTAAGGCACTAGCCAAAAGATTTGGAAACCACTTTTCAAGTCTCTATGTACTTTAAGAAAAATACCTTCACTTTTAAGAATCCAAACTTCCCTAAGGAAATGGATTATACTACTTAAAATTTAAACATCAAAGTACACTCGGAAGTACATAGAACAAATTCTATTTTAGGCAATCCAAATACAAGCAAGGAACGGATCATTCAGGAGTAGAACTTACTTTCTTTATTCTAAGGAATCATGCTAGAAGAGGAGATAGTTCACATACCTTTCTGGCTAATATCCACAAGCTGCTTCGAATACGCGTGCGAGAAGTGTCAACCTATAATGGTCACAACAAGACTATCAACTTCTAGTCTCTACGTAGAATAATACTAAGTATACGGTCTCTAATTCTACGGAAAATCGGGCAGCACCTCCTTTGTTTCTACTCACTTGCCACCTTTTTCAAGGTCGAATACAATAACCAACACGCCACATTTAAGGTTCCAAACAACAACCAAACAAAGGGGATTACACGCCTTACAATACGTGTAAAATTCCGCCCCACAATTCATACCAAATAGTATAATACTTCACTAGCCATTCTCGGCCAACATATAACCAATAACACTACGTCTTTTCCAATCCTTTTCCAATTTCAAGTTCTTAGGTCAACATGTTATTTAGTCATAAACAACTTCAACAACTACAATTTCCTTCATTATTCAACATGCGACGACTTAAACTAATAATCAACTTGAATTCCAATCTTAAAGCTAAACATGCTAGATTTCAGATTAGGGTTCCAATAGTCAAAATACTTATCAAACTTCATACTATATAACACATACTTGCTAAAATCCATAGCTACAACAATAAGTAAGTCTTAACTACTAAAACGACAAAATTATACCTTTCCAAGCCCTTAAAATTTCCAAGATCCAAAGTCGCGCCTTAGAAATTCTTAGCTCCTTTCCATAAGTTCCAATCCGCTCCAAGCACTCCTTAGAGGCCTATGAAGAACCCATCTTCAAGTTCCAACTTCAAAGTTGAAGAACTCCCTTAGTTTCCGCCTTGCGACTAACGTAAAAATACGTTTTTTCCGAAATCTTTCTATTGAGATAACCTTACAATACCCTTGGGGACATTGGGTTAAAGTCTTGTGGCTAATGGATCAAAACTACAAAATTTTGTGTGGGAAAGTTGGACAAAGCCGAGAGCTTCTTAAGGCTAAGCTCAAGTTCTCTAAATTTTCTAAGTGTAAAATGAGCTTGTCTTGCACTAACTTAGTATATAACACATATTGGAGGGCTTAGACTTAAACAAATGGGTGGCTAAGATGAATTTCACTTGGATTAAGCCTATGTGGACAAGTTGACAAGTCAACAATGTCATGCTAGCAAGACTAATCTTCCAAGGTGGTCAATGACCATTTTTCCCCTTACCAATTTCGTCCAAGACCACTTGTGGGGGTGTCACGTGTCGCCCTCTCATTCGTCCATAAAATTCCGTAACCCTCGTGGGTCCCACAAAAATGTAAAATTCCTCGGGTGGGCCCCACGTGACCAAATCCGTAATAAATAAATTTCCATAATGCCAATAGTTCCATACTCTTCAAATAATACATTTTGAGAATCCAATTCTCAACAACGAACATTTTTCCTTTCCGACGTCCGGAAGATTTTCCGTCGGAAAAACAATTCTTCCTTTCGTACTAATTTCCAAATCTTGTTTCCTTTCGTACATTCTCTTTTACATGTCCTGGACTTACGGGGTGTAACATAAAGAGAATGGTTTTACTGATTTTTTAAAAGTTAAGAGACTTAATCTTATAAGATAAGAGACTTGACTCAATAGGGATGTTTGTGTGAAACCTCATTCGTGAGTAATGAGTACTTGGTTTTTAAAAGGGGAATAATGTTTTACTGATTTCGGAAATCAGAATGGGTATCGACAAACCACTGCAGCGCTAATAAAGGAAAATGTATTGAATAATGAAGTATTATTAAAACCAGTAGAAACCTCCATCCGCATGAAGTTAAGATGAGACAAAATGATATTACATTTTCTAGATCATGGTCTTTAATAAGATGGTTATAAACAAGAATAAACTGCTCACACATATGGCATATGTTACTCAATTGTTTTAAAAGAGATTAAGACATCGAACTATGAAACTTCTCTAAAGTAAAGAGACTTGAGTAATTGAAATTAGGCAAACTGGAACTTTAGGGAAAAGAAAGGCATTGTTTTGTCTTAAAACGGTTTAAAACATAAAGTGTTATAACAGCTTTATGGGAAGTTAGTTATAACGACTTTATGAGAACAAAAGAAGGGTTTTATCATTGGTTTTAATGTGGTAACTTGACTTTAAAAAGAGAAGTGTTTTGGTCCAAAAAGAAGGCATGGTATTGCGTTAATTTGGTTTTAAAGAGGAAAGTATGGAAGTTGTTTTGGTTTACTTAAAAAAGATGTAAGTCACTCTATTTTTTATACTAAGGGTATCGGGTGACTTTTATAAAAGGAATGGATCTCTTAAAAGGAATTTAACGTACGTAGTACTTTAGGGTTAAAACCCGGACTTTGACATAAAATGAAAGTACCTTGAGTTGTGGATAACTTGCCTATGCTTGTTGTTGTGAAACTTGCCTAGGCTTGTTGTGATAGCCTTTGTTGTGCAAGAATTGTGTTTCTATACTCTGGCGTCTCGATGGAGGCGGTTGACTTGTTGAGAAATTACTGACGTCTGCGGCGTGTGGAGAATTCCGCAGTGCGCTCGCTGACGGTGTTATTCCATGGACTAGCTCTCCATGAGGTTTCTTCGCTCGCCTTGGTACACGGTGGTCGGCTTTCGCACTTGCCGCCTCGTGGTGATTCGGCCTTGGTACCGTAGTTAGCCCTCGTGACTTGCCCCGCTCAATGTAGTGACGGTCTCGTGATCCGCCTGTACTGGTAGTTAGCCCTCGTACTTGCCCGGCCGCTACGTGGTCGGCCTTGGTATCCGTAGCTCGGCCAGACTTGCCGTGTCGCCTTCGTGGTTTGGTTGTATAGTATTATTGGTACGGTCGGAAATGGTAGTTAAACTTGCCGTCACGGTTTTAGGACAGTGGGACACGTGTTCATATGTACTCCTTGGTGTTACTATATCATAGGCTGGCGATGAGGAAGGTATTCCACGGGCATGATTGATGTTGCGGGCGTGAGACCCATAGTTATATTTGAGTGATGACTCAGAGGGCGTGAGTCCCTGACTTACATGACTGCTTATTTTATCGTGAACTGTAGTTTGGTTATCATACATGTCTCCTGCTTTATATAGACTGCTATGATTTCATTTACAGTATTTTACAAGTTTCACATACTTGGTACCTGTTGTACTGACCTCCTTCGGGGGGCTGCGTTCACGCCGCGGTAGAGTACATCTATCGATCCCCGCTTTTAGGATCACCTTTCAGATTGGGAAGCTCGTTCCTTGAGTCTTATCTTTGGTATGCTACTCCAGTGCAGTAGGTTCTTGTACATTCGTGGGTATGGCGGGGCCCGTGTCCGTCATAGTTGTTGTAAAAATCTTAGAGGTCCAGTAGCCTTTAGGCGGGGTTGTAAGGATTATGAATTCAAATGTCTATATATATATATATGTTGAAAGGCAACCGTTTTGGTTGGCCTATTTTCTTTATCTTGAACCATGTCTATTTAAATGTTTAAGTTTTTATTTCCGCTGGTTTTTCTCTGATGTTGTATCACTACGGTGCGGGGTAGGCACGATCCACGCCCGGGTTCGGTCGTGACAAAAGTGGTATCGAAGCGCTTAGTCCTCTGAAAGTGTCTACGCACCGTCTAGTAAGTCTTGATTATCCGGTGTGTTGTGCACCACATCTATAATCGTGAGGCTATAGGACATGTAGGATTGGTTTCTATTCTTCTCATTCCGAGATCGTGCCTTAGAAATTGTGTGATAAGTTGGACCCTCCGACGTATTTCATTTCACGATTATGCCTCCGCATAAGGCAACCCGCCCGTGGCGAGAAGCAAGCGGCGAGAGTAGTGCAGTAGAAGCGGCCTCTACAGAGACCACAAGACACGAGCCTCCATCCGCGATGCGGAAGCAGAGAGATGGGTTACTGAGTGGGCCCGATTAATGGCGAGTTGTGGCGGACTTGAGGATAGGGCCGGCGCAGTTCAGAGCACCGATGGTTCACCCTAGATCGAGATAGTTCGAGGCTACGGATTTTCTACGAGTTGTAGGCCGCCATAGTTTTATGGGTCGAGGCACGAGGATGATCCGCAGGAGTTCATCCGGCGATTCTGGATCACGAGTGATCAAGGCATCGGAGACCGAGTCGGTGGTCCTAGGTTCGCATCGGTGCGTGATACCGCAATGATCGTTTGATTCGTGGGAGCTGTCGGGAGAGAATGCACTTCCATCTATATGGGACGAGTTCTCGTGGCATTTCTTGAACATTTCTTGCCTCGCGGATGAGAGGGCTCGGTAACAGATTTTTGGTGTTGCGGCGAAGCGGCGTGCGGTTCGTGAGTACAATGTGAGTTCACTCATTGGCGTGACGCCCGCGTTAGTAGCTAGTATGGAGGATCGAGTGCATCGATATGTTACGAGGCTCGATGATTACCAGCGAAAGTTGTTCGGGTGTAGCTCTTCACCGCACGGACATCGCTCGCATGCAGCTTATGCACTTGGATGTGAGCGGAGAAATCGACGGAATGACCAAGATCGCGAGAAGGGCGTAACAGCAGGTCGCTGGTGACTTTCGAGGCGGACCGCCTCAGTGCAGACTAGTTATGTACCTCCGCCCGATGTGAATGGTCCTCCACGACGCCGGGACGCCGGGATATTCAGGAGCGGTCGTGGCTCCCGTGTTTCAGATTTTCGAGGAGTAGTGCTCACCGAATGAGGTCGCCTTTGTCTCAGTGTGGCCGTTGTGGAAAACTTCATAAGGAGAGTGTCGTACTAACTTGGGAGATTGTTATTCTGCGCCCAGCAGGCCATCTCGGCGAGGCTCGTCCGACCAGGGGTAGCGCTGGTAGGATAGCACAGACTACGGGTTTAGTTGCGGGTTCTTCACCTTCCATAGCTAGGCAGGATGTACACACACTGGCAGGCCCCGGTAGAGGTCGCGGTGGAAGTTCCCAGTTTTAGCGGTCCTTTGAACCGCCTATTTTCAGGTATATCCTTAACCCTCTAGAGACTTGTATGTATTGATGTTATGATAATGTGTTAAGTGTTATGTTCGGATAGCTTTGTGCTAAAATGTGATTTAGAAGCCTGGTTAGTGAAAGGGGTAAGCCTGGGGGTGAGAAAATGATGAACCTTAGAATGTTACAGTTGAGACCTTAGATGTAAGGCCGTCTTGGGTACAAGACTTTGCGAGTGATCTTTGTCAGAATGTATATGTATACGTGGGGTAATTGTGGGAAAATTCCTTGGGTGGTATAAAATGGAAGTGGTAACTTTCATGACTGTATAGTAAGATTGTTCCGGATCGGAGACAAGAGCTTGACGCGTTAAGTGGGTCGGGTTGGGGCCATTTGCGCCAACCCGCGGCTGTTCAGTGGGGTCAGCTCGGGTGGTCCCGCCAGTGGTAGGTCACGAGGGTGCTAGGCCCAGTTTAGATGACCATCGTATGAGTTCGTGGATGTGTTCGACCGAGCGGATCGTGAAGGCGGGAATGGCCTTAAGGAGATTGAGGCTAGTAAGATGACCAAGTTTGGAGGTGGTGACTCCAAAGTTTTGGGAATCAAGCAATGGCGAAGTGTGTGCATTATCGAGAAGAGTTCAAGTGTTCGGAAGGGCACGCAGTAAGGAAGGAAGAGAACGTGTGTTACTTTGTGGCCATGTGTGGCATTGGAAACTTGTTTAAGTTAAGAAGAACTTTATCGTTATCCGTCTTGAGAAGGAACATTCGGGATGAATGTTTCTAAGGAGGGGAGAATGTTATACCCCGTATTTCCAGAGTATGTACGTGAGGGCGTACGTATAAAATTTAAGCCTTAAAGTTGGCAAGGTTCGAAAATTTGGGCACAAGTGTCGAAAAGAATCGTTTTTCGACGAAACGTTTTACAAGACTTGCGAAGGGAAAATTCTGGCTATGTCATTTATAATTTTTGCGGATTTTTCCGAGAGACGAAACATTTTGGACCAACGGGAGGGTGACATGTGTCACCCTCACATTGGAAGCAAGTGGGGCGGATAAGGTGGACGATTTGGAGCTTGTGGTTAGGTAGGATATTTTGTGTAGTTGGTGTGGTAGATGGATAAGGTGCACTTGGCTTAATCCTAGCCCTACACTTTCCTAACACTTGGATGAATCTTGGCCATTGGTTGGCCATTTCTTGACCTATAAATACCCCCCTTTGTTGATGAAATTGTTCATCCAAAAATCATTGGCTACGTGTTAAAATCCCCCCCCCCCCCCTCTTTGTGAAAGCTGTCCGCCACACCCCCTCCCTTGAGAGCCCTCGCCAAGAATACACCCCTAGCCTAGTTGTTTTCAGATAATACCCCTCAGGTATTGAAATACTCTCCAAGTATTGTTATAATGCCCAAATATTTTTGCCCAAATACCTTGTAGTACTTTCCAAAGTTACCTCTATACGAAAAGCCCGGAAAATACTCTTATACTTCCTTTATCCACTAAACGAAACCCTAAGGAAAACCTTCATCGTCAGTGGAAGTGTTAAGTAGAAGTTATGTAGAACTTCTGGGGTTGTTTGGAGCGGGTCGAGCACTCTGAGTAGAGCTTAACGCCGCTCGTGAGCGACTTATATACTTGGATAATTTTGGGCTCATCGAGGTAAATACTATCGCCCTTCTATTATAATTGGGAATTACATCTGTAGTTGTATATAAATGAATATAAGATTCATAGAAGAGAATTGAATCGTAATAGAAGGATATTACAGAATAGACTTGAACTGAACTCGCATCAGAAGAATATTTAAGTAGAAGATTAAACTGTACTTACATAGGACCGTATTTACAGTAGACTGATAGCCTTTATTGGTTGAATGTTCTGCGAGTAGCATGAACTACTTGGAAGGTGGACAAGGCTAGCCAAGTTATAGCCGTGAGCGCTTTTGCTTATAGTCGATAATCGTCGCGAGGTATGTGATTCTTCCTATACTCGAGTACGAAGTATTTTAAAAGAATATATATATAGTACGGTAGACGACGTGTGGCAATGTCTTTTGACTTAAGCCCAATAATAAGAATCTTGAAAAGGAATATATATATAGTACTATACATAATGCGTGTGTTAACCGAATGTAGTGTTGGGCAATGTCTTTTGACTTAAGCCCAATAATAAAGCATCTTGAAGTATTTCAAAAGATTGAGAATCCTTTTGAAAGAAGAGTAATACTTGGTTTTGAAAACATAAGAGTTATACTAGCTTTATGGAAGTTAGGTATAACGCCCAAGAGAGATAAAAAGAATGGTTTTACTGATTTTTAAAAGTTAAGAGACTTAATCTTATAAGATAAGAGACTTGACTTAATAGGGATGTTTGTGTGAAACCTCATTCGTGAGTAATGAGTACTTGGTTTTTAAAAGGGGAATAATGTTTTACTGATTTCGGAAATCAGAATGGGTATCGACAAACCACTGCAGCGCTAATAAAGGAAAATGTATTGAATAATGAAATATTATTAAAACCAGTAGAAACCTCCATCTGTATAGAAGCTAAGATGAGACAAAATGATATTACATTTTCTAGATCATGGCTGCTTTAATAAGATGGTTATAAACAAGAATAAATCGCCACACATATGGCATATGTTACTCAATTGTTTTAAAAGAGATTAAGACATCGAACTATGAAACTTCTCTAAAGTAAAGAGACTTGAGTAATTGAAATTAGGCAAACTGGAACTTTAGGGAAAAGAAAGGCATTGTTTTGTCTTAAAACGGTTTAAAACATAAAGTGTTATAACAACTTTATGGGAAGTTAGTTATAACGACTTTATGAGAACAAAAGAAGGGTTTTATCATTGGTTTTAATGTGGTAACTTGACTTTAAAAAGAGAAGTGTTTTGGTTCAAAAAGAAGGCATGATATTTCCTTAATTTGGTTTTAAAGAGAAAGTATGGAAGTTGTTTTGGTTTACTTAAAAGATGTAAGTCACTCTATTTTTTATACTAAGGTATCGGGTGACTTTTATAAAAGGAATGGATCTCTTAAAAGAATTTAACGTCGTAGTTTTTAGGGTTAAAACCTGACTTTGACATAAAATGAAAGTACCTTGAAGTCAGGATAACTTGCCTATGCTTGTTGTTGTGAAACTTGCCTATGCTTGTTGTGATAGCCTTGTGCAAGAATTGTGTTTCTATACTACCGTCTCTCGATGGAGGGTTTGACTTGTTGAGAACTTACTTGGACGCATGGCGGTGACGGAGAATTCCGCACGCTGCGCTCACGTTGATAGTGTTATTCCACGGACTAGCTCCACGAGGTTTCATCGCTCGCCTTGGTACCGGTGGTCGGCTGCATTTGCTTGCCCGCCTCGTGGCTGATTCGCCTTGTACTGTAGTTAGCCCTCGCACTTGCCCTGCTCACAGTAGTGACGGTCTCGTGATACTGACGTACCGGGTAGTTAGCCCTCGTTACTTGCCCGCCAGCCACGTGGCCCTTGGTATCCGTAGTCGGCCAGACTTGCCCGGTCGCCTTCGTGGTTTGTTGTATAGTATTATTGGTACGGTCGGATCTGGTAGTTATACTTGCCCAGATGGTTTTTAGACAGGTGGGACCGTGTTCATATGTACTCTCGGCGTTACTATATCATAGATCGCTTCAGCGGTGAGGAAGGTATTCCACGCATGATTGATGTTGCGGCTTGAGACCCATAGTTATATTTGAGTGATGACTGAGGCGTGAGTCCCCGACTTACATGATCGCTATTTATCGAATCGTAGTTTGGTTATCATACATGTCTCCCGCTTTATATAGATCGCTATGATTTCATTTACTGATTTTACAAGTTTCACATACTTGGTACTGTCAGATCGACTCCTTCGGGCCGCGTTCATGCCGCAGTAGAGGTACATCGGCTGCCGATCCCCGCTTTTAGGATCACCTTTCAGATTGGAAGCTCCGCTCCTTCTGAGGCTTATCTTTGTATGCTACCCCGAGTCCGTAGAGGTTCTGTACATTCGGGTATGGCGGGGCCCCGTCCCGCCATAGTTGTTGTAAAATCTTAGAGGTCCAGAGTAATCGCTGCAAGGTGGTTGTAAGGATTGTAACTTTTCAAATGTCTATATATATATATGTTGAAAGGCAACCGTTTTGGTTGGCCTATTTTCTTTATCTTGAACCATGTCTATTTAAATGTTTAAGTTTTTATTTCCGCTGGTTTTTCTCTGATGTTGTATCACTAGGGTGCCCGGGGTAAGGCATCAGTCACGGGCCCGAGTTCGGGTCGTGACAATTTCAAATGCTCAAGTCTCTTATTTTCGAAAGATTCCATAGATCATAGTCTTAATCACTTAACGTAATCTCCTTTTAAAACAATTGAGTAACATATGCCTTATGTGTGAGTAGCTTGTTCTGTTTATAACCATCTTATTAAAGCGACCATGATCTAGGAAATGTAATACAATTTTGTCTTATCTTAGCTTCTATGCATGGAGGTTTCTACTGGTTTTAATATAATTAATTAGTCAATACATTTCCTTTATTAACGCTCGCAATGGTTTGTTCGATACTTATTCTCATTTCGAAATCAAGAAACATTATTCTTTAAAAGCCAAGTACTCATTACTCACGAATGAGGTTTCACAACTTTTTAACAAAATTCATAGTCCTTATCATTTCATAAAACGTCATTTATAAGTTAAGTCTCTTATCTTTTAAGATCAAGTCTCTTAACTTCTAAAATCAATAAACCATTCTTTTACTTACATAAAGTCGTTATAACTAACTTCCCATAAAGCTATTATAACACCTTATGTTTTAAACCAACCAAAACTCGTTTAGCACACGTACGTCTACCGTACTACATAGTTCACAACAATCATGCTAGAAAAGATAGGAAGAGGTTCACATACCTCGCGACGATTATCGACAAATAGCAAAACGCTCCAAGTATTTCAACCCGTCGGCTACTCCTTAAGCCAAGTAGATCACGCCACACGTAGTACTCCACTCCTAAAATGGTCATAGTACTTCTATCAAACCTTTCTTACCATTGAAGACTTATGTCACGACCCATTCCGGGGCCCGTAACTGGTGCCTTACCGGGGCACCCAAGTAGTCATACATCAGAGTAATCAGCGGAAATATAAAACAAGACATGAAATGGTTTTATAAAATAAGATACGCTTTATGTGAATAAACGTCGCTTTCGCATATATATATAAACAAGGTTTAACAGCTATATCCGACATCGCATAACATGACTATGCACTTAAGGAAAAATACAACTATGGCGGATAGGGCCCCGCCATACCTCGATCAGATAAAACTATCTACAACAGGAGATCATACCAAAGAGTAGAGCCTCCTAAGAGACGGAGCTCCCGACACCAACGTAGAGATCCTAAGGACGCGGATCTAGCACTGCCGCCCTTACCGCGGCATTAACGCAGCCCCGGGCGAGGTCAAGACAACAGTACCAAGTATGTGAAACTATAAAGAATCGAAATGAAATCAAAGTATTTAAAACCTTTTCACAAATACAATCGCTTCAATTGCACATAGTGCCACATCACAAACAACAACAAGAATAGAAAATCAGAATGTGTCTATTCTAGGCCGCGAATGATCAAGCAAGGCCAATCGCCCATAGTATCATTCTCACGTGCCTAGTCTCGACTTCCGCACTCGCATAGGTCACACATGCACTGCATGAGGTATTCCCGCATCGGGGCAGCTAACCCCAGATCCGCCTAGGCTCCCGCAGCCCGCATAGCCTCAAAAGACCGCATAGTCTCAACAGATCGCATAGGGAATCCCCGTGATCGGCTAAACACCCGAATGATCAATCCCGAGCATACCGCCGCCCGCATAGTCTCACAGATCGCATACAGCCGTATAGACCCGCATCGAGGGGGCAAGCCTTCTGTGATAATACCGGGGTAGGTGATACAATAACAAAGACAACGGACTTACCGTTAGCAACGTAAGCAGCAAGAATGACCCCTTACACAGATTTCAAGACACTAACCTGTAGCATCATAATATGTCTACTTATCACACAAATCTTACTACACTTAATGTAAATCAATACAAGGCTTTTATAAACAAACAAGTAAATGCCTTTTTATCTTTCTTAAGTTGTTATACCTAACTTCCCATAAAGCTAGTATAACTCTTAAGCTTTTGTTTTAAAACCAAATATTTATCTTCTGTTAAAATGATTCAAGATTCTTTTGAAATGCTTCCAGCTTCTTTGTTATTCAAAGCTTAAGCCAGGCATCGCCGTAAGTATTATTCAAAGCTTAAGCCGAGGCATTGCCGTAAGTATTATTCAGCTTAAGTCAAAGACATTGCCGTAGTTATTATTCGCTTAACACATGTACGCTCACCGCACTATATATTGTAAAATATCATGCTTTAGGAAGAATCACATACCTTCTCAAATAAAACCACCGCCAAGTCAATATGTCGCGCACAGAGAGTCACCATAATAGTCACTGCACATCTATCAAAGACTACTCAAGGTCATTCTAAACAGAGGGTTCACAATTCTCCTGAAAGTCGGGCAAGACTCTCCTACCGGTGAGCTATATAAGTTCATCAGGAAAACAAATTCTATGTAAGTACGCTTTGATTATTCTTCTTTAAACCCTTCATCGTGGTAACAGTCAATTATATTCTCGTGATATCCTTCTAAGTATTTAATACTTATTCAATACTACTACAGTATGTATTCTCTAATTCAAAAGAGGGTTAGGATTAGTTACCTCGGTAAGCCCAAAAATATCCTAGATAAAGTCGCGCCTGAGCAAGGTTTAGCTCCTAAGTTGTACGCTCCGGTAGCTCCAAGAAACCCTAGAAGTTCTTCACAACTTCTACTAAGTACTATGAGATTTGGGCTAGGGTATTTTGGGCATTATAACGATACTAGAAGACAACTTTTCTACCAAGGGAGGGGGGGTAGATTTCGGCTAGGCTAGTGGGGTAGGCCCTCGCCAAACTCACTCGGGGGAGAGGTGTTGACGAAAGGCTTAAGGGAGAGGAGAGCAATATTCAAGACTTGGAAGATAACTTTGTGGATGAAGAACTCTTCATCTCTAAGGGGGTATTTATAGCTCAAGCCTTGGCCAACCAATGGCCAAGATGAAGACAAGTGCAAGGCAAGTGTAGGGTGAGGATTAACTATACACAAATATCCTACCAACCCTTGACT
This sequence comes from Przewalskia tangutica, assembly GCA_029844215.1. Taxonomy (NCBI): domain Eukaryota; kingdom Viridiplantae; phylum Streptophyta; class Magnoliopsida; order Solanales; family Solanaceae; genus Przewalskia; species Przewalskia tangutica. The sequence goes on along the minus strand of CM056722.1, from coordinate 73,497,341 downwards.
TGTGCACAAGGCACAAAAAACGTGCCATGGTTTCTTCAATTCGGCCCAAATGGACGATTCAAGTTCACCAATGGGAGGTGCCAAGTGTCGCCTCCCGCTGGTCCAAAATGTTTCATCTCTCGGAAAAATCCGCAAAAATAGCAATGGCATAGCCGAATTTTCCCTACGAAAGTCGTGGAAACGCTTCGCTGAAACGATTCTTTTAGTGAGTCAGGTACAAAAACGCCCAAGGCTAACTTTAAGGCCAACCAGACGTATTCCTCACGCACATACTGAAATACGGGGTATAACATTCTCCCCTCCTTAGAAACATTCGTCCCGAATGTTCCTTCTCAAGACAGTTATCGAAGAAGCTTAAACAGGTTGTAAGTGCCACCCATGGCCACAATATAACACTTAGGCATAAATGATACCGAAACTTGACCAGTAGGAATGGGAATTACCTGGAGGTGTGGGGAATAGCGAGGATACGCCTCATGTCCTCCTCGGCTTCCCACGCCATCTCCTCCCGAGCTCGCTCCGCCACAAGACTTTGACTGGCCACGCCCGTCCGCAGACGCCTAACCCGACGATCGACTATCGCTATGGGAATCTCTCATACGATAACCCCTGGTCACACTGACATCGCCAATCGGGTGTACCCTAGATGGATCCCCGATACATCTCCTCAAAGATAGATACGTGAAAACCGGATGACCGCTCCAGACGGACGGCAGATCCAACTCATAGGCAACCTTGCCTATCTCGCGACAATCAAACGCCCAATGTACTGGGCCGAAGTTTCCTTCTTCCCGAATCTCATCACACCCTTCATGGGTGACACCTTTAGGAAAACCCAATCATGAACCTCGAACTCAAGATGCCGACGACGATGATCCGCATACGACTTGGCCGACTCGAGTCATTAATAGCCGCCTTGATAAGCTTCACCTTATCCATCGCTCACGCACCAAATCGTCCCACTAGCCGCACTCGCCCACATCAAACCAACCTATAGGCGACTCGCACTTCCTCCCATACAAGGCCTCATAAGGCGCCATCTAAATACCGGAGTGGTAGCTATTATTATACGCAAACTCAACTAGAGGCAAATGATCCTCCCAACTACCACTGGTCAATAACACAGCTCGCAAAGATATCCTCAAGAGTCCGGATAAGGCGCTCGTCCGGTCTGTCTGCGGATGAAATGCAGATTGTGCTCACCGCCCCTAAACCCTTCGAAGGACATCCGTGTTAGCCAGAACCGGGCTCCTCGTCTGATATGATCAAGTAGGACTCCATGCACCGACGATCTCTGATGTAAAGTCCGCATAATCCTCACCAAAAGTCGCCCCGACGGAAGAAAGTGGGCTGATTTCACACCGCCGACGATAACCCAAATAGAATCATGTCTCCTCCGAGTGCGAGGTAATCCCGTGATGAAGTCCATGTTGATTACCTCCCACTTCCGTGTCGGGATCTCTATCGCCGCAACAAACCACCGTGCCTCGTGCTCTACCTTCACCACCGACAACAAGGGCACCGAGCTACGAACTCGCAACGCCCTCTTCAAGCCATCCCACCAATACACAGATCTAAGCGTCGTGGTACATCTTGGTCGACTCGACGGATAGAGTAACGCTACGCGTGCTTCCCAAGAACTCAAGTCCTCAAACATCCGAACACACAACTCGCCAAACCTTAGCACCCCATCGTGCTACTCAAAAGCGACCTTGCCTCACGTAAGAGTCAGATCACGATATCGAATCAAAGCCGATCCTCGAATCGTTGCCTCTTCACCTCTCGACGATGGAAGACTCGCAACCTCACGAACTCTAACCCCATCGCTATCGTAATCAATCAAACGACACCAAGGCTCGCTAATCGATGCAAATCACGAACCATGTCCTCCTCTCTACCGCACATCCGATAGGCTCCCATCGACCTACGACTAAGAGCATCCGCCACAACATCGCCTTCCCGTGGTACAGATATCAACATCGTAATCCTTAAGCAACTCTAACCACCGCCTCGCTGTAAGTTCACTCTCCTCGGTTGAAGATATACCTGAGGCTCTTGTGGTCAGTATAAATATCCACGTGAACCCCATACAAATAGTGCCTCCAGATCTTTAAAGCGTGAATCACACCGCCAACTCCAAATCACGGGTGGGGTAGTTCCTCTCGTGTTTCTTCAAATCGGGATGCATATGCTATAACTCGCCATGCCGCATCAACACATCCCAACCCGATGCCCGACGCATCACAATACACGACATAACCATCCGACCTCCGGAAGAGTAAGAACGGGCGGTGCCGCCTCTCTTTCAAAGAATCGAAACCCCGCCACAAGCATCACCCATCAAACTTGGCCGCTTCAGTCACCCTAGTCAACGGTGCGTAGATAAGCAAACTTCTCCACGAACCGATAATATCCTCGCAAGGCCTAGAAAATCGCGAACCTCTCGGAGTAGTAGGTTCAGGCTAAGTCTCGATCGCCGATCTTGGCCGATCCACTGAACGCCATCACCGATAATATGCCCAAGAAACGCCATCAAGTCAACCAAAACTCACATTTGGAAAACTTGGCGCATACCGCCGTCCCGAGAATCACAAGATAGCCTCAAATGCCCGCATGCTCCGCCTCGAGCGAATAAACCAAGATATCATCAATGAACACTATCACAAACGTGTCCAAAAATGGTTTGAACACTCGGTTCATCAAATCCATGAATACCACGAGCATCGTCAACCCAAAAGACATGACCAACTCATAATGCCCGCATCGTCCTAATGCACCTAGGGACATCCACCTCTCGACGAACTCGATGATAGCCCGAACGCAGATCAATCTTGAGAAACATCTCGCGCTCGCAATCGGGTCGAACAAATCATCAATCCCGGAAGCGGGTATTCGTTTAATGGTCACCTTGTTCACCGTCAGAATCAACACACATGCGCAGCTGGCCCCGCCCTTCTTCTTCACGAACAATACCGTGCTCCTGCGAGAAACACTAGGCCCGATGAAGCTCTTCTCCAAAGAAATCCTAAGCCGATCCTTCAACTCTCTCAACTCGCGGTGGCATTCTCAGATGGCGGAATGGAAATAGGCCGAGTGTCCGCAATATGTCAATACAAAACTCAATCTCCTCTCGTGAGGGATACCCGGAGGTCGTCCGAAACACGTCTGGGAACTCTCGACCATCGAATCGACGGAAAATCTGGTACCGCAGCCTTCAGATCAAACACCCAACGAGATGGTAGATATACCCTTCAGACCATCTTCCTAGCCTCGAGGTAGGAAATAAACCTACCCTCTGCGATACCGCGTTCCTCCCACTCAACAACCGGCTCTCAGAAATCGGAACTGCATTACTTTCTCTCTCAGCTTACATTGGCATAGCAAGAAGCTAGCCAATCCATCCCCATGATCACGCCGAAGTCAATCATCTCCAACTCTATCAAGTCGGCCAGGTCCGACGATCAGAAACGGTCACAGACAAGCTCTATATACCCGCCGAGCTACCACCGAATCACCCACTGGCGTAGCTACCTCGAAAGGGTCTATGGACTCAGGCTCTATCCCTATCCTACTAGCAACAAGTGGAGATATATAGGACAGAGTAGAACCCGGATCTATCAAAGCATACACATCAAACCCAGAACCGATAAGGTACTGCGGACGACATCGGCGAGGCCTCCCGATCCCGCTTACCGGACAAAGCATAAATGCGCTTCGAGGACCGCTAGAATCGGGACCCGCGCCACGACTCCGCCACGACCCGCTGGTCCATGAGTACCTTCTCCGGCGAGTAATCGCCGGGACGGATGAAGAAGCGGCAATGCACTCGCAGACCGGGCCCTACTACGCGCCGCTCCGGCCTGACAAACTCGCGAAATGACCCCGCCGCCACAAGTATAGCAGCTCCCGAGTACGCCCTGAATGGTATCTACCACAACGGCACACCGAAAGCGCACTCAACGGTTAGCACCGCTACTCGAAATCAAGTCCTGGGCCCCGACCGCCTCGATCGCTCGGGTCAGACGAAAATGAGGTAGAGCGCTCATACCGGCCGTGGTGCAACCGACTTCACGATGCCGCCACCCCGAGAACCACCAAAAGAACCGCCGCCTCGCCTTCTTCTCGCTGCCGATATCGCTTACCCGGGCGTCTCTACGCCTCACATCCCAAAGCACGAGCTCGCATACGGTTATGTCCATGCTCGTGAAGGGACACACCCGCACAAGACTCGCCATGTAATCATCTAGCCCTGACATAGCGATGCACCCGCCCTCCATCTCTCGCTACCAGCAGTGGACATATCAAGCCAAAGAATCAAACTCGACATCAGACTCTCACCGCGCGGCCCTCCTGCCTCAAAGAACAAGAATATATCATCACCGTGCCCTCTCATCCGCGAGGCAAGAAGTGTGTGAGAAAAGCCTCAAAACTCATCCCATACCGCTGGAGGCATGCTCTCCCGAAAGCTCCTATGAATCAAACCAATCGATCGCGTATCACGCACCGACGCGAACCGAATGTCACAGACTCTCAAGCCCGATCACCCGCATAATCCTTCCGAATGACGGATGAACTCGCGATCATCCTCCCTCGACCAGAAACTCGCGGGCTACAACTAAGGAAATCCCGTAGTCTCAAACTATTCGCCTCGGTGCACTACGGTGCGACCGAGCCGAGCCGAACTTCCGTGATCCAGCTCTCTCAGACGGGCCACAACTTTAGCCAAAGCCGGGCCATCTCTCAGATTCCTAACCTCCGCCTGTGCCGCGGGACGAGGCGCTGGTATCGCGGTCTCGCTGGCCGGGCGGCGTCATAGAACTCGCCGCCTCGTATAGACCGGCCTCGAGCCCTCGTGACTCGGGTGTCTCGCAGCGCCTCCTCGCCTTGTCTTCTCGGGCCGGGTTGCTTTACGTGGAGGCATAATCAGCATATGGGAAAGGAATACGTTAGAGGTCCAACCTATAACACAACTCTAAAGCACGATCTCGTAATGAAGAATGGAAACCAATCCTAAATATCCTATAGCCTCCCGATTATTGGTGTGGTGCACAACATACCGATAATCAAGACTTACTAGATACGGTCCTCAGACACTTTCCGAGGATTAATCGCTCGATACCACTTTTGTCACGACCCATTCCGGCCCGTGAATCGGTGCCTTACCGGCACCCAAGTAGTCATACATCGAGTAATCACGGAAATATAAACAAGACATGAAACAGCTTTATAAAATAAGACACGCTTTATGTGAACAAACGTCGCTTTTCGCATATATATATAAACAAGGTTTAGCTACATCCGACAATCGCATAAATACGACTACTGCACTTAAGGAAAATACAACTATGGCGGACAGGTCCCGCCATACCTCGATCGCATAAAACTATTTACAACAGGAGATCATACCAAAGAGTAGAGCCTCCTAAGAGATGGAGCTCCCGACACCAACGCAGTAGATCCTAAGGACGCGGATCTAGCACTGCTGCCTCTTACCGCAGATTTAACGCACTCGGGCGAGGTCAAGATAACAGTACCAAATATGTGAAACTATAAAGAATCAAATGAAATCAAAGTATTTAAAACCTTTTCACAAATACAATCGCTCAATTGCACATAGTGCCACATCACAAACAACAACAAGAATAGAAAAATCAGAATGTGTCTATTCTAGGCCGCGAATGATCGGCAAGGCTAATCGCCCATAGTATCATTCTCGCGTGCCTAGTCTCGACTTCCGCACTCGCATAGTCACACATGCACCGCATGAGGTATTCCTCGCATCGGGCAGCAACCCCAAGATCCGCCTAGGCTCCCGCACCGCATAGCCACAAAATACCCCATAGTCTCAACAGACCGCATAGTGAATCCCCGTGATCGCTAAACACCCGAATGATCAACTCGAGCATACCGCTGCCCGCATAGTCTCACAGACCGCATAGCCGTATAGACCAAGATCGCGGGCAAGCCCTCAGATAACAAATACGGGTAGGTGATACAATAACAAAGACAACTGGACTTAATGCTTAGCAACGTAAGCTAAAGCAAGAATGACCCCTTACACAAAGATTTCAAGACACTAACCTGTAGCATCATAATATGTCTACTTATCACACAAATCTTATTACACTTAATGTAAATCAATACAAGGCTTTTATAAACAAACAAGTAAACAGCCTTTTTATCTTTCTTAAGTTGTTATACCTAACTTCCCATAAAGCTAGTATAACTCTTAAGCTTTTGTTTTAAAACCAAATATTTATCTTCGTTAAAAATGATTCAAGATTCTTTGAAATGCTTCCAGCTTCTTTGTTATTTAGGCTTAAGCCACAGGCATCGCCGTAAGTATTATTCAAAGCTTAAGCTGAGGCATCACTGTAAGTATTATTCAGCTTAAGTCAAAGACATTGCCGTAGTTATTATTCGATTAACACACGTACGCTCACCAGACTATACATTGTAAAATATCATGCTTTAGGAAGAATCACATACCTTCTCAAATAAAAACCACCGCCAAGTTGAATATGTCGCAGAGAGTCACCTATAATAGTCACAGACATCTATCAAAGACTACTCAAGGTCATTCTAAACAGAGGGTTCACAATTCTACGGAAAGTCGGGCAAGACTCTCCCTACCCGGTGAGCTATATAAGTTCATCGTGAAAACACCCCATGTAAGTACGCTTTGATTATTCTTCTTTAAACCCTTCTACGTGGTAACAGTCAATTCTATTCGTGATAACCTTCTAAGTATTTAATACTTATTCAATACTACTACAAGATGTATTCTCTAATTCAAAAGAGGTTAGGATTAGTTACCCTAAGCCCAAAATATCCTAGATAAAGTCGCGCGAGCAAGGTTTAGCTCCTAAGTCAGACGCTCAGAGGCTAAGAAACCCTGAAGTTCTTCACAACTTCTACTAAGTACTATGGATTTGGGCTAGGTATTTTGGGCATTATAACGATACTAGAAGACAACTTTTCTACCAAGGGAGGGGGTAGATTTCGGCTAGGCTAGGGGGTAGGCCCTCGGCCAAACTCACTCGAGTGGGAGATGTGTTGGACGAAAGGCTAAGGGAGAGGAGAGGATTTTTTCAAGACTTGAAGATAACTTTGTGGATGAAGAACTCTTCATCTCTAAGGGTATTTATAGCTCAAGCCTCGCCAACCAACGGCCAAGATGAAGACAAGTGCAAGGCAAGTGTAGGGTGAGGATTAACTATACACAAATATCCTACCAACTCCTCGACTTGTGCACAAGGCACAAAAACGTGCCATGGTTCTTCAATTCGTCCCAAATGGACGATTCAAGTTCACCAATGGGAGGTGCAGTGTCGCTCCCGCTGGTCCAAAATGTTTCATCTCTGAAAAATCCGCAAAAATAGCAATGGCATAGCCGAATTTTCCTACGAAAGTCGTGGAAACGTTTCGTCGGAAACGATTCTTTTAGTGAGTTGTGTACAAAAACGCCCAAGGCTAACTTTAAGGCCAAACTTTTTGTACGTATTCCCACGCATACATACTGAAATACGGGTATAAATAACTTATACCAATAAAAGCCCTCTAATTCTACGGAAAATCAAAAGACTTCCCGCTTTTACTTACTTTTCCATCTTTCTCCAAGGCCCGAATAACCGTAATTATATGCCATATATAAGGCGTCATACTTTAAACAACATAAAGAAGGGGATTACACGCCCAAACGGTAACGCGGGTTACTATCACGCCATAATAACAATAAGTAAAAGAAGGGATTACGCTACCAACCGTAACGCGGTTTACTATCACGCCTTCAAACAATACAATAATTAAAAAGGGATCACACGCCCAAACTAACGCGATTGAACAATCTTCCTTAATGTAAATGTAAATACAAATCAATGTAAATACGATCCAAAGTAAATACAAGTAAAGTATCTGTCCTTAAGTTGGGTCCTTGGCCAACTTTTTCCAATATACTTATCCACTTACTTTATTAGTCATCCAACTTATATTCCATCTTAATATAAGTTATAGTTACTTTGTTATTAGCTTCTTAGCAAGTAAGATACGTTTTTACCATTTTGTGGCTTTCTTGCCAATTTCCATTTTAGCAACTTAACAAGATCCAAATCCTTCCAAACTTTACTCCATATATTATATAATCCATAATATACTTATAATATATGTATAATAACCAATTCACAAAGAGGTTTAAGTTTCACTACCTCAAAAAGCCCAAGAATATCCAAGTTCTTAAAGTCGCTCCAAGCAAGTCTTAGCTCCAAATCTTTACGTTCCAATCTGCTACAAGCAACCCATAGAATCTCCTAACCAATTTCTCTTCAAGAACCAACTCCAAAAAGTGAAGAACACTTAGGTTTCAAAGATGACAACTTTCGGCCAAGGCAACAAATAGAGGTTAGGGGTGTGAAATCTTTTCCAACTTTTGGTACACAATCTCCCTAACACCTTAGGGAAGAACACTTGAGAGTTTAAGAATTGTTGGACAAATTTAGGTCAAGATGAGGGCCCAAAACGTGAGCAACAAATGGGGAGAGTGAGGGTTTTTCAAATCTTGAAATGGTTAAGTGTGGAAGATTTCATCAACTAGTAGTGTATATATAGGACAACCAAGGGCTAGGATGAAGGCAAGTGTGTGGTTGAGATTGGGGACAAGTGTGTGTGGGTCCCACAAGCCACTTGTACACACTAAAATATCTTGCAAGACAAGGCCACTGGTCTTGCCACTGGCACATAATTTCGGCCACAAGGCCACCTAGGGGTGACACGTGTCGCCTCCTACTGCCAAAATATTTCATCTCGAAAATATCCATAATGGCCAAAATCTCAAAACAAAGTGGGCCCACAAACAGTAAATTTCTCCCTGGTGGCCCCATATGACCAATTCGAAATAAAATTCCATAATTCTCAAATATTCCAAGAAGTCCGAATACCAAATGGGAATCCAATTCCCATTAACGAACCTTTTTCCTTCACGAAATCCGGAAACTTTTCCGTCGAAAAATCACATCTTTCTTCCTTTCCAATTTTTAATGTCGTCTTCTCGTACGTACGTCCTCGCATACATACCCTGGAACTACGGGGTATAACATTCTTCCCCCCTTAGAAACATTCGTCCCGAATGTTCCTTCTAAGTCTCCAAACGATTGCTGGCGTCAGATAGTCTCCACTACTATACTTACAAACCGTCATGCCACCAATGGCCAGAATATAACATGTGCGCAAAACTCAAATCCAAGCCAACGAGGAATCACCTCGACGATGTAAAAACAACACCCACTCTCGCTCCTGGTCCAAAGGATACTTCATTCGCACCTTCACTTCACAAAAATGATCACTTCCATCTCTTAGCACTGTTCACTTCTTTCCTTACTTGTCGTACACTTATCTAACACCCGAACTCTTTCCAGAATACGTACCACACTTCAGTCATCGCTTCAGTTTCCAAAACCTTGGAGTCACTACCTCCAAACTTGGTCATCTCACTAGTTTCAATTCCCACAAAGGCCATCCCCGGCCTTCACGATCCGATTCTGGTCGAACGCATCCACGAACCCGCACGATGGTTACCTAAACCGCCTAGCGCCTCGTGATTCTACCACCGGCGGGACCACCTCGAATCGACCCCACCACATTCCGGCCACGGGTTGACGCGAATGGTCTCAACCCGACCCATAACCGCGCCTAAACTCTTGTTTCCGATCCGGAGCAATCTCACTAATCAAGTCACGAAACCTGGTCTTCTTAGCTCAACTACCCTCTTATAATTCACACCACTCGTGGACTTATCACACAATTTTACCCTCAGATACTATGCTCTCCGACAAAGGTCAATCAGAACAAAATCTTTACCCAACTTCCCTTTACTAACTGTGCCTCAAAATCATAATTTAACAAAACGCTATCTGAACATAATACTTAGCACATCATCATATCAACAACGCATACCACTTCTAGAGGGTAAGAATATACCAGATCAACCGCCATTTCTTCGCCGCTTCTAATCATAATCCCACCTGAGCGCATAGCTAGAGAAGGCGAGGAACTCGCCATCGCCCGTAGGCTGCGTCATTCTACTTGTATCTCTTCCTAGGATCTCAATACATGGCCCTGACGGCCGCAGGAGAAACAAGCACCAGTAAAAAGACGACACTCCCCGGGATGACGCTTGCCGCATCGTGCATGTTATACCCCGTATTTCCTGAGTATGTACGTGGGGACGTACGTAGAAAAGTTTGAACTTTAAAGTAGGCTTGGCCGAATTATTTTGTGCACAACACCCGACAGAGTCGTTTTGAATAAACGTTTGACAAAACTTGCGAAGGGAAAATTCCGGCTATGTCATTTTTAATTTTTGCGGATTTTTCCGAGAGATGAAGCATTTTGGACCAACGAGAGGGCGACACTTGGCACCCTCTCATTAGCGCAAGTTAGCGTAAAGTGACGATTGGAAGGTCAAGGGTTGGTAGGATATTTGTGAGGGTTTTAAGGAGTAGGGACTAGGGGCACTTGGGCACATCTTGCCCTCCACTTGCCCCCACTGCTAGATCATGGCCCTGATTTCCTATAAATACCCCTCCCCTTTGAAGACTTCTTCATCCAAAATCTTTCCTTAGTCTTGAGAGCTCTCCCCTTTGTGTTGATGTCTCGCCTAGCCTCCCTCCCCTTTGAGAGGCCCCAGGCCGAGAGTCCTCCCTTGGCCGAAGAGTACCCCCCCTCCTAGTGGGGTTGGTAGGTACACCCCTTTGTGGTGTTGTCTCGTATAAATACCCCCTCTTGATAGAAATGCTCCATAGTATTGTTACTTATACCCAAAATACCTTAGCCGTATACCTTATAGTATTCCAAAGATACCTCTATACGTAGAGCCCGGAAATACTACCTTATGTCATTTTGTCTCAAACACAACCCTAAGGAAATCTCCATAGTTGGATGGAGTATTAAGAAGAAGTTGCGTAGAACTTCTAAGGGTTGTTTGGAGTGGGTTGGAGCACCCGGAGTAGGAGCTAAACGTTGCTCAGGATCGACATTAAACATTGGATAATTTTGGGCTTACCGAGGTAAATATCTTGTCCTTTTATTGTAATTGGAAATTACATACTGTAGTAGTTTAGAAATGAATATAAGATTCATAGAATAGCGTTGAATCAGAATAGAAGATTATTAAAGAAGAAGGATTGAACTGTACTTACATAGGACTGTATTACAGTAGAATTGTGAAGTTTGACGGGTAGGGAAATACTGCCCAATTTTTCCGTAGAATCTTGTATCTAGATTTATTCTACCGAGTAGTCTAGGCTTTGATAGACTCGTATAACATTTATACGTTGAATGTTCTGTGAGTAGCATGTGCTACTTGAAAGATGGACAAGGCTAGCCGGGTTATAGCCGTGGAGCGATTTGCTAATAGTCGATAAATCGTCGCGAGGTATGTGATTCTTCCTATACTCTTGAGCATGATATTTTAAAGACATATATATATAGAGTACGGTAGACGTACGTGTGCTAACTGAACGTAGTTGTACGGCAATATCTTTTGACTTAAGCCTGAATAAAATATATATATATAGTACGGTAGACGTACGTGTGTTAACTGAACGTAGTTGTACGGCAATGTCTTTTGACTTAAGCTCAATAAAATATATATATATAGTACGGTGAAGCGACGTGTGTTAATCGAACGTAGTTCTACGGCAATGTCTTTTGACTTAAGCCCAATAATAAGAATATTGAAGTATTTCAAAAGAATTAAGAACCGCTTTTGAAGAGTAATACTAGTTTTAAAAGCTTAAGAGTTATACTAGCTTTATGGGAAGTTAGGTATAACGGCTCAAGAAAGATAAAAAGAATGGTTTATTGATTTTAGAAGTTAAGAGACTTGATCTTAAAAGATAAGAGACTTGACTCGATTGAATTAAAATTAATTTTAGTGTGAAACCTCATTCGTGAGTAATGAGTACTTGGTCTTTTTAAAAGGAATATTGTTTCTTGATTTGGAAATCGAATAAGTATCGCACAAACCATCTGCGGCGTTAATAAAGGGAAATGTCGACTAATTTATGTATTATTAAAACTAGAGAAACCTCCATCTGCATAGAAGCTAAGATGAGACAAAATGATATTACATTTCCTAGATCATGGTCACGTAATAAGATTGTTATAAACAAGAATAATCTACTCACATATAAGGCATGTGTTTCTCAAATCATTTTAAAGGAGAACTGTTTCATTAAGTGATTAAAACTATGAACTACGAAACCTTTCGAAAATGAGAACTTGAACATTTGAAATTAGGCAAACTTGAACTTAGGGAAAAGAATGTTCTTACTTGATTTTACAAAGGGAAGTGTTTTGGTTTACTTAAAAAGATAGTCACTCTATTTTATACGACGGGTATTGTGTGACTTCTGTGAAAGAAACAGATCTTTTAAAGAGTTAATGTATAAAGTAATTTGGGGATAGATACCCGAACTTGTTAGCATAAAGTACCTTGTGTGAATAACTTTATAGTGTTGGCTTGTGATAGCCTTGTAATACTTTCTTGTTGATTTGATAAGTAAACATGTTAGGATGCTACGTGTGTTAGTATCTTGTGATTGTTGTGTAAGGGAGTCATTCTTGTTGTGCTTACGTTGTTAAACGTTAAGCCCGTTGTACTGTTATTGTATCACATACCCCCTTGACTTATTATACCGAGGGCTTGCCACCCTTGATGCGGGTCTATACGGCCTATGCGGTCTGTGAGACTATGCGGAGCAGCGGTATGCTCCAGGATTGATCATTCCGGGTGTTTAGCCCGATGCGGGGGATGCCCTATGCGGTCCGTGGGACTATGCGGCTATTGAGACTATGCGGATCGGGAGTCGGGGAGGTACCGGGTCATACCCCGTCGCGAGGAATACCACGCGGGTGCATGTGACTATGCGGATCGCGGAAGTCCATAATTAGGCACGATAATGATACTATGGGCGATTGGCCTTGCTTCGATCATTCGCGCCTAGAAAAGACCGATTCTGATATCTGCTTTGCTCTTGTTTATGTTGTGCACTACGTGCAGCTTTAATCGATTGTATTTGCAAATGGTTTTAGATACTTGATTTCATTTCCGATTTTACGCTTTCACATACTTGGTACATGTTGTAATCGACCTCCTTCGGGGCCATGTTCACGCTGCAGTAGAGGTACACCGCCATCGATCCTCGCTCTTAGGATCACGACAAAGATTTGGGAAGCCCGTTTCCCGAGGCTTATCAGTGTATAGTCCTGTCGTTGTAGGTACTTACATTCGGGGTATGGCGGCCCCGTCCCGCCATTGTTGTCATATCATTCTTAGAGGTCCGTAGTAATGCACAAGCGTGGTTGTAAAAAGGATGTAAATCGTTTGGTTTAAAGTTGATTTATACATGCCAAAGGCAACTTTTCTCGATTATTGTTTCATACTTGTTATTTCATGTTATTGTTTTATGTTCCATTACACTGATGTTGTATCACTAGGTGCGGGTAAGGCACCACCACGCCCGCTCGGTCGTGACAAAAGTGGTATCGAGCGCTTAATCCTCTGGAAAGTGTCTACATCAGATCTAGTAGTCTTGATTATCGGTGTCGTGCACCACACCAATAATCGCGAGGCTATAGGATATTTAGGATTGGTTTCTATTTTTCTCACTCCGAGATCGTGCCTTAGAGCTGTGTTATAAGTTGGACCCCTCTAACGTATTTTCTTTCCCTTACCGTTATGCCTCCGCGTAGGGCAACCCGGGCCCAAGAGGGCAAGGCAGCCGAGGGAGCTGCGAGTAGAGTACAGAGGGTTACGAAGGCACATGCCCAATCATCACCTAGGGTGGTGCGTCATTCGGGGAGTTTGGCGACGCCGCCACCCCAAAGCAGGTTTAGCACGGCGGCAAAGCAGCCTCCATCGCGCGCCATGACATTGAACCTTCGCCTACGACCGAGGAACAGAGAAGATAGATTGCAAAGAGGCGACCTTGTTACTAGCTATGGATTTAGCAACCAGAGAATATAGAGTGTATCGACTTATCACGGGTCATGATGACTATCTAAGAGAGGGTGGTGCAAGAATAGCTCGTCAGTTAGGCTTGAGAATGGCCTGTGTACGGGCTTATGAACAGCAGGCCAAGAAACGTAGAGATCGACGGGTTAACCAAGGACAGCAGAAGAGGGCCAGAACAGCAGGGTCCTTTAGTAACTTTCGAGGCAAATCGCCTCAGCAGCAGACTGGATACACACCTCCGCCGGTGCAGAGTGGTCCTCCACGGATTTCATGACGTTCGGGGTATGCCGGAGTTGGTCAGAGCTCCAGGGCTTCCGGTTCACAATGTGACAGGCGTCATCCCGGGGAATGTCGTCTTTTAGTTGGTACTTGTTTTACCTGCGGCCGTCAGGGCCATGTGTCGAAAGGATGTCCTAGTAGGAGGGATGCAAGTAGGAGGACTCAGCCTTCATGATCGACGGTCAGCCACACCTTCCTTACATGCGCCTACGGGTAGGTTTGATTAGAACGACTAAGGGAAGCGAAACAGTAGATTCAGATATATCCTTAACCCTCTAGAGATTAGTATGTGTGATAAGATGAGTATATCATAAGTGCTATGTTCTGATAGCAGTGTGTTAGTTGTGATTAGAAATCATGGTTGGTAACCGGGAAAGATTGGGGGATAGGAAAAGTATAAGCCTTAGAATGTTATACGTGGAGACCTTAGAGGTAAGGCCATCTCGAGTAAAGATGTATTGTTATGTTTAATCCTTATCGGAGTGCATAGTGCACGTGAGATATTGTGTGATAAGTCCCTGAGTAGTGTGAAATGAAAGAGGGTAGTTGAGCTAAGAAGACCGCTAGGTTTTCGTAACGTGATTAGTGAGATTGTTCCGAATCGGGGAGCTAGTATTTTGCGCGTTGCCGGGTCGGGTTGAGGCCATGTTGCGGGTCAACCCGCGGCCTGTTTTATGGTGGGGTCAGTTTGTGGTTGTCCCTCCTTGTGGTAGGGTCACGAGGGTGTTAGGCCCAAGTTTAGTTAACCAGCGTACGAGTTCGTGGATGCGTTCGACCAGTAGTCGGGCCAATGAGGTCAGCCCGTCTTATCTTTTAGTCAAACCGTGTACTCGGTAGTAAGTTACGAGATGATATATCAGAAAGGTTGTAAGGCTGCACGGGGTGCCTACCTTCACCTTATGACATGAAATCCTGTGTTGCGGGCTATTTTCGCTTTCGAAAGTTTTACCAGCAGGTTAGGAACTCAGTGAGTCTCGTAATCGCATTTCATCCTCGCCGTGTTTTGATTTGCGGTAGCCGTGAGGATTGTTTCCTCCTATCGGCGGAGTGTTTTAGCTACCATTTCGGTGTTCGGATGTCGCTTTTAAGCCTGTAGGGCGGAAGTGTAAGTTGCCGGCCGATTGGTTCGATGTTGGCAAGGTTCGGATAGTTGGTTCAGCTTGTTCCGCACATCGTGGTTAGGGTGAAGCTTGTCTAGAAGAGGTTATTGGCACTCGAGAAATCGTATGATAATCGGCGACGACGCTTAGAGTTCGCCGACGGCCTTTTCTTGAAGGTACCACCCCGGATAGGGTGTGACGAGTTTTGGAAACTGAAGCAGTAACAGAAATGTGGTAAGTTATGAGAAAGAGTTCGAGTGTACAAGAAGGGTACGACACGTAAGGGAAGAAGCGATCATGTATGGCGGGCATAGATGTGATCATTTCTTTTGTAAGGAGAAGGTGCGAAGGAAGTATATTTTAGACCTCGGGTAAGGGCTTTTGTGATGTTAGAGGTGTTTCCTCGTGGACTGGGATGTAAGTATTTGCGCAGGTGTTTCTGTGGCCAGGTGTGGCAGGATTGTTCTCGTAAGTATAGTAGTGAAGACTATACTGGCGCATGTTTGTTTTGAGACTTAGAAGGAACATTCGGGACGAATGTTTCTAAGGAGGGGAGAATGTTATACCCCGTATTTCCTGAGTATGTACGTGGGGACGTACGTAGAAAAGTTTGAACTTTAAAGTAGGCTTGGCCGAATTATTTTGTGCACAACACCCGATTAGAGTCGTTTTTCGACGAAACGTTTTACAAAACTTGCGAAGGGAAAATTCCGGCTATGTCATTTTTAATTTTTGCGGATTTTTCCGAGAGACGAAGCATTTTGGACCAACGAGAGGGCGACACTTGGCACCCTCTCATTGGCGGAAGTTGGGGCGGTAAAGTGGACGATTGGAAGGTCAAGGGTTGGTAGGATATTTGTGAGGGTTTTAAGGAGTAGGGACTAGGGGGCACTTGGGCACATCTTGGCCCTCCACTTGCCCCCCACTTGGCTAGATCATGGCCCTTGATTTCCCTATAAATACCCCTCCCCCTTTGAAGACTTCTTCATCCAAAAACTTTCCTTAGTCTTGAGAGCTCTCCCTTTGTGTTGATGTCTCGCCTAGCCTCCCCTCCCCTTTGAGGCCCCTTGGCCGAGAGTCCCTCCCTTGTCGAAGAGTACCCTCCTAGTGGGGTTGCCGAGGTACACCCCCCCTTTGTGGTGTTGTCTCGTATAAATACCCCCCCTCTTGATAGAAATGCGCTCCATAGTATTGTTACTATACCCAAAATACCTTAGCCGTATACCTTATAGTATTCCAAAGATACCTCTATACGTAGAGCCCGGAAATACTACCTTATGTCATTTTGTCTCAAACACAACCCTAAGGAAATCTCCATAGTTGGATGGAGTATTAAGAAGTTGCGTAGAACTTCTAAGGGTTGTTTGGAGCGGTGGAGCACCCGGAGTAGAGCTAAACGTTGCTCAGGATCGACATTAAACATTGGATAATTTTGGGCTTACCGAGATAAATATCTTGTCCTTTTATTGTAATTGGAAATTACATACTGTAGTAGTTTAGAAATGAATATAAGATTCATAGAAGAGCGTTGAACTGTAATAGAAGATTATTAAAGAAGAAGGATTGAATCAGATTTACATAGTGTATCAGATGAGAATTGTGACGTTTGACGCAGGGAAATCGCCCAATTTTTCCGTAGAATCTTGTATCTAGATTTATTCTACCGAGTAGTCTAGGCTTTGATAGACTCGTATAACCTTTATAGGTTGAATGTTCTGTGAGTAGCATGTGCTACTTGAAAGATGGACAAGGCTAGCCGGGTTATAGCCGTGGAGCGATTTACTAATAGTCGATAAATCGTCGCGAGGTATGTGATTCTTCCTATAATCTTGAGCATGATATTTTAAAGATATATATATATATAGTACGGTAGACGTACGTGTGCTAACTGAACGTAGTTGTACGGCAATGTCTTTTGACTTAAGCCTGAATAAAATATATATATATAGTACGGTAGACGTACGTGTGTTAACTGAACGTAGTTGTACGGCAATGTCTTTTGACTTAAGCCTGAATAAAATATATATATATAGTACGGTAGACGTACGTGTGTTAACTGAACGTAGTTCTACGGCAATGTCTTTTGACTTAAGCCTGAATAATAAGAATATTGAAGTATTTCAAAAGAATTAAGAACCGTTTTTGAAAGAAGAGTAATACTTGTTTTTAAAAGCTTAAGAGTTATACTAGCTTTATGGGAAGTTAGGTATAACGGCTTAAGAAAGATAAAAAGAATGGTTTATTGATTTTAGAAGTTAAGAGACTTGATCTTAAAAGATAAGAGACTTGACTCGATTGAATTAAAATGAATTTTGTGTGAAACCTCATTCGTGAGTAATGAGTACTTGGTCTTTTTAAAAGGAATACTGTTTTACTGATTTCGGAAATCAGAATAAGTATCGTACAAACCACTGCAGCGTTAATAAAGGGAAATGTACTGACTAATTTATGTATTATTAAACCAAGAGAAACCTCCATCTGCATAGAAGCTAAGATGAGACAAAATGATATTACATTTCCTAGATCATGGCTGCTGCAATAAGATTGTTATAAACAAGAATAATCTACTCACATATAAGGCATATGTTTCTCAAATCATTTTAAAGGAGAACTGTTTCATTAAGTTATTAAAACTATGAACTACGAAACCTTTCAAAAATGAGAACTTGAACATTTGAAATTAGGCAAACTTGAACTTAGGGAAAAGAATGTTGTTACTTGATTTTACAAAGGGAAGTGTTTTGGTTTACTTAAAAAGATAGTCACTCTATTTTATACTACGGGTATTGTGTGACTTCTGTGAAAGAAACGGATCTTTTAAAGAGTTAATGTATAAAGTACTTTGGGGATAGATACCCGAACTTGTTAGCATAAAGTACCTTGTGTGAATAACTTGATTGTGTTTGCTTGTGATAGCCTTGTAATACTTTCTTGTTGATTTGATAAGTAAACATGTTAGGATGCTACGTGTGTTAGTATCTTGTGATTGTTGTGTAAGGGAGTCATTCTTGTTGTGCTTACGTTGTTAAACGTTAAGCCCGTTGTACTGTTATTGTATCACATACCCCCTTGACTTATTATACCGAGGGCTTTCCACCCTTGATGCGGGTCTATACGGCCTATGCGGTCTGTGAGACTATGCGGAGCAGCGGTATGCTCCAGGATTGATCATTCCGGGTGTTTAGCCCGATGCGGGGGATGCCCTATGCGGTCCGTGGGACTATGCGGTCTATTGAGACTATGCGGATCGCGAGTCCAGAGGGTACCGGGGTTAGCTACCCCGGCGTGAGGAATACCTTACGCGGTCGCTGTGTGACCTATGCGATCGCGGAGTCTGTGATTAGGCACGCATAATGATACTATGGGCGATTGGCCTTGCTTCGATCATTCGCGACCTAGAAAAGACCAGTTACAGTATATCTGTTTTGCTCTTGTTTATGTTGTGGCACTATGTGCAGTTTAACTGATTGTATTTGCAAATGGTTTTAGATACTTGATTTCATTTCAGTACTTTACGCCACATATCGTACTGTTGCATCGACCTCGCCGGGGCTGCGTTCATGCCGCAGTAGAGTACACCACCATCGATCCTCGCCTTAGGATCACGTCAAATTTGGGAAGCTCCGTTTCTCGAGGCTTATCGATGGTATAGTCCCCGCCGTCAGAGGTACTTACATTCGTGGTATGGCGGCCCCGTCCCGCCATTGTTGTCAAATCATTCTTAGAGGTCCAGTAGTCTTGTTGTGGCGTGGTTGTAAAAAGGATGTAATCGCTCGCTTTAAAGTTGATTTATACATGCCGAAAGACAACTTTTCTCAGTTATTGTTTCATACTTCTTGTTATTTCATGTTATTGTTTTATGTTCCGTGATTACTGATGTTGTATCACTAGGTGCCCGGTAAGGCATCACGCGCCCGGGCTCGGCCGTGATGCACATCGAGGGAAACATGAACCCGATCGCTAGAACCCATGTATACCGTGAACGAAGCCTCGAGCTCGAAAGGCTCGAATACCTAACGCCCCGAAGACTATCGAGGACCACTCTTTCGGGCGAGGTGCATAACTAACTCACTGAGGCGCCCGCCTAAAGTTACCAAAGGACCCGCTGCTCGCCCTCTTCGCGATCTCGGCCATTCCGTCGACCCATCCGCCTCACATCCGAGTGCATAAGCTCGCATGCGGGCAATGTCCATGCCGGCCAAGAGCTACACGAACAAGCCTCTCGCCAAGTAGTCATCGAGCCCGTGACGTAGCGGTGCACTCGTCCTCCATATCGACTACTAACGCGGGACATACCGAGCCAATGAGTCGAACTCCACATTGTACTCCCGAATCGCACGCCGCTCGCCTCAACACCAAAAATATGTCGGCCGAGCCCTCTCGCCGCGAGGCAAGAAATGTGCAAGAAATGCCTCGAGAACTCGCTCCATACGGCCTGGAAGTGCATGCTCTCCCGGACAGCTCCCACAATCAAACCCGATCGCGGTATCACGCACCGATGCGAACCTAGACCACCGACACGGTCTCCGATGCTCGATCACTCTACGATCCGTTGTAAATGTCGGATGAACTCTCGCGGATCATCCTCGTGCCTCGACCCATAAAACTCGCGGCTACAACTCGTAAAATCCCGTAGCCTCAAACTATCTCGATCTAGGGTGAACCATCGGTGCATCGAACCGCTGCCCGGCCTATCTCTCAAGTTCTGCCACAACCGCCAATAATCGCCAACTCTTGTAACCTATCTCATCCGCCTGCATCGCGGATCGAGGCTCGGCATCGTAGTCTCAGAGATCGCCGCCGTTTACTCGCAGCTCCTCTCGCCGCTTTGCCCTTCAGGCGGGTTGCCTTACGCGAGGCATAATCGCACATAAGAATACGTGGAGGAGTCCAACTTACAACACGCTCTAAGGCACGATCTCAGTGAGAAGAATAGAAACCAATCCTAAATATCTCGCAGCCTCGACATAGATGTGGTGCACAACACACCGATAATCAAGAATCTACTAGACACGGTGCGTAGACACTTTCCGAGGATTAATCGCTCGATACCACTTTTGTCACGACTAACCGGCCCGTGGATCGTGCCTTACCTGCACCCTAGTGATACAACATCGAGAAAATCAGCGGAAATAAAAACATGAACATGAAACAAGAGATATGATAAAAACAAAGCAACCAAAATTTGCTTTCTTGCATATATACAAAATCGAGCAGCTACATCCTTTACAACCCCGCCACAACAATACTACTGCACTTCTAAGAAAGTGACAACAACTATGACGGACAGGCCCCGCCATACCCCGAATGTACAAGAACCACAGATCAGGGTAACATACCACAAGATAAGCCTCCGAGAAACGGCTTCCTAATACGCCGAGCCGTGATCCATGAGCGAGGATCCACAACCGATGTACCTACCTGCAGGTATGAACGAAGCCCCGAAGGAGGTCAAGATAACAGTACCAAGTATGTGAAATCGAAATCAGAAATGAAATCATGATACTATATAAAGCAGAGACATGTATGATAGCCAAACTACGCCACAACATAAAAGCAGTCATGTCAAGTCAGGGACTCACACCCTCAAGTCATCCCTCATGCCCATGGAACTCCTTCCTGACTGCCGGCAGTCTAGGTATAAATCGTGTGATACGTATAACATGCATCGGCCCATCCCATGGGACTCGAGGTGAAATCGTGTGGAATACATATCTCGGCTCATCCCACGGGACTCGATAAGAATCGTGTGTAATACATGTCTCTACCATCTCACGGGACTCGATAGAATCGTATGGAATATATGTCTCGCCCATCTCATGGGACTCGATAGAATCGTATGGAATACATGTCTCGCCCATCTCACGGGACTCGATAGGAATCGCATGGAATACATGTCTCGCCCATCTCGTGGGACTCGATAGGAATCGTATGGAATACATGTCTCTACCATCCTACGGGACTCGATAGAATCGTATGGAGTACATGTCTCGCCCATCTCATGGGACTCGATAGGAATCGTATGGAATACATGTCTGGCCCATCTCATGGGACTCGATAGGAATCGTATGGAATACATGTCTCGGCCCATCTCATGGGACTCGATAGGAATCGTATGGAATACATGTCTCGGCCCATCTCATGGGACTCGATAGGAATCGTATGGAATACAGTACTTGCACAACAAGGCTATGACACGCAAACATAGGCAAGTTACACACAACTCAAGGTACTTTCATTTTATGTCAAAGTCCGGGTTTTAACCCCAAAGTACTACATACGTTAAATTCTTTTAAAAGATCCATTTCTTTTACAAAGGTCACCCGATACCCGTAGTATTAACATAGAGTGACTAACATTTATAAGTAAACCAAAACACTTTCCTTATTAAAATCAAGTAACAACATTCTTTTCCAAAAGTTCAAGTTTGCCTAATTTCAAATGCTCAAGTCTCTTATTTTCGAAAGATTCCATAGATCATAGTCTTAATCACTTAACGTAATCTCCTTTTAAATCAATTGAGTAACATATGCCTTATGTGTGAGTAGCTTGTTCTTGTTTATAACCATCTTATTAAAGCAGCCATGATCTAGGAAATGTAATACAATTTTGTCTTATCTTAGCTTCTATGCAGATGGAGGTTTCTACTGGTTTTAATATAATTAATTAGTCAATACATTTCCTTTATTAACGCTGCAATGGTTTGTTCGATACTTATTCTCATTTCCGAATCAAGAAACATTATTCTTTAAAAGCCAAGTACTCATTACTCACGAATGAGGTTTCACAACTTTTTAACAAAATTCATAGTCCTTAACATTTCATAAAACGTCATTTATAAGTTAAGTCTCTTATCTTTTAAGATCAAGTCTCTTAACTTCTAAAATCAATAAACCATTCTTTTACCTACATAAAGTCGTTATAACTAACTTCCCATAAAGCTATTATAACACCTTATGTTTTAAACCAACCAAAACTCGTTTAGCACACGTACGTCACCGACTACATAGTTCACAACAATCATGCTAGAAAAGATAGGAAGAGGTTCACATACCTCACGATTATCGACAAATAGCAAAACGCCCAAGTACTTCAACCCGCCTACTCCTTAAGCCAAGTAGATCACGCCACACGTAGTACTCCACTCCTAAAATGGTCATAGTACTTCTATCAAACCTTTCTTACCATTGAAGACTTATACCAATAAAAGTCCTCTAATTCTACGGAAAATTGGGCAGCACTTCCCCCGTTTTTACTTACTTTTCCATCTTTCTCCAAGGCCCGAATAACCGTAATTATATGCCATATATAAGGCGTAATAATTTAAACAACATAAAGAAGGGGATTACACGCCCAAACGGTAACGCGGTTTACTATCACGCCTTCATAATAACAATAAGTAAAAGAAGGGATTACGCGCCCAACCGGTAACGCGGTTTACTATCACGCCTTCATAACAATACAATAATTAAAAAGGGGATCACACGCCCAAACGGAACGCGATTGAACAATCTTCCCCTTAACAGAAATGTAAATACAGTCCAATGTAAATACAGTCCAAAGTAAATACAGTCCAAAGTAAATACAATCCAAAGTAAATACAGTCCTTAAGTTGGGGTCCTTGGCCAACTTTTTCCATTTTACTTATCCACTTACTTTATTAGTCATCCAACTTATATTCCATCTTAATATAAGTTATAGTTACTTTGTTATTAGCTTCTTAGCAAGTAAGATACGTTTTTACCATTTTGTGGCTTTCTTGCCAATTTCCATTTTAGCAACTTAACAAGATCCAAATCCTTCCAAACTTTACTCCATATATTATATAATCCATAATATACTTATAATATATGTATAATAACCAATTCACAAAGAGGTTTAAGTTTCACTACCTCAAAAAGCCCAAGAATATCCAAGTTCTTAAAGTCGCCCAAACAAGTCTTAGCTCCAAATCTTTACGCCCAATCCTCTACAAGCAACCCATAGAAGCTCCTAACCAACTTCTCTTCAAGAACCAACTCCAAAAAGTGAAGAACACTTAGGTTTCAAAGATGACAACTTTCGGCCAAGGCAACAAATAGAGGTTAGGGGTGTGAAATCTTTTCCAACTCTTGGTACACAATCTTCCTAACACCTTAGGGAAGAACACTTGAGAGTTTAAGAATTGTTGGACAAATTTAGGTCAAGATGAGGGCCCAAAAACGTGAGCAACAATGGCGGAGAGGGAGGGTTTTTCAAGTCTCAAATGGTTAAGTGTGGAAGATTTCATCAACTAGTAGTGTATATATAGGACAACCAAGGGCTAGGATGAAGGCAAGTGTGTGGTTGAGATTGGGGACAAGTGTGTGTGGGTCCCACAAGCCACTTGTCCACACTAAAATATCTTGCAAGACAAGGCCACTTGTCTTGCCACTTGGCACATAATTTCGGCCACAAGGCCACCTAGGGGGGTGACACGTGTCGCCCTCCTACTCGTCCAAAATATTTCATCTCCCGAAAATATCCATAATGGCCAAAATCTCGAAAACAAAGTGGGCCCCACAAAACCGTAAATTTCTCCCGTGGGCCCCACGTGACCAATTCCGGAAATAAAATTCCATAATTCTCAAATATTCCAAGAAGTCCGAATATCAAATCTGGGAATCCAATTCCCATTAACGAACCTTTTTCCTTCACGAAATCCGGAAACTTTTCCGTCGAAAAATCACATGTTTCTTCCTTTCCAATTTTTAATGTCAGATTCTCGACGCACGCCCTCGCATACATACCTCGGAACTACGGGTATAACAAATACTCCTCCCTTTAGCTTGCTCTCGCTTTCCCCACTTTGTGTAGTAAATACTTCAAGTATTGTTGTATTATCCCAAATACCTTAGCCTAGTATTCCTAGTATTATTCCAAAGTTATTTCAATACTAAGAGAAATACTACTTTATTCCAATAGTCGCAAAATGAAGCCTCAGAAAATCTTCATAGCTTAGATGAAGTGTTAAGAAGTTGTTTAGAAACTTCTAAGGGTTGCTGGAGCGGGTTGGAGCGTAAGGAATTGAGCTAAACGTTGCTCGTCAGATCGACTTTTAATCTTGGATAATTTTGGGCTTATCGAGGTAATTATCTTTGTCCCCTATTGTAATTGGATATTACATGTTGTAGTAATGTATAGTTGAGTATACTATATGTAGAATGAATATGGATAAGAATTGAATCAGTATTTACATCGACTGTATTTACGTAGACTTGTAGTATTATTGTGGGGCGGTGTTTGTTATACCGTATTTCAGTATGTACGTAAGGACGTCGTAGAAAATTTGAACTTGAGAAAGTAGGCTTGGCCGATTTAATTTTGTGCACAACACGGTTAGAGTCGTTTTCTACAAACGCTTTCACACTTTCGTAGGGAATTTCCGCTATGCCATATTTTATTTTGCGGATTTTTCCGAGAGACGAAACATTTTGGACCAACAAGAGGCGACACTTGTCACCCTCTCATCGAACACCTCGGTCAAGCTTGGCGAAAGTTGGTCATTTTGTCATGGAGTAGGTAGGATATTTGTGTGTTAGTTGGTTAAGGGACACTGGGTGAATCTTGCCTTACACTTGTGTAGCACTTGGCTCAATCTTGGCCATTGGTTGGCCTTCACTTGGCCTATAAATACCCATCCCTTTGAAGACTTATTCATCCATTCCTAAATGTTCCTAAGTGTTAAAATCCCTCCCTCTCCTCTTGTTGACTCGCCCAAGAGCCCCTCTCCCCTCTGAAAGGCCCTCGCCGAGAGCCCTCTCACCCCTCCTCAGTGTGGCCGTGGGGTACCCCAGCCTAGTTGTCTCGTATAATACCCCCCCTCTTGGTAGAAATACTCTCAAAAGTATTGTTATAATGCCCAAATTACCTTAGCCATATACCTTGTAGTATTCTAAGGTTATACTTATACTAAAAGCCCGTAAATACTATTATACTTCCTGCCTGTCACAAACCGAAACCCTAGGAGAATCTCCATAGTCCGTTGGAGTATTGTGTAGAAGTTGGTTAGAACTTCTAAGGGTGGCTTAGAGCGGGTTGGAGCGCTGAGTCGAGCTAAACGATTGCCCGTGATCGACTTTACACTTGGATAATTATGGGCTTATCGAGGTAAATATCTTGTCCCTCTATTGTAATTGGAAATTACATGATTGTTAGACTATATAGTTGAAGTATACTATGTATAGAACTGAACGTTGTTGTCGGCAATGTCTTTGGACTTAAGCTCGAATAATACGAAACCTTTTCAAAGAAGAGTAATCGAATGCTTTTTACATAGGATCAGACATGCAGAGACCTTGTGTAGCTTTTTCGTGAGGTAGAATTGTGCACGTCCGGTTAGATGTGTGAACCCCACTGTTGGCTTGATAGCGGCCCAGAGAGAGAGATTTACGCTGTTATGGGGAGAGTCTTGCGAATTTTCTCAGAGAATATTCTACGATTAGACCTAAATGTTAATAAGAGCGTGGCCTTATAGGTTGAAGTACGCAGTGGCGCGATCTACTGGCGGCGAGTAGCCGACGTTGGAAGTACTTGAGCGCTTTGCTATTAGTCGATACTCCGCGAGGTATGTGAACCTCTTCCTATCTCTTCTAGCATGATGTGTGAACTATGTAGTACGGCAGACGCATACGTGCTAAATGTATTTGATTGTTTAAAACATAAAGTGTTATAACGGCTTTATGGGAAGTTGGTTATAACACTTTTTACGTTGGTAAGAAAATACTTGTGGTCTTTAAAAGGTAATCGATTTGAACTATAAGCGCTTGTTATGTGTTAATAAAGAACTTGAAGTATTTCAAAAGATTTTTGAATCATTTTGAAAGAAGAAGTAATACTTGGTTTTTGAAAACTTAAGAGTTATACTAGCTTTATGGGAAGTTAGGTATAACGGCTTAAGAATGTTTTAACGATTTCGAAATCGTAATGTATCGACAAACCATCGCAAATACATTAAAAGGAAATGTTTTGACTAATTAAGAATTATTAAACCAAGAGAAACTTCCATCCGCATGAAGCTAAGATGAGACAAAATGATATTTCCTAGATCACTACCATGTAATAAGATTGTTATAAACAAGAATATCCTACTCACATATAAGACTTATGTTTCTCAGATTGTTTAAAAGAGAATTATATTCTTAAATGAATAAGACTATGAACTACTTAAACCTTCTAAAATAAGAAACGTGAACATTTGAAATTAGGCAAACTCGACGCTTGGAAAATAATGTTGTTACTTGATTTTACAAAGGTAAGTGTTTTGGTTTATTTAAAAAGATACCACTCTATTTTATACTACGTATTGTGTGACTTATGTGAAAGCAAATGATCTTTTAAAAGATTTAATGTATGAAGTACTTTAGGAGTAGATACCCAACTTGTTAGCTTAAAGTACTTGTGTATAACTTGATTGTATTGATTTGTGATAGTCTTGTAATATTTTCTTGTTGACTTGATAAGTAAACATGCTAGGATGCTACGTGTGTTAGTATCTTGTGATGTTGTGTAAAGGGGTTTTCCTTTGTTGTGCTTATGTTGCTTAACGATAAGTCGTGGTTGGTATTTTACATCACTCATCTCGAGATGATTCCGGTTAAGCCGTCCGACGCGGGTAGACTCAGCGGTCGATGGACCTATGATTCGAGAATACCTCACGCAGTCCTGCGGGCCTACGCGAGCTACGAGAGTTCGTGTCGTAAGGCCCTTTACGGGCACGCGTCCATGTGGCTACGCGATCGCGTTCGTGACGACGCCGGGAGTAGCTACCGATGCGGGAATGCCTCACGCGGCCGATGAGATTGGCCTACGCGGAGTCGCGGAAGTTCCAGGACTAGACGCGACATTAGATATCGCGCAAGTGGCCGCCTTTGATCATGTGACGGCTGCAGACAGATCTTATGATACGATTCATGACCTTGTTGGTATCGCTGGTGTTAGTAGTCGGCTATGCCTTCGCATTTACCCCGCACGGTGTTATTATGGCACGTGGGACTCGTGTTCATGTGTTCCTTGGTGCTTTTATATCATAAACCGCCGGTGAGAAGCGTATTCCACGCATGATTGATGTTGGGCGTGAGACCCATTGTTATGTTTCCGAGTGATGACTTTGAGGCGTGAGTCCCGACTTGATATGACCGCTTGTTTATTGTGAATCGTAGTTTTGTTATCATACATGTCTCCCGCTTTATATAGACTACTATGATTCCATTTACGATTTTCGGCCACATACCTGCACTGCCAGATCGACCTCCTTCGGCCGCTCATGCCGCAGTCGAGGTACACCGGGCCGTTGATCCTAGCTCGTGGTCACGCAGCGTTGGGAAGCTCCGTTTCTCCGAGGCTTATCACGTATAGTCCCCGTCAGAGTAAGTGTTTACATTCGTGGTTCATGGGCCCCGTCCCGCCGTGGTTGTCATATCATTCGTAGAGGTCTGTAATCGCTGTAAGGTGGTTTGTAAAAAGGATTAAACTGCTCATGTTAAAAGTTGTCATTTATATATATGCCGAAAGGCAAGTTTTCTCAGATTATTGTTTCATATTTCATAATATGTCTTGTATCGCTTTATGTTCCACGATTACTCGATGTTGTATCACTAGGTGCCCGGTAAGGCACGACCACGCCCTAATCGGTCGTGACAAAAGTGGTATCGTGAGCGCTTAATCCTCGAAAGTGTCTACTGCATCAGATTCAGCAGTCTTGATTATCGATTGTGCGCACTACATCAATAATCGTGAGGCTATAGGATATTTAGGATGGTTTCTATTCTTCTCACTCGAGATCGTGCCTTAGAGTCGTGTTGTAAATCAACCTCTAACGTATTTCTTTCCCTTATCGTTATGCCTCCGCGTAGGCACACCCGCCAGAGGCAAGGCAATGGCGGAGCCGCGAGTAGAGTTCAGAGGGTTACGAGGCACGTGCCCAATCATCACCCGAGTTAGGTGCTTCATTCGGGATTTCGCGACATCACTAGCCCCAAGAAAGTTTAGCACGGGCGCAGCCTCCTACCGCGCCATGATATTTGAACCTTCGCCCACGACCAGAACAGAGAATATGGATTGCAAAGAGACAACCTCGTTACTAGCTATAGATTTGGCTACCGAGAGTATACCGATGTACCGCGAGTCTCGAGGACTATCTAAAAGAGGTTGTGCAAGAGTAATTCTTCATTGGCTTGAGCATGGCTCGTGGTACGAGCTTATACACAGAGTCGAGAAACGTAGATCGACGGGTTAACGGGCGATGCAGGAGGCCAGAGCAGAAGGTCCTTTGGTAACTTTCGAGGCAAGTCGCCTCACCAAAGATTTGATATGCACATCCGCCGGCAGCAGTGGTCTTCCACGGATATCGTGACGCTCGAGTACGCAGGAGTTGGTCAACTCTGTGGCTTCCGCTCATTGCAGCGATGACGCCATCCCGAATGTCGCTTTTAGTCGGGTACTTGTTGTACTGCGCCGCCGTGGCCACGTGTCGGCAGAGTGTCCTCAGGAGGACTTAGCCTTCGTGATTGCGGTAGTTCGTCATCTTCCTTAGCTGCGCCCTCACGCGGGTTTGATTTGAACGACTAAGGAGTGAAGCGAAGAGATATAGATATATCTTTAACCTCTGAGATCGATGTGATAAGCGAGTATACCTTAAGTGCTATGTTCGATAATGAAGGTGTTAGTCGTGATTAGATCATGGTTGTTTAACCGAGTAAGATTTTGGGGATAGAGAAGGTGTGAGCCTTAGAGTTTTTTTACATAGAGACCTTGGGAGTAGGCCATCTCGAGAAAAGGTGTAGTGTTATGTTTGACCCTTATCGGAAGTGCATAGTGCACGTGAGTTATGTTTGGGATAGGTCCCAGTAGTGTGGAATGAAAGGGGGTAGTTGAGCTAAGAAGACCGCTAGGTTTTCAAACGTGATTAGTGAGATTGTTCCGATCGGAGCTAGTATCACAAGGCTGGGCCGGGGCCGAGGCCACGCCGGGTCAACCCGCGGTAGGTTTGGGTGGGGTCAGGTTGCGTGGTCCCGCCTTGTGTTAGGGTCAGGGTGTTAGGCCCAAGTTTAGTTAACCAAAGATACGAGTTCGTGGATGCGCTCGACCGCTGGTCGCCGACGGGGCAGCCCATCGCGTTTCTTGATCAGACCGCTTACTACCGTGTTGTGTTATCGTAAAGGTTGTAGGGCTGCACGAGGTGCCTACCTACACCTTAAGACATGCATGTCGAGCCTGTGGTACGGCTGTTTTTGTTTTGGAAAGTTTTACTGTGCAAGGTTAAGAACTCGGTAGTCTCGACCGCATTCGCCTCGCCGTTGTTTGATTTCGAGGATAGTTGTGGGATTGTTGTCTCTGTGGAGGTAGTGTTTAAGCTACCATTTCGGTGTTCGATGTCGCCTTTTGAAGCCTTGGCGGAAGTGTAAGTCACGGCCGATTGGTTCGATGTTGGCAAGTTCGCATACTGTTCAGCTTGTTCCAGCAGATCGTGGTTAGTGAAGCTTGTCTAGAAGAAGTTCGCAGCTCGGAGGAAATCGTGACGGATAATCGACGCACGCCAGAGTTCAGTCGACGGCCGGTCTTCAAGGTACCACCCCGTCAGGTGACGAGTTTTGGAAACAGAGGAACTTAGCCCGAGTTGTTTTGGCCCTTTGAGTTCATGTGAAGAATAGGCCAGTTTTATATGTTAGCTTTGCCGTCCGACTTGTGAGGCAAGATGTCCGGCCTTTCGTATTGTTATGTTCGAAAGTATCTGAGATCCATCCAGAGTGTTCCCGCTAATGATGACCCATTAGAGATAGTAACCCCGAGTTTTAAACCAAGAAGATCAAGAGTTTGGTGTACGATACCGCAGTTGATCGACGCGTCCAGCATCATTTGTTGGGTCGCCGAGAAGGTTTATGCCTCGCAAAGTGACAAAAGTGGTATCACGTGGTAAGAATTCGAGTGTACGAGAAGCGGTACGACACGTAAGGGAAGAAGCGGCGTGTATGGCGAGCGTAGATGTGATCATTTCTTTTGCGGAGAAAGTGCGAAGAAATTATATTTGCACTGACGGGAGCGTTTGTGATGTTGGAGGCGTGTCCTCGTGGACTTGAAGGTAAGTATTTTTGCGCATTGTTTCGTGGGCTATCAGGCGTGATTGTTTCGTAAGTATGGTAGTGAAGACTATACCGGCGCACGCTTGTTTTGAGATTTGGAGAACATTCGGACGAATGTTTCGGCGAGGAGAATGTTATACCCGTATTTCCAGTATGTACGTGGGACGCACGTAGAAAATTTGAACTTGAGAAAGTAGGTTGGCCGATTTAATTTGTGCACAACACCCTGCTAGAGTCGTTTTTGCTAAACGCTTTCACACTTCGTAGGGGAATTTCCGCTATGCCATATTTTATTTTATGGCGGATTTTTCCGAGAGACGAAACATTTTGATCAACAAGAGGGCTTACACTTGTCACCCTCTCATTGGAACACCTCGGTCAAGCTTGGCCGAAAGTTGGTCATTTTTGTCATGGAGTAGGTAGGATATTTGGTGTTAGTTGGTTGGCGGACACTGGGTGAATCTTGCCTTACACTTGTAGCACTTGGCTCAATCTTGGCCATTGGTTGGCCTTCACTTGGCCTATAAATACCCATCCCTTCAAGACTTATTCATCCATTCCTAAATGTTCCTAAGTGTTAAAATCCTCCCTCTCCTCTTGTTGACTCGCCCAAGAGCCCTCTCCCCTTTGAAAGGCCCTCGCCGAGAGCCCTCTCACCCCTCCTCAGTAGTGTGGCCGTGGGTACCCCTAGCCTAGTTGTCTCGTATAATACACCCCCCCCTCTTGGTAGAAATACTCTCAAAAGTATTGTTATAATGGCCAAATTACCTTAGCCATATACCTTGTAGTATTCTAAGGTTATACTTATACGAAAAGCCTGTAAATACTATTATACTTCCTGTCATCACAAAACCGAAACCCTAGGAGAATCTCCATAGTCCGTTGAGTATTGTGTAAGTTGGTTAGAACTTCTGGGTGGCTTAGAGCGGTCGAGCGCCGAGTCGAGCTAAACGATTGCCTGTGATCGACTTTACACTTGATAATTATGGGCTTATCGAGGTAAATATCTTGTCCCTCTATTGTAATTGGAAATTACATGATTGTTAGACTATATAGTTGAAGTATACTATGTATAGAACTGAACGTTGTTGTCGGCAATGTCTTTGGACTTAAGTCAATAATACGAAACCTTTTCGAAAGAAGAATCGAATCGCTTTTACATAGATCAGTATTACAGAGACCTTGTGTAGCTTTTACGTGAGGTAGAATTGTGCACGCCCGTTAGATGTGTGAACCCCCGGTTGGCTTGATAGCCACTTGCAGAGAGGAGATTTACGCTCATGTGGAGGTGCCGCCAATTTTCAGAGAATATTCTACGATTAGACCTAAATGTTAATAAGTCGCTGTGGCCTTATAGGTCAAGTACCACGTGGCGCGATCTACTTGGCTTAAGGAGTAGCCGACGCTTGAAGTACTTGAGCGCTTTTGCTATTAGTCGATACTGTCGCGAGGTATGTGAACCTCTTCCTATCTCTTCTAGCATGATATGTGTGAACTATGTAGTACGGCAGACGATACGTGCTAAATGTATTTGATTGGTTTAAAACATAAAGTGTTATAACGCTTTATGGGAAGTTGGTTATAACAACTTTATGTTGGTGAGAAAATACTGTGTCTTTAAAAGGTAAATCGATTTGAACTATAATCGCTTGTTATGTGTTAATAAAGAACTTGAAGTATTTCAAAAGATTTTTGAATCATTTTGAAAGAAGAAGTAATACTTGGTTTTTGAAAACTTAAGAGTTATACTAGCTTTATGGGAAGTTAGGTATAACGCTTAAGAATGTTTTATCGATTTGAAATCGAATGTATCGACAAACCATCAATACATTAAAAGGAAATGTTTTGACTAATTAAGAATTATTAAAACCAAGAGAAACTTCCATCCGCATGAAGCTAAGATGAGACAAAATGATATTTCCTAGATCACTAACAGTAATAAGATTGTTATAAACAAGAATATCCTACTCACATATAAGACTTATGTTTCTCATTGTTTAAAAGAGAATTATATTCTTAAATGAATAAGACTATGAACATTTAAACCTTTCTAAAATAAGAAACGTGAACATTTGAAATTAGGCAAACTCGACGCTTGGAAAATAATGTTGTTACTTGATTTTACAAAGGTAAGTGTTTTGGTTTATTTAAAAGACAAATACTCTATTTTATACTACGTATTGTGTGACTTATGTGAAAGCAACGGATCTTTTAAAAGATTTAATGTATGAAGTACTTTAGGTAGATACCCGAACTTGTTAGCTTAAAGTACCTTGTGTGTATAACTTGATTGTGTTGGTTTGTGATAGTCTTGTAATACTTTCTTGTTGATTGATAAGTAAACACGCTAGATGCTACGTGTTAGTATCTTGTGATGTTGTGTAAAAGGGTTTTCCTTTGTCAGGCTTATGCGCTTTAACGATAAGTCGTTGTGTTGGTATTTTACATCACTCATCTCGAGATGATTCCGGTTGTCGCCTCCGACGGGGTAGACTCAGCGGTCGATGGACCTATGATTCGAGAATACCTCACGCAGTCCTGCGGGCCTGGCGCGAGCTACGAGAGTTCCGTGTTAGCGCGGCCCTTACGGGCACGCGTCCACGCGCTACGCGGATCGCGTTCGTGACGACGCCGGGAGTAGCTACCCTCGACGCGGGAACGCCTACGCGGGCCGATGAGATTGGCCTACGCGAGTCAGCGGAAGTTCTGTGACTAGACGCGCACATTAGATATCGCGCAAGTGGCCGCCTTTGATCATGTGACGGCCTAGACAGATCTTATGATACGCTTCATGACCTTGTTGGTGCGCTGGTGTTAGTAGTCGGCCATGCCTTCAGATTTACCCCGCACGGCAGTTATTATGGCACGTGGGACTCGTGTTCATGTGTGTTCCTTGGTGCTTTTATATCATAACCGCCTACAGCGGGAAGGTATTCCACGCATGATTGATGTTGGGCGTGAGACCCATTGTTATGTTTCGAGTGACGACTTTGAGGCGCGAGTCCTCGACTTGATATGATCGCTTGTTTATCAGGAATCGTAGTTTTGTTATCATACATGTCTCCCGCTTTATATAGACTACTATGATTCCATTTACGATTTTCGCCACATACTCTGCACTCGCATCGACCTCCTTCGGGCCGCTCACGCCGCAGTCGAGGTACACCGCCGCCGATCCTAGCTCTCGTGGTCACAGCCAGCTGGAAGCTCCGCTTCTCCGAGGCTTATCACGTATAGTCCCCGTCAGTAGTAAGTGTTTACATTCGTGGTTTGGGCCCTGCCCCGCTGTGGTTGTCATATCATTCGTAGAGGTCCAGAGTAATCACAAGTGTGGTTTGTAAAAGGATTAAACTGCTCATGTTAAAAAGTTGTCATTTATATATATGCCGAAAGGCAAGTTTTCTCGATTATTGTTTCATATTTCATAATATGTCTTGTATCGCTTTATGTTCCACTGACACTGATGTTGTATCACTAGGGTGCCCGGTAAGGCACGACCACGCCCGAATCGGTCGTGTGATGTTGTACACGTCCGGTTAGACGTGTAACCCCAGGAGTTGTTGGCTTGTAGCGGGCCTTGATAGAGAAGGAGATTTATGTGGTTACGTGTGGGAGGTCTCACGAATTTTCCGTAGAATAAGGAATCTTGTATTTAGAATATTCTACGAAGAGATCTAAGTTGATAGACATTTTATGGCCATTATAGGTGGAAGTACTACAAGAGCGTATTCTACTTGAAGGGTGGAAAAGGCTAGCAGAGTGATAGTACTTTGGAGCGTTTTGCTAATTGTCGATAATCGTCGCGAGGTATGTGAACCTCTTCCTATATTTTCTAGCATGATTGTGTGAACTATGTAGTACGGTAGACGTAAACGAATTTGATTGGTTTAAAACATAAAGTGTTATAACGACTTTATGGGAAGTTTGTTATAACAACTTTATGTAGGTAAAGAAATGGTCTGTGGTTTTTTAAAAGATAAGAGACTTGACTTATAAATGACTTGATGTGAATTAGTAAGGACTTGGTTCGTGTTAAAAAGTTGTGAAACCGCTTTTATGAGAATGGGTAATTGGGTTTTAAAAGGAAATAGTTATATTGATTTCGGAAATGAGAATAAGTATCGAGCAAACCACTGCAGCGTTAATAAAGGAAAATGTATTGACAAATAATAAATTATATTAAAACCAGTAGAAACCTCCATCTGCATAGAAGCTAAGATAAGACAAAATTGTATTACATTTCCTAGATCATGGCTGCTTTAATAAGATCATTAATAACAAGTATTGATTTTTCTTAAAATCCAAAGTAAGGAACTTGTTTTCTAAAAGAAATGAGACTTGAGGAATTTGAAGTGTTTTGGTTTAAAAGAAAGGCATGGTTTTGTCTTAAATTGGTTTAAAACATAAAGTGTTATAATAACTTTATGGAAAGTTAGTTATAACGACTTTATGAAAACAAAAGGATGGTTTTATTATTGGATTTAAAATGGTAACTGGACTTTAAAGGGAGAAATGATTTGGTTTAAAAAGAAAGTATGAAAATTGTTTTGGTTTACTTACAAAGAAGTATTATTTTTGATACTACGGGTATCGGTGACTTCAGGAAAGAAATGGATCTTTTAAAAGAGTTAAAATACGAGTAATTTTGGGGTTAAAACCCGATTTGTGTTCCATAAAAGGCGTCTAGTGCGCACGCTGCTTCGGTGTGCAGCTGAGCGATAGCTGTTGCAAGCGCTATGGTTTTCGCCTCGCTTCGCCGAGGGATTCTATCCGTTGATCACGACACACCGATATGCCCGGGCCCACGTCCCGGCTACTCGTATCGATCCTTTTCGACATAACGCACGGCCGCCGGCGCCCACGTACGCTTTCGGTTATCTCGTTATTTGCTTTGGACATACCGACACGATGGGTGGCCCACGTATGCTTCCACTATGATTGTTATCTTGTTATTTCGACATACCGACACGACGGGTGGCCCACGGTACGCTTCCATTGTGAGTATTCATTATTCGCTTGGGACATAATCGACACACGGGCGCCCACGGTATGTACGCCCACTATGATTGTTATCTTGTTATTTCCTTTTGGACATACCGACACGATGGGCGCCCACGTATGCTTCCATTAGGAGTGTTTTTCATTATTTGCTTTGACACATGCGACACGATGGGTGGCCCACGGTACGCTTCATTATGATTGTTATCTTGTTATTTCCTTTGGACATACCGACACGATGGGCGCCCACGGGTATGCTCATTAGGATGGTTCCATGGCCATGCTTATACCGAGGTAAGATCAGGGCACGCGCCGTTGTGAGTTAAATTCGGGTTATATTCGAGTGATGACTTTACTGAGCAGTCCGATACGCATCGCTAATATATATTGTGAATCGTAGTTTGGTTATCATATATGTCTCCTGCTTTATATAGACTATTATGATTTCATTCTGATTTCATTTACAGCATTTTCGCCACTTGGTACTGTTATCGACTCTCCTTCGGGCCGTTCATGCCGCGCAGGTAGACCCGGTTGTTGATCCTCGCCATAGGATCACGCTCAGCCGCTTGGGAAGCTTCGCTTTCTCCGAGGCTTATCTTTGGTATGATTCCGAGTTGTAGTTTCTTGTACATTCGGGGTATGTGGCCCCGTCCCATAGTTGTTATAAAATTCAGAGGTCAGAAATCACTAGGCGGTTTGTAAGGATTTAACTGCTCAATTTTGATTTATATATACGTGAAGGTAACCGCTGGTTAGCCTATTGCTTATTTTATGTCTTGTTCATGTTTAAGTTTTTATTTCCGCTGATTTTCTCCGATGTTGTATCACTAGGTGCGGTAAGGCACCAAATGCCCGAGGTCGGTCGTGACATCGCTTCCTATCGTCCAAAATATTTCATCTCCGAAAAATTCCATAGTAAAATATAAACCGTAAAATTTCCTTCACAAGGTTCGGAATATTTTCGTCTGAAACAATTCTTTCATTCTTACCCTAATTAGGGTTTAAACATTCGCACGCACGTCCTCACATACATACTCCTAACTACGGGGTATAACATTCTTCCTTAGAAACATTCGCCCCGAATGTTCCTTCTAAGTCTCAAACATACTGCGTCAGATAGTCTTCCCTACTATACCTCTGAAACCAATTATGCCACACATGGCCATAATACAACATACGTAAAACGCACATCCGAGCCAAGAATCATCTCTAAAGCGTATATCAATACCATTAGCTCCACCCATGGTCCAAAGGATACTTTCTTCACATCTTTACTTATAAAAGGACACTTCCATCTTCTTAACACATCTTCGCTTCTTTTCTTACTCGTCGTACCTCTCCTAACACCCGAACTCTTTCTAGTACACGCACTATACTTCCGTCATTGCTTCGCTTCCAAAATCTTGAGTTACTACCTCCAACTCGTCATCTTACCACCACATTCCTTTAAGGCCAATCCGGCCTTCATGATCCAATTATGGTCGAACGCTGTCACGAATCTAGTACAACGGTTATCTAAACTTGGGCCTTGCACCCTCCTCGACCCCATCACCTAGCGGACCACCTCAAATTTACCTCACTTCATTCCGGCCGCGGTTGACCCGCAATCCGCCTCCTCAACCAGACTTATTATCGCGCCAAACTCTCTCGCTCCCGATCCTAACAATATTACTAATTCACGTCATGAAAGCTACCACTTCTATCTCAAACTACCCATGGAATTATCACACAAATACTCCACGTATACCATGACTCGACAAAGATTAACCGTAAAGTCTTTTACTCAAGACGGCCTTACATCTAAGGTCTCAATGTTATAAATTCTAAGGTTCACAATTGTCTCATCCCCGCACTTACCCTTTTCACAAAAAAGCTTCTAAATCACATTTTAACACAAGCTATCCGAACATAACACTTAACACATCATCATATCATCAATACAAACTAGTCTCTGTAGGTAAATGATATACCGAAAATCAAATAGCGATTCAAAGGACCGCTTAAATCGAACTTCCACCGCGACCTTCCGTGGTGGCTGGTGTATGAACATCCCGCCTAGCTATGGAGTAAGAACCGCAATCGATCCCGTAGTCCGTGCTATCCCACCTGCCACCTGCCTGGCTCTTGCCAAATGGGCCCGTTGGCCGCAGCATAACAAGTCAGCCGAAATAGTACGACACTCCCAAAATGGGGTCTACCACATCGACCACACCGAGGCAGAGGTGGATTCTCGACTAACCCCTACTTTCCCGAAAACTCGAACCTGAGCCCCGACCGCCCGAATCCCGAACGCCCCGAAGATCGTGGAGGACCACTCTTGTCACGACCAACCTGCCCGGATCGTGCCTACCTCGCACCCTAGTGATACAACATCGAGAAAACCAATGAAATAATAAAAACTTTAAACATATAAATAAATATGGATCAAGGTGAAAGAAAACAGCCAACCAAAACGGTTGCCTTTCAACATATATATATATAAACATTTGAACAAAGCATAATCCTTACAACCCCGCCACAACAAAGCATGCTGCACTTCTAAGATTTTTACAACAACTATGACGAGACAGGCCCCGCCATACCCCAATGTACAAGAACCTACTGCACTGTGGTAACATACCAAAGATAAGCCTCCAAGGAACGGAGCTTCCCAAAATGCTGAAAGGTCCTAAAAGCTGGATCGACAAATGATGTATTTCTACTGCGGCATGAACGCACTTCCAAGGAGGTCAAGATAACAGTACTAAGAATGTGAAATCAGAACACTTTAAATAAAATCATAATAGTCTATATAAAGCAGTGACACGATGATAACCAAACTACGCTCACAACATAAAAGCAATGTCAAGTCGTGGACTCACGCCTCAAAGTCATCCTCATGCCCGTGGAACTCCTTCCTCATCGCCAGCTCTAGGTACAAATCATGTGATACGTATAATATGTCTCTACCCATCTCATGGACCCAATATAGAAACGCAGGGAATACATTCTGCTCATCTCATTAACTCTGAATGGATGGAATACATTCCCGCCCATCCCGACGCAGAATGAGTGAAATACATTCCTGCTCATCCTGAACGCGTAGTCGAGTGAAATACATTCCCGGCTCATCCTACGAACACGGTGAGTCGAGTGAAATACATTCCCTGCTCATCCTATGAACACTGTAGTCGATGAAATACTTTCCTGCTCATCCTACGAACACGAGAATGAAAGTGAAATACATTCCTGCTCATCCTACGAACACGGTAGTCGAGTGAAATACATTCCCGCTCATCCATGAACACGGTAATCGAGTGAAATACATTCCTGCTCATCCCATGAACACGGTAGTCGAGTGAAATACATTCCTTGAACAACAAGTCTAACACACGCAAACATAGGCAATTTACACACAACTTAAAGTACTTTCATTTTATGACAAAGTCCGGGTTTTAACCCTAAAGTACTACGTACGTTAAATTCCTTTTAAGAGATCCATTCTTTTATAAAAGTCACTGATACCCGTAGTATAAAAATAGAGTGACTTACATCTTTTAAGTAAAACCAAAACAACTTCCCTTTTTAAAGTCAAGTTACCACATTAAAACCAATGATAAAACCCTTCTTTGTTTTCATAAAGTCGTTATAACCAACTTCCCATAAAGTCATTATAACACTTTACGCTTTAAACCAATTTAAGACAAAACAATGCCTTTCTTTTCCCTACAGCCCAGCTTGCCTAATTTCAATTGCTCAAGTCTCTTTATTTTAGAAAGGTTTCATAGTTCAATGTCTTAATCTCTTTTAAAACAATTGAATAACATATGCCATAAAGTGTGAGCTTTATTCTTGTTTATAACCATTTATTAAAGACCATGATCTAGAAAATGTAATATCATTTTGTCTCATCTTAGCTTCTATGCAGATGGAAGTTTACCGGTTTTAATAATACTTCATTATTCAATACATTTTTCCTTTATTAGCCTAAGGGTTTGTTCGATACTGCTCGATTTCGAAATCAAGAAACATTATTCCTTTTAAAAACCAAGTACTCATTACTCACGAATGAGGTTTCACACAAAATTCATATTAATACATTCAAGTCAAGTCTCTTATCTTTTAAGATCAAGTATCTTAACTTCTATAAATCAGTAAACCATTTTCTTTACCTCTCTTAAGACGTTATACCTAACTCCCCATAAAGCTAGTATAACTCTTTTTAAAACCAAGTACTCTTCTTTCAAAAAAGGTTTATTAATTCTTTTGAAATAATTCAAGATTCTTATTATTCAGGCTTAAGTCAAAAGACATTGCCGTACAACTACGTTCAATTAACACACGACGCTCACCGCATTTATATATATATATTTTATTCGTGCTTAAGTCAAAAGACATTGCCGCATAACCACGCTCAATTAACACACGTGACGCTCACCGTATCATATATATATATTTTATTCAGCTTAAGTCAAAAGACATTGCCGCATAACCACGCTCAATTAGCACACGTGACGCCTACCGCATCATATATATATATATCTTTAAAATATCATGCCAAGAGTATAGGAAGAATCACATACCTCGCGACGATTATCGACTATAAGCAAATCACACGATCTGCCCGGGTTCGTGGATCGGGGCCTTACCCGCACCCAAGTAGTCATACATCGTAGAAATCATGAATATAAACAACCAAGATATGAAACAAGATAAATAAGACACGCTGGGAAAGTTGCCTTTCACATATATGTATATAAATACCCCAAAATGAAGTTACATCCTAATCCTTACAACAGTCTCATGCACTCTAAGAGTTTAAAACAACAATGGCGACAGGATCCCGCCATACCCCAATGCAAATATCTACAACGACAGGACCATACCAAAATGCTAAGCCTCCGAGAAACGGAGCTTTTCCAATAAACCGTGATCCTAAGAACGGATCAACAAGAGAGTACCTTTACCGCAGATTTAACGCACTCGGGCGAGGTCAAGATTTACAGTACCAAGTACGTGAAACCAAAATATCAGAAATGAAATCATAGTAGTCTATACAAAGGAGACATGTATGATAACCAAAACTACGCTCACAATAATTAAGCGACGCCAAGTCGTGACTCACGCCTCAAAGTCATCATAAAACCGTGACGGTAGCACGAAGGCATAGCCGACTACTAAAACCCACAAGATAAACAAGCGTCGAATCAGACATGAGATCCGCTCTGCACTGGCCACATGATCAAAGCCGCCACTCGCTCGCAGATCTAACGCGCGCTTCAGCCCTCGAACTTCCCAGAGCCCGCACGGGCCACTCCAATGGCCCGCACGAGGTATTCCCGCATCGGTAGCTACTCTGCTAGCCGCCTCGACTCGCCGTCCGCATGGCCACAAAGACCGCATGACCACAAGGCCGATACTAACTCGAACTCCCAGCTCCGCAGATAGGCCATACAGACTGCATAAGGTATTCTCGAATCATAGGTCACCAGACTACCGAAGTTCTCCCGCGACGGAGGCGCCTTAACCCCGGAATCATGAGTGATATAATATTAACATAACAACTTATCGTTAAACAACCTAAGAACAACAAGGGAGAAACCCC
Source organism: Przewalskia tangutica (assembly GCA_029844215.1). Taxonomy (NCBI): domain Eukaryota; kingdom Viridiplantae; phylum Streptophyta; class Magnoliopsida; order Solanales; family Solanaceae; genus Przewalskia; species Przewalskia tangutica. The sequence continues at coordinate 73,456,268 of CM056722.1, read as the reverse complement.
TTTACACAAACATCACAAGATACTAACTCACGTAGCATCCTAACATGTTTACTTATCAAGTCAACAAGAAAGTATTACAAGACTATCACAAATCAATACAATCAAGTTATTCACACAAGGTACTTTCTACATTATGTGTTATACCCCGTATTTCCAGAGTATGTACGCTGGGACGACGAGAAATTTTCGAACTTTAGGCTCGGCCGAATTCTTTGCACAACACCGTTAGAGTCGTTGACGAAAACGCTTTCACGCCTTTCGTAGGGAATTTCCGCCATGTCATTTATAATTTTTGCGGAATTTTCCGAGAGACGAACATTTTGGACCAACGGAGGGTGATACGTGTCACCTCACATTGGCCTGAGTGGCTGTAATGGTGGACTAAAAAGAGAGCTTTAGTTGGTAGGATATTTTGTGCAAGTGTGGTAGATGGATAAGGTACATACGGTGGAAATCCAGCCCTACACTTGCTATACACTTGATGATCTTGGCCACTGGTTGGCCTTTGCTTGACCTATAAATACCCCACCCTTTGGAAGACTTCTTCATCCAAAAATCTTCCTAAGTCTTGAAGTTCTCTTCCTCCTCCCTTGTGTCTGGCCCACCACACCCCCTCCCCTTTGAGAGCCCTCGGCCGAGAGCCCCCTCGCCTAGTTTCTCTGTAGAGAGCAACCCCTAGCCTAGTTGTGCTAGTCAAAATACTACCCCCTTGGTAGAAATGTATTCTACTAGTATCGTTATAATGCCCAAAATACTTTAGCCAAATACCTTGTAGTACTTTCCAAAGTACCCTTTATACGGCCCTAAAATACTATTATACCTTCCTTAGCCACTAAACAAACCCTAAGGAAAAATCTTCACCGTAGTCAAGATTAAGTAGAAGTTGTGTAGACACTTCTAAGGGTTTCTTGGAGCGCTGAGCGCACGAGTAGTGAGCTAAACCTTGCTCAGAAATCGACTTATAACTTGGATAATTTCGGGCTTATCGAGGTAAATATCTTGACCTTCTATTGTAATTGAAATTACATGTTGTAGGAATATATAGTCAAGTATACTATATATAGAACTCAACATTATAATTGTGCGCAATGTCTTTTGACTTAAGCCCGATTAATACTTACGGAATGTCTCGCGACTTAAGCCCGAATTTAAATAAGAGAACCGAATCAGAATTACATAGGATCAGACATAAAGAGACTTGTGTAGCATTGTGTAGTAGAATTGTACACGCCCGGCCGATGCAGCAACCCCGTTGGCTTGGTAGCCGATGTAGGAGAGATTTACGCTGTCATGGGGAGGTACGCCAATTTTCTCGTAGAATATTCTACGCCGGGATCTAAAGGTATTAATAGGCGCCAGGGCCTCTATAGGTTGTAGATCGCGCTGTGGAGTGATCTTCTGATCGAGAGTGTCGCCACGCCGTTTGAGGTACTTGGAGCGCTTTGCTATTAGTCGATAATCGTCGCGAGGTATGTGAACCTCTTCCTATCTCTTCTAGCATGATATGTGTGAACTATGTAAGTACAGACGCATATGCTAAAATGTATTTGATTGATGTAAAACATAAAGTGTTATAACGACTTTATGGGAAGTCGTTATAATAGCTTTACGTGGATAAGCACATACTTTGTGGTTTTTAAAAGGTAAATCGATTTGAATAATAACCGCTTGATATGTGTTAATAAAGAACTTAAAGCATTTCAAAAGATTTATGAATCGCTTTGAAAGAATGAGTATTACTGGTTTTGAAAGCTAAGAGTTATACTAGCTTTATGGGAAGTTAGGTATAACGCTAAGAATGTTTTATCGATTTCGAAATCGAATGTATCGACAAACCACCGCAGCGTTAATAAAAGGAAAATGTATCGACTAAAGAAGTATTATTAAAACCAGAGAAACCTCCATCCGCATGTAAGCTAAGATGAGACAAAATGATATTACATTTCCTAGATCATGGTCGCTTAATAAGATTGATTATAAACAAGAATAACCTACTCACTTATAAGACATAGGTTTCTCAAAACGCTTAAAGGAGAATTATGTTTTAAAGGACTAAAACTATGAACTACTTAAACCTTTTCTAAAATGAGAAACTTGAGCATTCAAATCGGGCAAACTCAACGCTTGGAAAATAAGGTTGTTACTTGGTTTTACAAAGGAAAGCATTTTGGTTTACTTAACAATGTTAGTCACTCTATTTTTATACTACGTATCGGTGACCTTTGTAAAAGAAATGGATCTTAAAAGGAATTTAACTGACGTAGTACTTTAAGGTTAAAATCCGACTTTGATATAAAATGAAAGTACCTCGAGTCGTGTAACTTGCTTATACTTGTTGTTATGAAACTTGATCATGTTACGTGTGATAGCCTTGTTGTAAGTACCGTGTTCTACTCGATCACGGCTCATCCGAATGTATATCACTTGACTACCGGCTTATCCGAATGTATATCACTGATTACGGTTTATCCGGAATGTATATCACTTGATTACCGGCTCATCCGGAATGTATTTCACTCGAGGACCGTTCATCCGAATGTATTTCACTTGACTACCGGCTCATCCGAATGTGTTCCATCATCACGACCACGGCTCACGGGACGAACCGAACGATTCCACCCTTTTCTATATCGGGTCCATAAGACGGGCCGAGACCGTTATACGTGATCACATGATTTGTACCTAGACCGCCGCATGGCGATAAGGAGTTCCACTGCAATGGCGGATGACTTTGTGGCGCGAGTCCCCGACTTGACACGATCGCTTATGTCGCGAATCGTAGTTTGTTATCATACATGTCTCCCGCTTTATATAGACTATTATGATTTCATTTACGATCTTACGCTTCATACTGGTACCGCCAGATCGACTCTCTCGGGCCGCTCACGCCGCAGTAAAGGTACATCGACCGCCGATCCTCGCCATAGGATCACATTCGCCGCGTTTAAGCTCCGCTTCCTGAGGCTTATCTTTCGCATGTGTTCCCGAGTCAGAGGTTCTTGTACATTCGTGGTATGGCGGCCCCGCCCGTCATAGTTGTTGTAAATCTTAGAGGTCCGTAGAACCGCAAGTGTGGTTTGTAAAAGGATAACTGTCGTATTTATGTATATATACGACGGGCGCAAATCGCTTGTCAGCCTCGCTTATTTATCTTGTCTCTTAATTCATGTTCATGTTTTTATTTCCGCCGATTTTCTCTCGACGTTGTATCACTAGGTGCCCGGTAGGCACTACCACTGCCCGTTCGGTCGACAAAAGTGGTATCAGAGCGCTTAGTCCTCTGAAAGTGTCTATGCATCGTGTCTAGTGCAGTCTTCGATTATCGCTGTGCAGGCACCACATCTATAATCGCGAGGTCAGCAGGACATTTAGATTGGTTTCCATCCTTCTCATTCGAGATCGCGCCTGTAGTCGCAGGATAAATCGACCCTCCGACGTATTCCTTCCTTTACCGCTTATGCCCCGCTGCAAACCCAGCCTGGGATGGGCAAGGCAATGAGGGAGCCGTTAGCTTAGATACAGAGGAGCACGAGGCGCAGCCCGCCAAGACTGAGACAAGCCCGACGGCTGGTTTCGCGACGCCAAAGACCAAAGAAGTTAGAGTCGCAGCAGTTGGTCGGGCCGAGACTACAAGCACTGAGCCTCAGCCCCACACCGAGCCGATGAGACGGGTACAAGGAGACGTGTTCCGCCATCGCCGTGGTCGTGGGCGATACGGCGATAGGCCGACGCGCAGTCCACCAAGAGCACCCGTAGTACACCCCGAAAGCGCATAGCTGAGGCTACGTGACTTCCCGAGTCAGGTAGCCTCCGCGCCGTTTCCATGGATCGAGCCGAGGACGACCTCGTGAGTTTATCCGACGCCACGATCATGAGAGTGATCGAGCCTCGCAGGCGCAGTCGGTGGTATTGGGTTCGCATCACCGCGCGATAATCAATAGCCGACCGTTTGATTCGCTGAGCTGTCCCGGAAGAGTACGCACTTCCGCATTGGGGACGAAGTTCTCGAGGCATTTCTTGCACATTTCTTGCCTCCATTGCACGGCGAGGGCTCGCCGATGATTTTTGACGCTGAGGCGGACGCGCGACTGCTAGAGAGTACAACGTGCGAAGTTCACTCATTAGCTCGGCATGTTCTTTACTGTAGTAGCGATATGGAGGACAGAGTACACCGCTACGCCAACGCCGGACGACATCGCGCAGGCTTGTCAGACGTGTAATTTCTTCACCGCATGGACATTGCCCGCACGCAAGCTCACGACCAGACGCGAGGCACTGAGAGGTCGACTCGAACGACCGAGATCGCTGGTAAGAGGGCCGTAACGCCAGGTCCTTTGGTAACTTTCGAGGCGACCGCCCAAGAAGAGCCTAGCATGCACCTCCACCAAGACAGAGTGGTCCCCCGGGCCTTCTGGACGCTCAGTGGTATTCCGAGTCGGGTCGTAGCTCCGGTGGCTTCCCGTCTGCTGTGTATACCGAGTGCTAGCCAGCGGATTCACGCCCTCAGCCAGCCAGGCACTGATGTGGCAAACATCATCCCGGAATGTCGCCTTTTTATCGGTGCTTGTTTCACCCGCCAAGGCCGCAGTGGCCATGCGACGAGAGATCAGGCGATAGAGAGGTACTGCAGCCAAGGCAGCCTTACCGGATCGCCGCAGGTTCATCGCTTTCACAGCTTATACACACGCAGGCAGGCGTGATTTACGACAGAAATGAGCTACAGTAGCTTCTGTGTATATCCTTAACCATCTGTGAGGCTTGTATGATTTGATGTTACGTTAATGTGTTATGTTATGTTCGTAAGCAATTTTATCAGGTAAAATGTGATTTAGAACCTAGTTGGGGGAAAAGTGGTAAGCCTCGAGGTGAGAAAAAATGATTTAACCTTAGAATATTACAAGCTTGAGACCTTAGATGTGTGCCGCTCTGAGTACAAGATTTCGCGAGTGATCTTGCCGAGTGCATTTTATGCCTAGGAAAAAATATCAGGTGATGTTTCTGGTTGGGTAAACGAAAGTGGTATCTTTCATGACGCGATTTAGCAAGGTTGTTCCGGACGAGAAACAAGAGAGTTGGCGTGACGGGAGGGTCGGGCCGAGGGCGCCATATGCCGGTCAACCCGTAGCCCTGGAATTTGCGCTGGGTCACTTTCCCCGTGGTCCCGCCTGGTGCGGTAGGGTCACCAGTGGTGCTGTGCCCAAGTTTTGATGACCATCGATGAGTTCGTGGATACGCTCGACCGTAAGAGATCGTGAAGGCTCTCGAATAGCCTTAAGCGAAGATCGAGGCTGGCATGATGACCAAGTCGGAGGTAAGTGACTCAAGTTTCTAAACCAGTTATGGTACGAGATGCTAAAAGAGTTCAAGAGTTCGAGAAGAGTACGACGAGGCGGTAGAGGCGAGCATGTATCATGAGCATAGATAGATGATCATTTCAGTAGCGCGTGAGTATAAGCGGGTAAGGATTTACATTTTAGACCTCGTGAATCGTACGCATCCGGCACCGCTTGTTGGTCACGGAGCGACACTCAGAACCTCGCGCAAAGCTGACAAAGTTTGTGGATGCAGATGAGGTGCTTTCTCGTGACCTCGATATGCGTATTTGCGCCGCATATGTCGCTTAGTGACCAAATATGCGCGCTTGGCAACTTATTAGGGAAGAACTTTACCGCTATCCGCTCTTTGAGAAGGAACATTCGGACGCAATGTTTCTAAGCGAGGGGGAGAATCGTTATACCCCGTGATTTCCAGAGTAATGTGACGCGGGGACGAATCGAGAAATTTTCGAACTTCTTAGGCTTCAGCCAATTCTCTTTTGTGCACAACACCCTGCTAGAGTCAAGCCGATTTCGAAACGCTTTCACAGCCTTTCTGAGGGGAATTTCCGCTATGTCATTTATAATTTTGCCGGAATTTTCTCCGAGAGATTTAAAACATTTCAGGATCAATCTGAGGGCGACATGTGTCACCCTCACATCGCCTCGGGAAAGTTGGCTGGTGAATGGTGTGACGAAAAAGAGAGCTTTAGTTGCAGGATATTTCAGGTAAGTCATGCGCGTGCAGATGGATAAGGTACACACGGTGGAAATTCAGCCCTACACTTGCTATACACTCTGATTTGATCTCGGCCATTGGGTCAGCCTTTTTGTCAACCTATAAATACCCCAATTTTCTAAGACTTCTTCATCCAAAATCTTCCTAAGTCTTGGAAGTTCTCTTCCTCCCTCCTCTGCGTAGTCTGGCCCACCATACACCCCTCCCCTCAGCAGCCCTCGCCGGTAGCCCTCCCTCGCTTGCACTGACATTTCCAGCCGAGAAAGAACCCCTAGCCTACTGCCTGGCTAGTCAAAATACTACCCCCTCGTAAAATGTATTCTACTAGGGGTATCGTTATAATGCCCAAAATACTTTAGCCAAATACCTTGTAAGTACTTTCCAAAGACTTTTATAATAAGCCCTAAAATACTATTATACCTTCCTTTTAGTTTATACCAAACGAAACTCCTAAGGAAAATCTTCACCTCGTAGAGCTGGCGCATTTAGGATTACAGAAGTCAGGTAGACACTTCAAGTGGTTTCTGGAGCCGCTGGATGACGCATCTAGAGAGCTAAACCTTTGTTCAGAACGACTTATAACTTGGATAATTTTGGGCTTATTTGAGGTAAATATTCGACCTTCTATTGTAATTGAAATTACATGTTGCCAGAGGAATATAGCAGTCATGCATACTATATATAGAATCAACATTATAATTGTAAGCGGCAATGTTCGACTTAAGCCCGACAATAATACTTACTTGCAACGCTCTTCATGACTTAAGCCCGAATTTAAATAAGAGATCGAATCAGAATTACATAGGATCAGACATGCACTGAGACTTTGTAAAGATTGGTCATAGTAGGAATCAGACACGTCCGGCCGACGCGGTTAACCCCTCGTTGGCTTCGGGCAGCCTACCGATAGAGAGTGAGATTTACGCTTCGTCATGTGATGTGGAGCAGGCAATTTTCTGCAGTATATTCTACGCCGATCTAAAGGTATTAATAGCGCCGCTTTCAGCGCTCCTCTAGGTCAGAAGTAGCATCGCGTGGAGGATCTTTCGATCGAGAGTGTCGCCGAACGGCTTGAGGTACTTCGAGCTGCTTGGCTATTAGTCGAGAATCGCCGCGTATAGGTACGCTAACCTCTTCCTATCTCTTCTAGCATGATACGCGGTAAGAATCTACGTAGCACGCAGACGCATATACGCATAAAATGTATTTGATCGATGTAAAACATAAAAGTTGTTATAAACGACTTTTACGTGGGAAGTCGTTATAATAGCTTTTACGTGGATAAGTGCACATTTCAACTGTGTTTTAAAAGTGTAACCATTTGAATAATAACTGGCTCGACATGCGTTAATAAAGAACTTGAAGCATTTCAAAAGATTTATGAATCGCTTTTGAAAGAACGAAGTATTACTACTAATTTGCCAAAGCTTAAGAGTTATACTAGCTTTACGGGAAGTTAGGTGATAACGCTAGTTACATCGTTTTACCGATTTCTAAATCGAATCGGTAAAATCGACAAACCACCGCAATAAGTAATAAAAGGAAAATGTATCGACTAAAAGAAGCGATTATTAAAAAAACCAAGTAGGAACCTCCATCTCGCATAGAAGCTTAAGATTTAGACAAAATGATATTACATTTCCTAGACTACGGCCGCTAATAAGATTGGATTATAAAACAAGTTAATAACCTACTCACTTTATAAGACATAGGTTTTCTCAAAACGCTTAGCGAGTAATTCAGTTTCAAAGGACTAAAAATTATGAACTACGGTAAACCTTTTTCTAAAATGAGAAACTCGAAACATTCGAATCGGGCAAATCAACACTTGAAAATAAGGCTGCTGTTACTTGGTTTTTTGCTAAAGGAAAGTACTGGTTTACTTAACAAACGTTAAAGGTCACTCTATTTTTATACTACGTGCATCTGGTGACCTTGTAAAAGAAATGGATCTTAAAAAGGAATTTGAACTGGACGTAGTAATACTTAAGGTTAAAATCCGACTTTGATATAAAATGAAAGATACCTCGTAGTCGCGGTGTAACTTGCTTATACTTGCTGTTATGAAACTTGACTGGACCATACTAAATGCAGCCCGAGAAACGAGCTTTTCAACGTCAAACTGATCTCTAAGAACTGGAACTGGGATCGAATAGTGAGGAGTACCTTTACCGCAGATTTAACGCACTCGGCCGAGGTCACGACAACAGTACCAAGCATGCGAACCGAAAATATCAGAAACGTAAATCATAGTAGTCTAGATAAAGCAGAGATACGTATGATAACCAAAACTCAGCTCACAATACCAAGAAACACGCCAAGTCGTACTCACGCCTCAAAGTCATCATAAAACCAAGCATCAGGTGGGGTAATTAATTTAAGGCATAAATTATTACTAAAAACCTACAAGACAAACAACGCGTCGTCAGAATCAGATTACGTAGATCTGCCTTGCATCATTACATTTATCAGCCGCTACTCACCTCGCAAAAGATCTAATGCTGCGCCAGTTTAGGCCTCGAACTTCCCCCGTGCACCCGCACCGGGCCACTCCAATGGCCCGCATTTATGCGTATCTCTCTCTTCCGCGATCGAGGGTAGCTACCCTCCCCGCTAACAGGGCCTCCGACTCGCCGCCCGTGATGCACGCCACAATAAAGACCGCATGCACCACAAGTGCCGGTCGATACTAACTCCGAACTCCCGCGCCAGCTCAAGATAGGTCATAGGCTGCACCAGCGATAAGGTATTCTCGAATCATAGGTCACTAGACCCGCCCGCTCGAAGCTCCTACCCTTTTGCGATCGGGACAAGTAAATTTTTTAACTCCTAATCATGAAAGTGATAGAATATCAACATAATGGGCCTATCGTTAAACAACCTAAGCACAACAAGTGCGGAAAACCCTTTACACAAAAATATCACAAAGATACTAACTCACGTGAGCATCCTAACATGTTTACTTATCAAGTCAACAAGAAAGTATTACAAGACTATCACAAATCAATACCACTGCTATTCACACAAGGTACTTTCTACATTATATTTAACAAATCGGGTTTTAGCCCCAAAGTACTTCATGTATTTACTCTTTAAAAGATCCGCATTTCTTTCAGCTAAAAGTCACACAATAAAAAAGTAGTATAAAAATAGAGTGATTGCTCTTTTCAAGTAAATCAGAACCAACTACCTCTTTGTAAAATCAGGCATAATGATTTTATTCTTTTCCAGTACGCTCAAGTTTGCTCTTAATTTCAATTACTTCAGGTTTCACTTTGAAGGTTTCAGAAACAGTTCATAGTTTTGAAATCCTTTTTTAAAACAATTTGAGAAACATATACCTTAATGTGTGAGTAAAGTTATTATTGTTGTATAACATATCTTATTACAACGCCATGATCTAGGAATGTAATATCATTTTGTCTCATCACCAGCTCCTACTGTCTGGATGGAAGTTTCCTCTGCGGTTTTAATAATACTTTGTTGGCTGTTTCAAAACATTTCTTTATTAGCGTAACACAGGGGTTTGTTAGGCATTCTTCATTCTGGGACGAAACATCATTCCTTTTGAAAACCAAAAATACTATTTACTCACTTAACGAGGTTTGCATAATTTTTCACATTAGTATAATTAAGTCCAAGTCTCTTATTTTCTTAAATCAATAAATCATTCTTTTTATCAACTCTTAAGCCGGAATTATACCTAACTTCCTCATAAAAGCCTAATTATAACTCTTAGCCTTTTAAAACTCAAGCTTGTTACTGTTAAAGTGCTCTTACCATTCTTGCGAACTCATGATTCTTTTTATTCGGGCTTAAGTCAAAAGACATTGTCGATTACCATTATTCAGCAGCTTAAGTCAGAAAGACATTCACGTAATTATTATTCGGGCTTAACAAATCGCACGCTCACCAGATTATATACATATTCTTTAAAATATCATAACTCGAGAGGATAGGAAGAATCACATATACCTTCCTGGGCGCAAATCCACCCGCCAAGTTGTTAAGATATGTCGCTACAGAGAATCGGGACTTTATAACGGTCGAACAACGCCTCATCAACGCCTCAGGATCAGACCGCATAAAGCTTCTAGCGGAGGGTTCGCTATTACTACGGATTATTTGGGCAGCACTTCACTCCTAGGTGAGCTACTCAGAGTCTCATCGTAGCAGGTCAAATCTCATGTGAAGTACAGCTTCTGTGTATTCTTCTTTTTAAACCCTTCTGCTGTGGATATGGTTCAATTCTATTAAATCGATATCCTTTAAGTATTAATACTTGTTCCTATACTTCTACAAAGACATATATTCCTAATTACAAAATGAGGATAAGAGTTATTTACTCCTCGGTAAGCCCAATAATATCCTCTGATAAAAGTCGGCGCTGAGCAAGGTTTAGCTCCTAAGTTGCAGGACGCTCCAGAGCTCCTAGAAAGAAAAACCTTAGAAGTTCTTCACAAGGCTTCTCACTAAGGACTATGGATTTGGGGCTTAGGTATTTTGGGCATTATAACAATACTAGAGGCAACTTTTCGCTTACCAAGGGAGGGGTAGATTTCGGCTAGGCTAGAGGGGATATAGCCTCCTGGCTAAGCCCCAGCTGGAAAGGGAGTAGGTGTGTTGGACGGAAAGCTGCAAAAAGAGGGAGAGGATTTTAGCACTTGGAAAGTTTGTTTGCCATGGACGAAAGTTACATATGTAGCCTTAGCTTTGTCACAATTGTTGAGTTGGTATTGATATATCTAGGTCAAGGGACGGCCAACCAATGGCCAAGATTATGCCAAGTGCAAGGCAAGTGTAAGGCCAAGATTTGGGCGAAGTGTACCTAGCTTCAACTTGCACACAAAATATCCTACTGACTCCGAGACCAAAAAATGGCTATCCAATTCGCCGATACGGGACCTCGAAGTCCATCAATTGGAGGAGCAAGTTGTCGCGTCGTTAACCAAAGTGTTTTGGGCTCTCTCGAAAAAATCGCATAAAATTAGAAATGAGCATAGCGGGAATTTATCTCACGCGAAGTCATGGTAAACGCTTCGCGTCGACCGAATAAACGACTACAATGTCCTCCAAAGGATTGCGCCGCGCGACAAATAATATTCGACCAAGCCACTCTAGTGGGGGTGACACGCTAAGTCGCCTCTGCTAAAATCAAAATATTTCATCTTGAAAATATCACAATGGCCAAAATCTAAAGAAACAAAGTGGGCCCACGGCGTAGAATTTCTCGAAGTAGGCCAGCGTGACCATTCAGAAAATAAAATTCCCATAATTCTCTAATATTCGAGAAGTCAGATACCAAATCACGGGAATCCAATTTCCATTCGCGAACCTTTTCCTTCACAAAAGCGGGAAACTTTTAGGTGGAAAATCCATCTTCTTGTTTTCGATTTGATGTCGTGTTCTGTTCACGTGATCTTTCATCATTACGGAGCTACGGGGTATAATTCTCCCCCTCGCCGAAACATTCGTGAATGTTTCCTTCTAGAATCTCAGAAAACAAGCGGCGCAGTATAGTGCCATTGCTATCTTACGGAAACAAGCAGTACCACTGGCACGGCCTGACCCTGACAAGTGCAGCGTACTTATCTCTCCAGAGTCCACGAGGAATCACCTACATCACAAAGCTCAAAGGGTCTAAGATACTCCTTACGCCTACTCTTTACAAAGCAGAAATGATCACACACCTATGCTGTAATACATGCTCAGCTAACCACTTACTGCGTCGTACCTTCTGCATTATCCTTCGAGACTCTTTGTCAAAACTTACCGTATTTGATGCTGCTTCAGACTACGAGCTGCGATAACCTGCTTGCAGATAAGCTCCGCTATCAGCGCCTCTTGAACAAATGCGAACCAGCTATCTGCACGCGCTACGCCGAATCGGTCGATCAGCGATGCTACACTCGTCTTTCAAAGGCTCCAAGCAGCGGCGACAGAATCTTTTGGAAAGCGTTAGCTATATAATCATCTTCGACAAGGCGAATGGTCATACATTACCTGAAATCGAACCTTGGCAGGGTGAATCGACAGGACTCACGAGTTCACAACCTTGCACGAGGTAAAACTTCGAAAAAGCGGTAGTAACTTGAGGCTCATTTATGCGCCATAAGGTGAAAGGTAGGCACCACGATGCCGCCACAACCTTTCCCGAATAAATCATTCGCAACTTACTACCGAAATACCGCTTGACTAAAAGATAAGATTGGTATCAGACCATCGGCCCGACTACAGTCTAACGTGATCCACGAACTCGCATGACAATGGTTAACTAAACCCGGGGCCTAACACACCTCGCGTGTGACTTAACACAAAGCGGACCACCACAACCGATTCTCACCACTCATACAAAGCCGCTGGTCGCACTCCGGCCACATGGTGTATTCCAACCTCGACCCTAAGAACGCCAAGAAACACTAGCTCCCCGATTCGAACAATCTCACGACCACGATTAAAACCTACCGGCCTTCTAAGCTCAACTACCTCTTTCATTTCACATCACTGTGTGATTCATCCCACCAAAAATCTCATCGCATACTATGCGACCTCGAGCAAGTGGTCAACACGAAATAATTCTTTTTTACCAAAGACGGGCCTGCGCTTCTAAGGTCTCTAACGCATAATATCTCTAAGGCTCCCACTCTCTATCCCCAATCTTACCCTGCTAACTAAAAAAATATTCTAATCACACTCACCACCATGCTAACCGAAAACAATACTTAAGATATTCGCATCTTACTACAGCTAATATAAATCTCTAAAGCGGTTAAGTGATATACCTGTAGAGTTCACGCCAAGACTTCCCTAAGTCGCTTTTAATCAATCCCGCTCGTAGTGGCGCATAGCCGGTGTGAAGGTGATGAACTATCACACGGATCCTCAAGGCGTCGAAGCCCTACATCCCCGCCAACTCGTTGGACAATTTCGCAAAATGGCCCCGCTGGCCGCTAGCAAAACAAGTTGTCGCAGGTTGCACGACACTCCCTTACGATGACATCGACCACAACGGCCACGACCGAAGCGGTGGCCTCTGCCTCCGCTAACACCTTCCTCTCCGCACCATCGGACCGCAATCGATCTCGTAGGCCGAAGCTTCTACTCTGCATCCTTCCTCATAGAAACATTTCCTACGCATATATGGCTCGGACGGCCGGCATAAGTAAAACAAGCACCGCAGAAAATACCTGGCATTTCTCGACGACGCCGCCACACTGTTGTGAACACCGAGGAAAATCGTAACCCCGTAGGGACATCGCGATCCGGGCGGAGGCGCATGTTCATTCTGCTGAGCCGAGGCGGTTACGCGCTTTCGAGTTACCGCAAATGATCCCTCGCCACTGCCTCTCTTCACGACATCTTGTTTAACTCATGCGATCTTTACATCTCTCACCACAGCACACATAACTAATCGCAAGCTGCTTCACTCGATCGGCAAGAGCTACTTCTTCACAACCCTTTAGATAATCATCATATCCTCGGTATACCTGCATGCATACAAAATACTCCCGGTACGCCAAATCCTCGCTAGTAACGAGTACGCCTCCTTCCAATCCATATTTTCTCGCCTTCCAAGCCGTGGAATCAAGGTCCAAATGTCACGTGCGGCCGAAGTAGGAATCACGCCGGCCACAGGTTGCAAACTCGCCGGGCTAAGCCGCGACGCCTCGTAATCCTCCTCAGCATTTAAGCATCACCTCAGTGATGATCGGGCTCAGTGTCTTTCTAACTCTCTCAACCCACTCGCAGCCTCCACCGGCCGCCCTTTTGCCCTTCGGGGCCCGGAAGGCCGTTCGTGGCGCGAGGCATCATCTGGTAAAGGAAAGGAATACGTTAGGAGGGTCCAACTTATAACACAATACTTTCTAAAGCACGATCTCGAGTGAGGTTAATGGAAACCAATCCTAAATATCCTATAGCCTCTCGACATTGGGTGCGGCGCACAACACAATCGATAATCAAGCACTTACTAGATACCGCTCAGACACTTTCCGAGGATTAATCGCTTCCGATACCACCTGTTGTCACGACCCGCCCAGGGCTCGTGGATCGTGCCTTACCCGCACCCAAGTAGTCATACATCGGAGAAATCGAATATAAAACAACCAAGATATGAAACAAGATAAATAAGACACGCTTTCGGGAAAAGTTGCCTTTCGTCATATATGTATATAAATACCCCAAAATGAACAAGATATCCCAACCTTACAATGTGCTCCAGACTCTAAGAATTTAAATAACAATGTATGACGGCGATTGGTTCCGCCATACCCCTAATCAAATATCTACAACGACAGGGACCATACTAAATGCTAAGCCTCCTGAGAAACGAGTTTTTCCAACGCCGAAACCGTGATCCTAAGAACTGGGATCAACAAGAGAGTACTTTACTGCGCGTGAACGCCACTTCAAGCGAGGTCAAGACGACAGTTACCAAGTATGTGAAAATGAAAATACTGTAAATGAAATCATAGTAGTCTATACAAGGCAGGAGACATGTATGATAACCAAAACTACAGCTCACAATAATTAAGCAGCCACGCTGCTCGTGGACTCACGCCTCAAAGTCATCATAAAACCGCATGCGGTAAGTACAAAGGCATAGCCGACTACTAAAACCCACAAGACAAACAAGTGTCAGAATCAGATCATGAGATCTGTCTGCACCGCCATCACGATCAAAGCCGCCACTCGCCCGCAGATCTAACGCGCGCCTAGCCCCGAACTTCCGTAGCTCACGGGCCACTCCAATGGCCCGCGCAGGTATTCCCCGATCGAGGGTAAGCTACTCCCCAAGTAGCTGCCTCGACTCGCCGTCGCGCACGTGCCACAAAGACCGCATGACCACAAGCGGTCGCATACTAACTCGAACTCCCGCAGCTCAAGATAGGCCATATAGACTGCATGGGTATTCTCGAATCATAGGTCACTGCACTTTGAAGTCTACCTCGTGACGGAGGCGCTTTAACCCCCGGAATCATGAGTGATATAATATTAACATAACAGCTTATCGTTAAACAACCTAAGCACAACAAGGGAAAAACCCCTTTACACAAACATCACAAGATACTAACTCATTGTCACACTCGACTGTGTTCGGATCGGTGCCTTACCAGCACCCTAGTGATACAACATCGAGAAAACCAATGGAAAATAAAACATGAAGTCATAAACAAGAGATATAATAATAAACAAAGCAACCAAAATCTAAGCGGTTTCAAGATATACATAAAAACGAACTTTAACTTTTACAACCCCGCTCTACAACAAGCGGCACTGGACTTAAGATTTACAACGACTATGACGGATGTGGCCCCGCCATACCCCGAATGTACAGCAACCTACAACTCAGTGGGAAACACATACCAAAAGATAAGCCTCCTGAGAAACGGAGCTTCCCAATATGCTGGAATCGTGATCCTATGAGCGAGATCCACGATCGATGCACTTACCTGCGCAGATGAACGCACTCAAGAGGTCGATAACAGTACCGTATGTGAAATCAGAAATCAGGAAATGAAATCATACTAGTCTATATAAAGCGGGAGACATGTATGATAACCAAACTACGATTCACAACATAAAAGCAATCATGTCTCGGGCCGTGACTCACGCTCAAGTCATCACCAAATATAACTACGGGTCTCACGCCACAACATCAATCGTGTTCGCATCACGGCGCATGCCCCTAATTCGCAGACGGCAGGAGCATGTCCATGATGCAACAATAATACCAATGCCCCATGGCCACACCCCGAAATTCTACCCTGCAGACACGCCCACGTGACATTAATAACAATATAACGGGCGATCAACCTGCCGCACGACCACATGCCCCTAATTCCGCCGGTGTGAAATCGTGTCCACTGTAACCACAATAAGACATTAATCAAAATGGAAACATACGTGGAATTCTCCACACCGCCAAAGACGCTCCAAGTAGTTCTCAACAAGTCAACCTACTTCATCGGCAGACGAGAATCACGTAATCGTTATACCTCGTATTTCCGCAGTATGCACGTGGACGCACGTAGAAAATTTGAACTTTTAATAAGGCTCATCAATTATTTTTGTGCACAACACCGGTTAGAGTCGTTTTTAAACGTTTCACGCTTTCGAGGGAAAATTCCATGTCATTTTTAATTTTCATGGATTTTTCCGGTAGACGAAACATTTCGGGGCCAACGAGGAGGCGACACTTGTCACCCTCTCACTGGGGACGCCATGGGCGACAAGTGGGACGATTTGGGTTGGCTTTTGTCAAGCAGTAGGTAGGATATTTTGGTGGTAGACGGATAAGGTGCACTTGGCAAGATCTCGCCCTACACTTGCTATGCACTTGGCATGATCTTGGCCATTGGGTGGCCTCGCTAGACCTATAAATACCGCTCTTTGATGACTTCTTCATCCATTCCACAAAGTTTCTAAGTCTTGAAAGCCTTCCCTCTCCTTAGTGTCTCGTCCAAACACCCTCCCCTTTAAGGCCCTTGGCCGAAAGTAGCATCCCCTCAGTACAAACATGGCACCCCAGCCTAGTTGTCTCGTATAAAGACCCCCTGGTTGTGGTATAGAAATACTCTCCTAGTATTGTTATAATGTCCAAATACCTTGGCCCAAATACCTTGTAGTATTCCCAAGGTTACACTTATACAAGCCCGGAAAATACCGTTATACTTTCCTTAGCCTCTAAACTAAACCCTAAGGAAATCTTCACCCGTAGTTGAGTTGTAAGTAGAAGTTGGTTAGAACTTCTGGGGGTTGTTCGGAGCGGAGCGAGCACTCGGAGTAGAGCTAAACCTTGCTCAGCGCGACATTTTACTCTGATAATTTTGGGCTTATCGAGGTAAACACTATCGCCCTTCTATTGTAATCGAAATTACATGTTGTTGTAATATAGTCAAGCATACTATATATAGAACTATACTTAAGCACCGCGGCAATGTCTTTTGACTTAAGTCAAGAATTAAAATCGAATCGAACTGTAATTACCTAGGACCGTGTTAAAGAGACTGCAGTAAGTAGTACCGCGAGTAGAATCAGATTCGCCAAGGTTAGATGATAACCCCGGTTGGCTTCAGCCGCCGATGGAGAGAGATTTACGCCATGGGGAGGTGTCACTGCCAATTTTACGAGATTATGGAACGTTGAGATCTAGATGTTAATACACTCGCGCCTTATAAAGTCAAGTACTACGTGTGGAGTGCATCCACTTGGCTTAAGGAGTAGCGGCGTTTGAGGTACTTGGAGCGCTCGCTATTAGTCGACAATCGTCGCGAGGTACGTGAACCTCTTCCTATCTCTTCTAGCATGATATGTGTGAACTATGTAGTACTAGACGCATTAATGTTAATCGTGGTTGATTGTTCTTAAAACATAAAAGTGTTATAACCGCTTTGGAAGTCAGTTATAATAGCTTTACGTAGGTAAGAAAATACTTTGTGGTTTTAAAAGGTAATCTGTGAATTATAATCTGCTAGCTATAATAAAGAACTTGATGTATTTCAAAAAGATTTATAAATCATTTTGAATGAGAGTAACACTTGGTTTTAAAGGTTTTAAAAAGAGTTATACTAGCTTTACGGAGTTAGGTATAATGTCTTAAGAGAGGTAAAGAAAATGGTTTGATCGATGTTAGAAGTTAAGAGACTTGATCTTATAAGATAAGCAGACTTAACTTATTTGTTTTAATGTGGATGTTTGCAGTGAAACCTCATTCATGAGTAATGAGTACTTGGTTTATTTAAAAGAATAATGTTTCTGATTTCGAAATCGTAATTTACTGTGCATCACCGCAAATGAATAATAAAGAAAATGTATTAAATAATGATGAATTGTATTAAAACCAGTAGAAACCTCCATCTGCATAAACTAAGACGAGACAAAATGATATACATTTTCTAGACCATGGTCATTGAATAAGAATGTTGTAAACAAGAATAACCTACTCTCATGAAGACATATTGTTCTAAAAAGGAATCAAGTGATTAAGTTTACGAAAGCTATGAAACCATTTGAAAATGAAAAGCTTGAGTAATCAAACTAGGCAACCGAACTTAGAAAAGAATGTTGTTACTTGATTTTGAAAAGGAATGGGTTGGTCATTCTAATACTACGTATCTGACTTTTATAAAAGTAACGGATCTCTTTAAAAGAACTTAACGTATGTAGTACTTTGGTTAAAACCCTGACTTTGGCATAAAATGAAAGTACTTTGAGTCGTTGAAACTCGTCAGGCTTGTTGTTGTGCTTGTTGCCCAGGAAACTTGCCTATGCTTCGTGACGATAGCCTTGTCGCGCAAGTGTGGTATTTCGTTTCCGCGTCTCGATGGCGGGTCGCTGACTTGTCGAGAACTTACTTGATGCGCCGGGTAGTGACGGAGAATTTCACGCGTATGTTTTCATTTTGATAATCGCTCGTTGATGTCACATGGACATGCTCTACACCGACGCGATTCCGGTAATGCGCCACGCGCCATTATATCGGGCTGATATCATACGGACATGTCTACACCGACGCAAAGATTCCGGCACGTGGCTACGCAACTTTGTTATTATTGTTGATGTCACATGGACACGCCTACACCGACGCAAAGATTCAGGGGCACGTACACGCGCAGGTCGACCACCCAAAGATATTGTTATTGAGGTTACATGGGCACGCCTACACCGGCGCAGATTCCGGTACGCGGGCCACGCGCCTTGTTATTATTGTTGCATCACGGACATGTCTACACCGGCGCAGATTCCGGCACGCGCTACGACGCGAACACGATCGATGCGGGCGCAGACCCATAGTTATATATCGAGTGATGACTGAGGGCGAGTCCTCGATCGACATGATCGCTTATGTTGCGAATCGTAGTTTGGTTTCATACACGCTCTCGCTTTATATAGACTAGTATGATTTCATTTACGATTTTGCCGCCACATACTTGGTACTGTGATCGACTTCTGTGGCCGCTCACGCCGCAGAGGTACATCGGCCGTGGATCCTCGCCTTAGATCTCGGGCCGTTGGGAAGCTCCGCTTTCCGAGGCTTATCTTTTGGTATGGTTCCCGAGTCAGGTTCTTGTACATTCGTGGTATGGCGGGCCCCGCCCCACATAGTCGCTGTAAATCTTAGAGTCCAGAGAATCATGTGGTTGTAAAAGGATTAAACTGCTCGGGTTTTATGATATACCAAGGCAATCGCTTGGTTGGCCTGCTTATTTATTATATCTTTGTTTCATGACTTATGTTTTATGTTCCACTGATTTTCTCGATGATGTATCACCAGGGTGCCCGGTAAGGCACTGCATCTGCCCGTTCGGGCGTTACAAAAAGTGGTATCGTGAGCGCATCTCTGAAAGTGTCTACTGCACCGTGTCTAGTAGTCTCGATTATCGGTGTCCAGGCACCACATCTATAATCGTGAGGCTATAGGACATTTAGGATCGGTTTCATTCTTCTCATTCCGAGATCGTGCCTGTGAGTCGTGGTTGTAAGTCGGACCTCTCGACGTGTTTCGCTTTTTACCGCTATGCCCGCGAAGGCAACCAGTGGCCTGGCGGCAAGCGCAGCCGAGGAGCCGCTAGTGGGATTCAGAGGAGCACGAGGGCGCAGCCCGGCCAAGACTGATGTAGTGCTTCGTGACGGCGAGTTTTACACGCCGCCAAAGACCAAAGTGAGCTTAGAGTCGCAGAAGGGTCGGGCCGAGACTACAAGACCGAGCCTCCACCCCACACCGAGCGGGAGACGGGTCAGCGAGACGGTCGCTTATCGCCGTGGTCAGGCCGATATGAGGATAGGGCCGGACGCAGCAGCCTGGGGCCCAAAGAAGACCGTGAAGGCACCCGAGGCGCATACTGAGGCTACGGATTTCTTAGTCAGCCCGCCGAGTTTTACGGTCGAGGCCGAGGATGATCCGCAGGAGTTCATCCGCCACCTGCAGAGGATCGCGCGTGATCAAGGCTTCGAGACCGAGTCAGACATTTGTCGCGATCACCGCGCGATACCGCAGCCGATCGTTTGACTCGCGAGCTTTCCGGGAGAGCATGCCCTTCCACCGTCGGGACGAAGCTGGGGCCTTCCGGCACATTTCGCCTCCACAAACGGCGAGGGCTCGCCGATGATTTTTGATGTCGAGGCAACCGCGCATAGCCGGGAGTACAATGTAGTTCGACTCATCGTCTTGTATGTTCCGCATTAGTAGCTAGTATGGAGGATCGAGTGCACCGATATGTTAAGGTGGCTCACGATTACCTAGCAGAGTTGTTCGTGTTTCTTCACCGCATGGACATTGCCCGCATTCGTGCTCATGCACTGCGCGGCGAGGAGCAGAGATCGACGCAGCGGACCGCCACAGGTTAAGGCCAAGACGGCCGGATATTTTGGCGACTTTCGAGGCGGACCGCCTCGAAGAGACTAGTTATGTACTCCGCCATTGCAGTGGTCCTCCGCACTTTCTGGCCTCGGGATATTCAGAGCGTGTCGTGGCTCCTGTGTTTCGGGATGTTCTAGGAGTAGGGTGTTGCTGGGGATGCAGCCACCCCTACCCTGCAGTCGATGCGTAGACCGCATTTCGTGAGTGTCGAGTACCAAGGAGCTTGTTATTCTTGCGCCAACAGGCCATATGACGAGAGACCGTCTCACCGACTGGTAGCGCCAGAATAGCACAAACTACAGAGCCATGGGCTACTGAGAGGTCATGGAAGTTCTCAGCTTTAGCGGCCTTCAACCGCCTACTGTATATCTCAACCATCTAGAGTTTTGTATGTTATGATAATGTATTAAGTGTTATGATCGGATAGCTTTGTGCTAAATTGTGACTTAGAAACATGCTTAGTGAAAAAGGGTAAGTCTCAAAGTAGAAATGATTTAACCTATATATATTACGCTGAGACCTTAGATGTAAGGCCGTCTTGAGTACAAGATCTTGCAAGTGATCCTTGTCTGAGTGCATTTTTATGCCTAGAATGTATCAGGTGATAAGTCCCCGGGTAGTGTGAAACGAAGTGGTAGCTTTCACGACTGTAGGGGTAAGATTGTTCCGGATCGGAAACAAGAGCGTGACGCGAAGTCGAT
The DNA here is from genome assembly GCA_029844215.1 of Przewalskia tangutica. Lineage (NCBI taxonomy): Eukaryota > Viridiplantae > Streptophyta > Magnoliopsida > Solanales > Solanaceae > Przewalskia > Przewalskia tangutica. Next base: position 73,435,151 of record CM056722.1, on the reverse strand, counting down.
CGGGTCGGCTACGTTGAGGCCAACCCGCGCCGGTTTCAAAGCCGGGTCAGGGTGGTCCCACCGCGGTGGGTCACGAGGGTGCTAGGCCCAAGTTTGTATGACCATCGTATGAGTTGGTGGATATGTTCACCGCAGCGATCGTGGAGGCCGAACGCCTTAGAGAAGAACGGTTAGTAAGATGACCAAGCTCGAGCGGTGACTCAGGTTTTGCGAATCAAGCAATGATCAAGTGTGGTACGTATACTAGAAAAGTCTGTTCGGTAAGCGGTACGACGAGGTAAGGGAAAAGTGAACGGTGTGATCGCTTTTTCGAGAAATGGGCGCGAAAAGATTATATTTTTTGACCTCGTAGGACTTTGAGGTAAACAGAGGTGATTCCTCGTTGGCTCGATTTGGGTTTTCGCGCGCATGTTATTTTTTGTAAAGCGTGGCATGTTTGGTTTCGTAAGTTTAGTAGTGAAGGCTATAATCGCGCATGTTTGTGTTGAGACTGAGAAGGAACATTCGGACTAATGTTTCGGCGAGGGAGAATGTTATACCCTCGTATTTCCGCAGTATGTACGCAAGGACGCACGTAGAAAATTTGAACTTTTAATAAGGCTTGGCCGAATTATTTTTGTGCACAACACCTTGCTAGAGTCGCCGACTAAACGCTTTCACTTTCGTAGGAAAATTCTGCCATGTCATTTTAATTTTTATGGATTTTTCCGAGAGACGAAACATTTTGGGCCAACGAGAGGCTTACACTTGTCACCCTCTCACTGGGGACGTTGGCGCAACAAGTGGGACGACGGTTGGCTTTTGTCAAGTAGTAGGTAGGATATTTTGGTGGTAGATGGATATGGTGCACTTGGCAAGATCTCGCCCTACACTTGCTATGCACTTGCATGATTCGCCATTGTCGCCTTTGCAGACCTATAAATACCCCTCTTTGATGACTTCTTCATCCATTCCACAAAGTTTCTAAGTCTTGAAAGCCTTCCCTCTCCTTGTAGTGTCTCGTCCAAACACCCCCTCCCCTTTAAGGCCCTGGCCGAGAAAAGATCCCCTTCAGCTAGCATGGTACCCCTAGCCTAGTTGTCTCGTATAAATACCCCTTTGTTGGGTATAGAAATACTCACCTCGGATTGTTATAATTGCCAAATACCTTGGCCCAAATACATTGTAGTTTTCCCAAGGTTACACTTATACAAGCCTAAAATACCATTATACTTTCCTTTAGCCTCTAAACGAAACCCTAAGGAAATCTTCACCCGTAGTTGAAGTTGTAAGTAGAAGTTGGTTAGAACTTCTAAGGGTTGTTTGGAGCGGAGTGAGCACTCGAGTAGGAGCTAAACCCTGCTCAGCGCGACATTTTACTCGGATAATTTTGGGCTTATCGAGGTAAACACTATCGCCCTTCTATCAGAATTGGAAATTACATGTTGTTAGAATATATAGTTGAAGTATACTATATATAGAACTATACTTGGTACTGTGGCAATGTCTTTTGACTTAAGCCTGAAGAATTAAGAATCGAATCAATCAGAATTACCTAGACCGTGTTACGAGACTTGTAAGTAGTACCGCGAGTAGTAATTGTACTGCCGTTAGATGATAACCCCGTTGGCTTGCAGCCGTAGCTACCGATAGAGGAGGAGATTTACGCCGCGGGGAGGTGCCGCCAATTTTCGTAGATTATGGAACGTTGAGATCTAGATGTTAATAAGCACCTGTGGCCTTATAGGTCAAGTACTACGTGGAGCGATCCACTTGGCAAGGAGTAGCGGCGTTTGAGGTACGGAGCGTTTCGCTATTAGTCGACAATCGCCGCGAGGTATGTGAACCTCTTCCTATCTCTTCTAGCATGATATGTAGGAACTATGTAGCACGGCAGACGCATACGTGTTAATCGTGTTGATTGTTCTTAAAACATAAAGTGTTATAACGCTTTATGGGAAGTCGTTATAATAGCTTTATGTAGGTAAGAAAATACTTTGTGGTTTTAAAAGGTAATCGATGTGAATTATAACGCTAGCTATAATAAAGAACTTGATGTATTTCAAAAGATTTATAAATCATTTTGAAGGAGAGTAACACTTGGTTTTAAAGGTTTTAAAAAGAGTTATACTAGCAGGGAGTTAGGTATAATGTCTTAAGAGAGGTAAAGAAAATGGTTTATCGATGTTAGAAGTTAAGAGACTTGATCTTATAAGATAAGAGACTTAACTTATTTGTTTTAATGTGGATGTTTGTGTGAAACCTCATTCGTGAGTAATGAGTACTTGGTTTATTTAAAAGAATAATGTTTTACCGATTTAAATCGTAACGTAATTTACCGCATCACCGCAGTCATAATAAAAGAAAATGTATTAAATAATGATGAATTGTATTAAAACCAAGAGAAACCTCCATCCGCATAGAAACTAAGACGAGACAAAATGATATACATTTTCTAGACCATGGTCAGTAATAAGAATGTTGTAAACAAGAATAACCTACTCTCACGTGAAGACATATTGTTCTAAAAAGGAATCAAGTGATTAAGTTTATGAGCTATGAAACCATTTGAAAATGAAAAGCTTGAGTAATCAAACTAGGCAAACCGAACTTAGGAAAAGAATGTTGTTACTTGATTTTGAAAAGGAATGTGGGTTGGTCATTCTAATACTACGTATCGGTGACTTTTATAAAAGAATCGGATCTCTTTAAAAGAACTTAACGATGTAGTACTGGGGTTAAAAACCCGACTTTGGCATAAAATGAAAGTACTTTGAGTTGTGTGAAACTTGCCTATGCTTGTTGTGGAAACTCGCTCGCTTTGTTGCGTGAAACTCGCCTATGCTTGTGATGATAGCCTTGTGCGTGCGGTATTTCGTTTCCGCTTCTCGACAGAGGCCTGCTGACTTGTTGAGAACTTACTTGGATGTGCCGTAGTGATGGAGAATTTCACGTATGTTTTCATTTTGATAACTTTTGTTGATGTCACACGGACATGTCTACACCGGCGCAAGATTCGGCACGGCCACGCCACTTGTTATTATTGCCGATATCATACGGACATGTCTACACCGACGCAAGATTCGGTACGGCCACGCACTTGTTATTATTGTTGATGTCACATGGACATGCTACACCGACGCAAGATTCGGGGCATGTGGCTACGCGCAGGTTGACCACCCAAGATATCGTTATTGAGGTTATACGGGCATGTCTACACCGGCGCAGATTCGGTACGCGCCACGCGCCTTGTTATTATTGTTGCATCATGGACATGTCTACACCGATGCAGATTCGGGCACGCGCCGATGCGAACACGATCGATGTTGGGGCGCGAGACCCATAGTTATATATCGAGTGATGACTGAGGGCGAGTCCCCGATCGACATGATCGCTTATGTCGCGAATCGTAGTTTGGTTTTAATACATGTCTCCTGCTTTATATAGACTAGTATGATTTCATTTACAGATTTTACGCTTCACATACTTGGTACTGTTGTATCGACCGACCTTCGGCTGCTCATGCCGCAGTAGAGGTACATCGGCCGTGATCCTCGCCTAGGATCTCGCTCAGTTGGGAAGCTCCGCTCCGAGGCTTATCTTTTGTATGTGTTCTCGAGTTGTAGGTTCTTGTACATCAGTGTATGGCGGGGCCCTGTCCCGTCATAGTCGTTGTAAATCTTAGAGGTCTGTAGAACTGTTGTGGGCAGGGTTGTAAAAGGATTAAACTGTTCGTGTTTTATGTATATACTGAAGGCAACTGTTTTGGTTGGCCTGTTTATTTATTATATCTCTTGTTTCATGACTCATGGTTTATGTTCCGCTGATTTTCTCTGATGTATGTATTACCAGGTGCCCGGTAAGGCACCAAGAATCTGCCCGTTCGGGCGCATAAATACAACACTTGTACAACAAAGGCTATCATCACAAAGATAGGCAAGTTTCACACAACTCAAAGTACTTTCACATAAGTCACACAATACGTAGTATAAACATCGTGACTATCTTTTTATAAACAAGACACTTCCTTTTGTAAAATCAAGTAACAACATTATTTTCCAAACGTTCAAGTTTGCCTAATTTCAAATGCTCAAGTCACTTATTTTGGAAAGGTTTCATAACTCATAGTCTTAATCTATTTTAAAACAATTGAGTAACATATGACATATATGTGAGTAGTTTATTCAAGTTTATAACTATCTTATGAAAGCAGCCATCATCTAGAAAATGTACTATCATTTAGTCACAACTTACCATCAATGCAGATTGAGGTATCTACTGGATTTAATACAACAAATCATTATTCAATACATTTTCCTTTATTAACGCCGCAGCTGGTCTGTCGATATACATTCGATTCCCAAATCAAGAAACATTATCCCTTTAAAACCAAGTACTCATTACTCACGAACGAGGTTTCACACAACATCCATATTAAAACAAATAAGTTAAGTCTCTTAACTTCTAACATCAAGAAACCATTTTCTTACCTACATAAAGCTATTATAACCAACTTCCCATAAAGCCGTTATAACACTTTATGTTTAAACCAAACAAATACACTTAGTACCAGACGTCCACCGTACTACATAGTTACACACATATCATGCTAGAACAGATAGGAAGAGGTTCACATACCGCATGAGTATCGACAATAAGCAAAATGCTCCAAGTACTACAACCTTGCTAGCCCTTTCCACTCCTCAAGTAGAATACGCTACTCTTAGTACTTTCACCTAAAAAGGTCACAAACGCTCTATTAACTTCAAAACACAAGGTTCCATTTCTACGTAAAATTGGCCATTTTCTTTCTTCCCGCAACAACAGAAATCTCCTCCTCTATCGAGGCCGACTACCAAGCCAACCTGGGGTTTACACGCCTAACCTGACGTGTACCATTCTACTACACAACAATGTTACACAAGTCCATCAGAATACACCCTATGTAATTACGCTCGCTTCTTCTTTAAATTCGTGCTTAAGTCAAAAGACATCACGCGACAATAATGTTCATTCTATATATAGTATACCTCAACTATATATTCCTACTACATGTAATCTCCAATTACAATAAGTGGACAAGAATATTTACCTCGACAAGCCCAAAATTATCCAAGTTATAATGTCGATCCCGAGCAAGGTTTAGCTCCTACTCCGCGCGCTCCAATCCGCTCCAAACAACCCTTAGAAGTTCTAACTAACTTCTACTCAAATACTTCAACCAACTATGAAGATTTCCTGGTTTCTGCTTGAGACTAAAAGGACAAAAGGTAGTATTTCCTGCCTCACGATAGAGGTAACTTTGAATACAACAAGGTAAAGGCTAAGGTATTTTGGGCATTATAACAATACTGAGAGTATTTCTACCAAGAGTGGTGTATTATACGAAACAACTAGCAGTGGGGTACCCACTACTAGCACCACAGCGGAGGGGAGGCTCTCGGCCACAAGGCCACTCAAGTGGGGGAGGGGGAAGGCTTAGGACGAGAACACACTCAAAGGGAGGGAGGGACTCAAGACTTGGAAGATTTTAGGAACGGACGAAGTCTTCAAGCTTGTGGGTATTTATAGCAAAACCAAAGGCCAACCAATGGCCAAGATCAAGCCATGTGCAAGGCAAGTGTAAGGCCAAGATCAAGCCAAGTGCACCCTAGTCCCTACTCCTTAAAACCTCACAAATATCTACACAAATATCTACCATCAACTCGCCCTTCAATCGCCGCCAAGCCGCCCACTTGTTTCATCGAGGTGACACACGCCACCCTCCCGCTGGTCCAAAATGTTTCGCCTCTGAAAAATCCGCAAAAATAAGAAAAGACATAGCCTAATTTTCCTCGCAAGTTATGTAAAACGCTTCACAAAAACGACTCTAACCGTGTCAGGCACAAATGTCATTCTACTAAGCCATTTAAAGTGGGTGACACATGTCACCCTCCTATCGCCCTCATAAAACGCCTTCCAAAAATATCCACAATGGCCAAAATCTCAAAACAAAGGGCTCTACAAAATCAGAATTTCTCCTGGGCCCCACGTGACCATTTCCAAAATAAAATTCCATAATTCTAATATAATCTAAGAAGCCCAAATTCCAAACTGGGAACCCAATTCCTTCAACGAACATTTTTCCTTACAAAACCGGAACTTTTTCCGTGGAAGAATCACCTCTTTCTTCCTTTCCAATTTTTCTCTTGCTCTCACGCACGCCCTCGCATACATACCCCGAGAATACGGGTATAACATTCTCCTCCTTAGAAACATTCGTCCCGAATGTTCCTTCTCAAGACGGATATCGATGAAGTTCCTCTAACAAGTTGTCAACGCCACATACCGCCAATAAAATAACACACGCTCTCTTCCTTCCTTACTCGCCGTGGCCCTTCTCGAACACTTGAACTCTCCCAAGACGCACTCATACTTCACCATTACCCGCTCCCAAAAATCTCCGAGTCACTACCTCCAAACTTGGTCATCTTACTAACCTCAACTTCCTTAAGGCCATTCCCGCCTTTACGAACCGCTCGTCGAACGCGCCCACGAACTCATACGATGATCATACAAACTTGGGCCTAGCATCCTCGCGGACTCTACCACCGCGGGACCACCTAACTGACCCCACCTTAATCCGGCACGGTTGACCCAGACACGCCCTCAACCCGACCCACAATCGCCAAGCCCTCGCTCTCGACACGGAACAATCTCGCGAAATCACATCATGAAAGCTACCACTTCCATCTCACACTACCCATGGACTTATCACACAAATAAAACCCACGATACTACGCACTCGATAAAGGTCAAACATAAAACGAATCTTTTACTCAAGACGACCTTACCTCTAAGGTCTCAATCGTGATACCAGTGGTTCACACTTACCATGCCCCCATACTTACCCTTCTACAATAACCGTGTGTCTAAATCACATTTAGCACAAAGCTATCCGAACATAACACTAAAACACATCAAGATACAAAACTCTAGAGGGTTAAGGATATACTGCCTCTACCGCTTAATCACAGCCCGCCGCAGGCGCATACCAGTGAAGCGTGATGAACCAACCACCGATCTCGGGCGCCGAGTCGAACATCCGTATACCCTTGGTCGGACAGCTCGCAAAATGGCCCCGCCGGCCGCAAAAATAGCAAGCTCCTTGGCACCACGACACTTCCCAAATGCGGTCTACCACATCGACCACACCGGTAGGCAGGTGACCGATCCGCCAACACCCTTACTTCCCCTGAAACTCAACCTCGAGCTCTCGACCGCCCCGAATACTGATGCTCAAGGTCGCGAGGACCACTCAGACCGGGCGAGGTACAAAACTAGTATGTCACCGAGGCGGTCCGCCTCGAAAGTCACCAAAGGACCTCGTTGTTCTCGCCTCTTCGCTAATTGGTCATTCCGCCGACCTCTCCGCGCCTCACATCCCAGCCGCACGAGCTTGACGCGGCAATGTCCATGCCCTACCAAGAGCTACACTAACAAGCCTCGCAAGCAATCATCTAATCCGCGACGTAGCGTGCACTCTATCCTCCATGGTTGCCACTAAAGCGGGACATACCGAGCCAACGAGTCAAACTCCACGCCAGACTCCCGAATCAGACGCCTCTGCCTCAAAGATCACAACTGTTTACCGCGCCTCCTCATCCGCGGAGGCAAGAAGTGAGTGAGGAATGCCTCCGAACTCGCCCCATACCGCTGAGCGCATGCTCTCCCGACAACTCCCACGAATCAAACCACCGATCGCGTATCACGCAGCGATGCGAACCTAAGACCACCGACTCGGTCTCCAAGCTCGATCACTCTACGACCAGAATCGCCGATGAACTCCCGCGATCATCCTCGTGCCTCACCCATAAAACTCGCGGATACAACTCGTAAAGTCCCGCACCTCAAACTATCTCGCTCGGGGTGAACCATCGTGCATCAAATCGAATCGAATCGCGATTCAGCCTTATCTCATATTCGCCACGACCGACCAAAGAATCGGGCCATCTCTTTGTAACCCATCTCTCCGCCTCTGCATCGTGGACTCGAGGCTCGTGTATCAGGTCTCAGCACCATCGCCGCGCTCTAAACTCGCTGGGCCGGGCGGCTACAAAACCCGCTGTCAAGCACAACTCGTACTGCCTGCTCGCGCTCAGATTCTCTCAGATATCACTAGCAGCACTCGGCCGCTTTGCCCTTCTGGCTCGCTGTTTTGCGCGAGGCATAATCGTAAAAACGAGATACGCCGAGGGGTCCAACTTACAACATGCCTTCTAAGGCACGATCTCGTAATGAGAAGAATGGAAACCAATCCTAAATGTCCTATAGCCTCCTCGACATAGATGGTGCACAACACACCGATAATCAAGACTTACTAGACACGGTCAGACACTTTCCGAGGACTAATCGCTCGATACCACTATGTCACACCCCGACTGGCCCGTGATCGTGCCTTACCGGCACCCTAGTGATACAACATCGAGAAAACCAATGGAAAATAAAACATGAGTCATGAAACAAGAGATATAATAATAAACAAAGCCAACCAAAACGGTTGTTTCGTGATATACATAAAACTCCGAACAGCTTTAATCTTTACAACCCCGCCACAACAAGATTTCATGCACTTAAGATTTACAACGACTATGACGGACAGTGGCCCCGCCATACCCGAATGTACAAGAACCTACAACTCAGTGGAAACACATACTAAAAGATAAGCCTCCGAGAAACGGAGCTTCCTAATACGCTGAATCGTGATCCTATGAGCGAGGATCCACGCATCGATGTACTTCTACCGCAGATGAACGCAGCTCCAAGGAGGTCAAGACAATGTACCAAGTATGTGAAATCAGAAATATCAGAAATGAAATCATACTAGTCTATATAAAGCAGAGACATGTATGATAACCAAACTACGCTCACAACATAAAAGCAAATATGTCCAAATGTGACTCACGCTCAAGTCATCACTCAAATATAACTATGGGTCTCACGCCCACAACATCAATCGTGTTCGTGATCACGGCCGCATGCCCCTAATTCTCGTGACGGCAGACATGTCCATGATGCAACAATAATACCAATGCCCTATGACCACATGCCCCTAATTCTACCTCGCAGACACGCCCACGTGACATTAATAACAATATATCGGGATCAACCCGCCGCACGCCACATGCCCCTGAATTTACCTCGTGTAGACGTGTCCATGTAACCACGATAAGACAAGAATCAAAATGGAAACATACCCGTGGAATTCTCCGTCACCGCCAAAGACGCCCAAGTAAGTTCTCAACAAGTCAACCGCCTCATCGAGAGACGCAGAATACGTAAATACAACACTTGTACAACAAAGGCTATCATCACAAGATAGGCAAGTTTCACACAACTCAAAGTACTTTCACATAAGTCACACAATACCCGTAGTATAAACATCGTGACTATCTTTTTAAGTAAACAAGACACTTCCCTTTGTAAAATCAAGTAACAACATTATTTTCCAAACGCTCAAGTTTGCCTAATTTCAAATGCTCAAGTCACTTATTTTGGAAAGGTTTCATAACTCATAGTCTTAATCTCTTTTAAAACAATCGAGTAACATATGACATATATGTGAGTAGTTTATTCTTGTTTATAACGATCTTATTACAAAGACCATGATCTAGAAAATGTAATATCATTTTGTCTCATCTTAGCTTCTATGCAGATGGAGGTTTCTATTGGTTTTAATACAACACATCATTATTCAATACATTTTCCTTTATTAACGCTGCAGTTGTCCTGCCGATATACATTCGATTCCCAAATCAAGAAACATTATCCCTTTAAAAACCAAGTACTCATTACTCACGAATGAGGTTTCACACAACATCCATATTAAAACAAATAAGTTAAGTCTCTTAACTTCTAACATCAGTAAACCATTTTCTTACCTACCTAAAGCTATTATAACCAACTTCCCATAAAGCCGTTATAACACTTTATGTTTAAACCAAACAAATACACTTAGTACCGTGATGTCCAATCGCACTACATAGTTACACACATATCATGCTAGAACAGATAGGAAGAGGTTCACATACCTCGCGAGTATCGACAATAAGAAAATGCTCCAAGTACTACAACCTTGCTAGCCCTTTCCACTCCTCAAGTAGAATACGCTACTCTTAGTACTTTCACCTATAAAGGTCACAAACGTCTATTAACTTCAAAACACAAGGTTCCATTTCTCTACGTAAAATTAAGAACATTTCCCCGCAACAACAGAAATCTCCTCCTCTATCGAGGCCGCTACCAAGCCAACCAGTGGGGGTTTACATCGTTTAACCTGACGTGTACCATTCTACTACACAACAATGCTACACAAGTTCATCAGAATACACCCTATGTAATTATTCGCTTCTCTTTAAATTCATGCTTAATTCAACAGACATTGCAGCACAATAATGTTCATTTCTATATATAGTATACCTCAACTATATATTACTACTACATGTAATCTACAATTACATTAAGGGGACAAGAATATTTACCTCGACAAGCCCAAAATTATCCAAGTTATAATGTCGATCCCGAGCAAGGTTTAGCTCCTACTCCGCGCGCCCAATCCGCTCCAAACAACCCTTAGAAGTTCTAACTAACTTCTACTCAAATACTTCAACCAACTATGAAGATTTCCTTAGTGGTTTCGGCTTGAGACTAAAAGGACAAAAGGTAGTATTTCCTGCTCTACGATAGAGGTAACTTTTGGAATACAACAAGGTAAAGGCTAAGGTATTTTGGCATTATAACAATACTGAGAGTATTTCTACCAAGAGTGTGTATTATACGAAACAACTAGGCTAGTGGGGTACCCCACTGCTAGCACCACAAAGGGGGAGGGAGGCTCTCGCCACAAGGCCACCTCGGGGGAGGGGAAGGCTTAGGACGAGAACACACTCAAAGGGAGGAGAGGGACTCAAGACTTGGAAGATTTTAGGAACGGATGAAGTCTTCAAGCCAGTGGGTATTTATAAGAAACCAAAGGCCAACCAATGGCCAAGATCAAGCCATGTGCAAGGCAAGTGTAAGGCCAAGATCAAGCCAAGTGCACCCTAGTCCCTACTCCTTAAAACCCTCACAAATATCTACACAAATATCTACCATCAACTTGCTCTTCAATTCCGCCAAGTCGCCCACTTGTTTCATTGCAGGGTGACACATGTCACCTCCCGTTGGTCCAAAATGTTTCGCCTCTAAAAATCCGCAAAATAAGAAAAGACATAGCCGAATTTTCCTCGCAAGTTATGTAAAACGCTTCACAAAAACGACTCTAACCGTGTTACAGCACAAATGTCATTCGCCTAAGCCACCTAGGCGGGGTGACACGTGTCACCTCCTATTGTCCCTCATAAAACGCCTTCCAAAAATATCCACAATGGCCAAAATCTCAAAACAAAGTGGGCTCCTACAAAATCAGAAATTTCTCCCGTGGGCCCCACGTGACCATTTCCGAAAATAAAATTCCATAATTCTAATATAATCTAAGAAGCCCAAATTCCAAATCTGGGAACCCAATTCCCTTCAACGAACATTTTTCCTTACAAAAACCGGAAACTTTTTCCGTGGAAGAATCACCTCTTTCTTCCTTTCCAATTTTTCTGCCGTACTCTCGTACGTACGTCCTCGCATACATACCCTGAGAATACGGGGTATAACACTCATGTAGCATCCTAACATGTTTACTTATCAAGTCAACAAGAAAGTATTACAAGACTATCACAAATCAATACAATCAAGTTATTCACACAAGGTACTTTCTACATTATGTTAACAAGTTCGGGTTTTTAGCCCCAAAGTACTTCATGTATTACTCTTTTAAAAGATCCGTTTCTTTCACAAAAGTCACACAATACCCGTAGTATAAAAATAGAGTGATTATCTTTTGAAGTAAATCAGAACACTTCTCTTTGTAAAATCAAGTAACAACATTCTTTTCCCAACGCTCAAGTTTGCCTAATTTCAATTACTCAAGTTTCTCATTTTCGAAAGGTTTCGTAGTTCATAGTTTTAACTTTAAAACAATTTGAGAAACATATACCTTATGTGTGAGTAGGTTATTATTGTTCATAACAATCTTATTACAAAGACCATGATCTAGGAAATGTAATATCATTTTGTCTCATCTTAGCTCCTACGCACGGATGGAAGTTTCTACTGGTTTTAATAATACTTTATTAGTCAAAACATTTCCTTTATTAGCTTCTTTGTGGTTTGTTCGACATTCATTCTGATCGGTAAAACATCATTCCTTTTGAAAACCAAAATACTATTTACTCACGAATGAGGTTTCACACTTTTAACATTAGTATAATTAAGTCAAGTCTCTTATTTTCTTAAATCAATAAATCATTCTTTTATCACTCTTAAGTCGTTATACCTAACTTCCCATAAAGCTAGTATAACTCTTAAGCTTTTAAAACCAAGTGTTACTCTTAAAAAGGTTTCTTAATTCTTTTGAACTACTTCAGATTCTTTTTATTCAGGCTTAAGTCAAAGACATTGCATTTATTATTCAGCTTAAGTCCAAGACATTGCCGTAATTATTATTCGATTAACACACGCACGTCACCGTACTATATACATATTCTTTAAAATATCATGCTCAAGAGGATAGGAAGAATCACATACCTTCCGCTGAAATCCACCGCCAAGTTGAATATGTCGCCAGAGAATCGACCTATAATACCAACACGTCTATCAACGTCAGATCAGATCGCATAAAGCTCTAGCGCAGGGTTCACTATTCTATGGACATTTGGGCAAGACTTCCCTACCGGTGAGCTACTCAAGTCTACTGTGAAAACAGTCCTATGTAAGTACAGTTCTATTATTCTTCTTTTAAACCCTTCTACTGTGATATCAGTTCAATTCTATTCTTCAATATCCTTCTAAGTATTAATACTTATTCCTATACTTCTACAGTACGTATATTCTAATTACAAAAGGAGGATAAGGTTATTTACCTCGGTAAGCCCAATAATATCCTAGATAAAAGTCACCGAGCAAGGTTTAGCTCCTAAGTTATACGCTCAGAGTCTAAGAAAACCTTAGAAGTTCTTCACAACTTCTACTAAGGACTAAGGGATTTGGGCTAGGGTATTTTGGGCATTATAACAATACTAGAAGGCAACTTTTCTACCAAGGGAGGGGGGGTAGATTTCGGCTAGGCTAGAGGGGGATTAGCCTCGGCTAAGCTTCTCAAGGGGGGGAGGTGTGTTGGACGAAAAGGCTTAAGGGAGAGGAGAGGATTTTAGACTTGGAAAGTTTGTTTGTGGATGAAGAACTCTTCATCACAAGAGGGGTATTTATAGGTCAAGGGATGGCCAACCAATGGCCAAGATTATGCCAAGTGCAAGGCAAGTGTAAGGCCAAGATTTGGGCAAGTGTACCTAGCCAACTTGCACACAAAATATCCTACCAACTCCAAGACAAAAATGGCTATCCAATTCGTCCCAATGGACGCCAAGTTCATCAATTGGAGGTGACAAGTGTCGCCTCCCGTTGGCCCAAAGTGTTTCGTCTCGAAAAATCCGCAAAAATTAGAAATGACATAGCCGAATTTATCTACGCGAGTTGTAAAACGCTTCGTCGACAAACGACTTAATCGGGTGTTGGCACAAATAATATTCGCCAAGCCACCGGGGGTGACACGTGTCGCCTCCTACTCGTCCAAAATATTTCATCTTAGAAAATATCCACAATGGCCAAAATCTCAAAACAAAGTGGGCCACAAAACCGTAGAATTTCTCCGTGGCCCCACGTGACCATTTCCGAAAATAAAATTCCACAATTCTCTAATATTCCAAGAAGTCCGAATACCAAATCTGGGAATCCAATTCCCATTAACGAACCTTTTTCCTTCACAAAAACCGGAAACTTTTCCGTGGAAAAATCACCTCTTTCTTCCTTTCCAATTTCAATGTCGTATTCTCATACGTACGTCCTCGCATACATACCCTGGAACTACGGGGTATAACAAAAACCCTCCACGGCTATAACCCGGCTAGCCTTGTCCACCTTCTAAGTAGCACATGCTACTTGCAGAACATTCAACCAATAAAGGTTATCACCATCAGTAAGTACAGTCCTATGTAAGTACAGTTTAAACTTCTACTTAAACATTCTTCTGATGTGATTTCAGTTCAAGTCTTTTCTGTAATATCCTTCTATTACAGTTCAATTCTCTTCTATGAATCTTATATTCATTTCTATACTACTACAGTATGTAATTTCCAATTATAAAAGAAGGACAGTAGTATTTACCTCGATGAGCCCAAAATTATCCAAGTTTAACGTCGATCCTGAGCAACGTTTAGCTCCTACTCCGAGTGCTCCAATCCGCTCCAAACAACCCTTAGAAGTTCTACGCAAATTCTACTAAACACTTCAACCGACTATGAAGGTTTTCCTTAGGGTTTCGTTTAGTGGCTAAAGGAAAGTATAATAGTATTTTCGGGCTCTACGTATAGAGGTAACTTTGGAAAGTACTACAAGGTATTTGGGCTAGAGTATTTGGGCATTATAACAATACTTTGGAGAGTATTTCTATACCACAAAGGGGGGTAGTATTTCGACTAGCACAACTAGGCTCGGGGGAGGGGGGTTTCTCAACTAGAACCACTAGGCAAGGGGGTTCACGAGGGCCTACAAGAGGGGAGAGGGGTGGTGTTTGGACGAGACAAGCAAGAGGAGAGGAGTATTTGAGACTTGAAATGATTTTAGGATGAAGAAGTTCATCACTTAGTGGGTATTTATAGGTCAAGAAATGGCCAACCAATGGCCAAGATTCATCCAAGTGTAAGGCAAGTGTAGGCTAGATTTAAGCCAAGTGCACCTTATCCATCTACCACAACAACTTGCACAAATATCCTACCAACTCCCTGACCCCTTTTTCGCCCACCATGCCGCTAAAGCTTAATGTGAGGTGACACATGTCACCCTCCCGTTGGTCCAAAATGTTTCGTCTCTCGGAAAAATCCCCAAAAATTAAAAATGACATAGCCGTATTTTTCCCTTCGCAAGTTTAGTAAAACGTTTCGTCGAAAAACGACTCCTTTCGGCACTTGTGTACAAATTTCGAGACTTGCCAAATCTTAAGGCTTAAATTTTTATACGTACGCCCTCACGTACATACTCTGGAAATACGGGGTATAACATTCTCCCCTCCTTAGAAACATTCGTCCCGAATGTTCCTTCTCAAGACGGATAACGATGAAGTTCTTCTAACAAGTTGCCCACGCCACACCTGGCCATGAAATAACACACATTCTCTTCCTTCCTTACTCGTCGTGCCCTTCTCGAACACTTGAACTCTTCTAGTATACGTACCACACTTCAGTCGTCGCTTCAGTTTCCAAAACTTTGGAGTCATCACCTCCAAACTTGGTCATCTTACTAGCCTCAATCACCCTTAAGACCATTCCCGGCCTTCACGATCCGCTTCTGGTCGAACACATCCACGAACTCATACGATGGTCATCTAAACTTGGGCCTAGCACCCTCGTGACCCTACCACCTGGCGGGACCACCCAGAGCTGACCCCATCTCGAAACAGGCCGCGGGTTGGCCCGCAACATGGCCCCAACCCGACCCACTTAACGCATCAAGCTCTTGTTTCCCGATCCGGAACAATCTTACCTATACAGGTCATGAAAGCTACCACTTCCATCTCACACTACCCATGGACTTATCCTTTCAACTAACCATGTTTTCTAACTCATAACTAACACAACGCTGTCCGTTCATAGCACACAACAACAGATCATCATATCAAGCATGCAAAACTCTAGAGGGTTAAGGATATACCTGAATCTACCGCTCCACTCTAATCATAGGCCTGCCCTGCAGGGCGCATAGCTGTAGAAGGCGATGAACCTGCCACTGATCCGGTAGTCGCGCTGCCGCCGTACCCTCCTATAAGCACGCCTCGCCACATGGCTCGACGGCCGCAGTGAAACAAGCACCGAAAGACGACATTCCCGGATGATGCACGCCACATCGCGTACACCGAGGGGACATGAATCCTGCCGCTAGAACTCACGTATACCGTGAACTAAGCCCCGGAGCTCGACCAGCTCGAATACCTAACGCCTCAAGGCGTGAGGACCACTGCATCTTGGCGGAGGTACATAACTAGTCTTCACGAGGCGGTCCGCCTCCAAAGTTACTAAAGGACCGCTGCTGTCCGCCCTCTTCGCCGATCTCGGTCATTCCGCCGACCTCTCCGTGCTCGCATCCTAGTGCATGAGCTTGACGCGGCAATGTCCATGCCCGCTGAAGAGCTACACCCGCATAAGCCTCTCGCCAAGTAATCATCTAGCGGTGGCGTAGCGGTGTACTGCCCTCCATATCGGCTACAATGAGGACATACCGAGCTAATGAGTCGAACTCCACATTGTACTCTCTAACCGCCCGCCCCGCCCCGCCTCAACGTCAAAATCTGGCCCGAGCCCTCCTCATCTGTGGAGGCAAGACGTGTGCAAGAAATGCCTTTGAGACCTCGTCCCATAAAGCCGGACGTGCAGTCTCTCCCCGGGCCAGCTCCCATGAATCAAACCCGATCGGCGGTATCACGCACCGATGTGAACCTAGGACCACCGACTCGGTCTCCGATGCCTCGATCACTCATGATCGGTCAGAATCGCCGGATGAACTCGCGGATCATCCTCGAGCCTCGACCCATAAAACTCGCGGGTTACATCTCGTAAAATCCAGTAGTCTCAAAGCTCGCCTTTCGGGGTGAACTACGGTGCTCACTGGGATCGAATCACGATCCAGCCTATCTCATATTCGCCACGACCGCCAAGAATCGCCA
Source organism: Przewalskia tangutica (assembly GCA_029844215.1). Lineage (NCBI taxonomy): Eukaryota > Viridiplantae > Streptophyta > Magnoliopsida > Solanales > Solanaceae > Przewalskia > Przewalskia tangutica. Next base: position 73,418,329 of record CM056722.1, on the reverse strand, counting down.
TCTCTTGTACTTCATCTCATCCGCTCTGTGCCGCTGGACCGAGGCTCAGTATCAGAGTCTCGGCACCACCGCTGCGCTCTAAACTCGCTGGTCGGGCGGGCGTCGCGAAACTCGCCGTCTGGAAGCACTGTCTCGTACATCGGCCGCCCGCGCTCGTACTCTCTCTGTATCTCACTAACGCCTCCTCGATTGTCTTGCCCATCCGCTCAGGTTGCTTACGCGAGGCATAATCGTAAAGGAAAGGAATACGTCGAGGGGTCCAACTTATCACACGACTCTAAGGCACGATCTCGGAATGAAGAATGGAAACCAATCCTAAATGTCCTATAGCCTCCGATTATAGATGTGGTGCACAACACGGCGATAATCAAGACTCTACTAGACACGGTGCGTAGACACTTTCCGAGGATTAATCGCTTCGATACCACTTTTGTCACGACCGAACCGGCCCGTGGATCGTGCCTTACCCCGCACCCTAGTGATACAACATCGAGAAAACCAGGAAATAATAAAAACTTTAAACATATAAATAAATATGGATCAAGGTGAAAGAAAAAAGCAACCAAAGCGGTTGCCTTTCAACATATATATATATAAACATTTGAACGAGCATAATCCTTACAACCCCGCCCACAACAACTCTGCACTTAAGATTTATACAACAACTATGTCGGGTCTTGTACCCTCCATACCGCTGAAGGTACAAGAACTTAGAGACTCAGGGTAACATACCAAAGATAAGCCTCCGTAGGAACGGAGCTTCCGAAAACGCTGAAAGGTGATCCTAAAGCGGGATCGACAAAGATGTACTTACTACCGCGGTGATGAACGCACTAAGGAGGTCAAGACAACAGTACCAAGTATGTGAAATCAGAACACGTAAATAAAATCATAATAGTCTATATAAAGGTGAGACATGTATGATAACCAAACTACGATTCACAACATAAAAGAAGCCATGTCAAGTCGTGGACTCACGCCTCAAAGTCATCCTCATGCTCGTGGAACTCCTTCCTCAATGCCGAAGCTAGGTACAAATCATGTGATACGATATAATGTCTCGCCCATCTCATGGACCAGTAGATAGAACGTGTGGAATACATTCCGGCTCATCTCATGAACTCGGTAGTCGGATGGAATACATTCCCGCCCATCCCGGACGCGTAGTCAGTGAATACATTCTGTTCATCCATGAACGCGTAGTCGAGTGAAATACATTCCCGGTTCATCCCATGAACACGGTAGTCGAGTGAAATACATTCCCAGTTCATCCCATGAACACGGTAGTCGAGTGAAATACTTTCCCGGTTCATCCCATGAACACGGTAGTCGAGTGAAATACATTCCCGGTTCATCCCATGAACACGGTAGTCGAGTGAAATACATTCCCGGTTCATCCCATGAACACGGTAGTCGAGTGAAATACATTCCCGGTTCATCCCATGAACACGGTAGTCGAGTGAAATACATTCCTTGCACAACAAGTCTAACACACGCAAACATAGGCAATTTACACACAACTTAAAGTACTTTCATTTTATGACAAAGTCCGGGTTTTAACCCTAAAGTACTACGTACGTTAAATTCCTTTTAAGAGATCCATTCTTTTTATAAAAGTCACCTGATACCCGTAGTATAAAAATAGAGTGACTTACATCTTTTAAGTAAACCAAAACAACTTCCCTTTTTAAAGTCAAGTTACCACATTAAAACCAATGATAAAACCCTTCTTTTGTTTTCATAAAGTCGTTATAACCAACTTCCCATAAAGCTGTTATAACACTTTACGTTTTAAACCAATTTAAGACAAAACAATGCCTTTCTTTTCCCTACAGTTCCAGTTTGCCTAATTTCAATTGCTCAAGTCTCTTTATTTTAGAAAGGTTTCATAGTTCAATGTCTTAATCTCTTTTAAAACAATTGAATAACATATGCCATAGGTGTGAGCAGTTTATTCTTGTTTATAACCATTTATTAAAGCAGCCATGATCTAGAAAATGTAATATCATTTTGTCTCATCTTAGCTTCTATGCAGATGGATGTTTCTACTGGTTTTAATAATACTTCATTATTCAATACATTTTTCCTTTATTAGCGCTGCAGTGGTTTGTTCGATACTGCTCGATTCAAATCAAGAAACATTATTCCTTTTAAAAACCAAGTACTCATTACTCACGAATGAGGTTTCACACAAAATTCATATTAATGCATTCAAGTCAAGTCTCTTATCTTTTAAGATCAAGTATCTTAACTTCTATAAATCAGTAAACCATTTTCTTTACCTCTCTTAAGACGTTATACCTAACTCCCCATAAAGCTAGTATAACTCTTTTTAAAACCAAGTACTCTTCTTTCAAAAAGGTTTATTAATTCTTTGAAATACTTCAAGATTCTTATTATTAGGGCTTAAGTCAAAAGACATTGCAACTACGTCCTTATTCAATTAACACACGCACGTCTACCGTACTATATATATATATTTTATTCAGCTTAAGTCAAAGACATTGCCGCATAACCACGTTCAATTAACACACGACGTCTACCGCACTCATATATATATATTTTATTGGGCTTAAGTCAAAAGACATTGCCGTACAACTACGTTCAATTAGCACACGACGTCACCTACATTTATATATATATATATCTTTAAAATATCATGCTCAAGAGTATAGGAAGAATCACATACCTCGCGACGATTATCGACTATAAGCAAAGCGCCACGACCCGCTCCGGTTGGATCGTGCCTTACCCGCACCCAAGTAGTCATACATCGAGAAATCGAATATAAAACAACCAAGATATGAAACAAGTATAAATAAGACACATTGGGAAAAAGTTGCCTTTGGCATATATGTATATAAATACCCCAAAATGAACGATTATATCCCAACTTACAACAGTCTACGGACTTAAGAGTTTAAAACAACAATGGCGACGGGGCCCGCTTATACCCTGAATGCAAATATCTACAACGAGGGACCATACAAAATGCTAAGCCTCGGAGAAAGCGGGCTTTTCCAACGCTGAAACGGTGATCCTAAGAACGGATCAACGGTAGGAGTACTTTACTGCAGATTTAACGCAGCCCCCCGAAGGAGGTCAGTACGACAGGTACCAAGTATGTGAAACTGAAAATACTGTAAATGAAATCATAGTAGTCTATACAAAGCAGGAGACATGTATGATAACCAAAACTACAGTTCACAATAATTAAGCAGTCACGTCAAGTCAGGGACTCACGCCCTCAAAGTCATCATAAAACCGTACGGGGTAAGTACGAAGGCATAGCCGACTACTAAAACCTAAGATACAAACAAGGTCAGAATCAGATCATGAGATCCGCCTAGACCGTCATGATCAAAGCCGCCACTCGCGCGCAGATCTAATGCGCGCGTCTAGCCCCGAACTTCCTCAGAGCCCGCATGGGCCACTCCATGGCCCGCATGAGGTATTCCCGCGTCGAGGTAGCTACTCCCAGCGGCGTCCGACTCGCCGTCCGCGTAGCCACAAAGACCGCATGACCACAAGGGCCGATACTAACTGGAACTCCCGCTCGCGATAGGCCATACAGACTGCATAAGGTATTCTCGAATCATAGGTCACGGACACTTTGAGTCTACCAGCGTCGGAGGCGCTTAACCCCCGGAATCATGAGTGATATAATATTAACATAACAACTTATCGTTAAACAACCTAAGCACAACAAGGGAAAAACCCATTTACACAAACATCACAAGATACTAACTCACGTAGCATCCTAACATGTTTACTTATCAAGTCAACAAGAATGTATTACAAGACTATCACAAATCAATACAATCAAGTTATTCACACAAGGTACTTTCTACATTATGTTAACAAGTTCGGTTTTAGCCAAAGTACTTCATGTATTACTCTTTTAAAAGATCCGTTTCTTTCACAAAAGTCACACAATACCCGTAGTATAAAAATAGAGTGATTATCTTTTGAAGTAAATCAGAACACTTCTCTTTGTAAAATCAAGTAACAACATTATTTTCCCAACGCTCATATTAATACATTCAAGTCAAGTCTCTTATCTTTTAAGATCAAGTATCTTAACTTCTATAAATCAGTAAACCATTTTCTTTACCTCTCTTAAGACGTTATACCTAACTCCCCATAAAGCTAGTATAACTCTTTTTAAAACCAAGTACTCTTCTTTCAAAAAAGGTTTATTAATTCTTTTGAAATACTTCATGATTCTTATTATTCAGGCTTAAGTCAAAAGACATTGCCGTACAACTACTGTTATACCCCGTATTTCCAGAGTATGTACGTAAGGGAATACGTACAAAAAGTTTGGCTTTAAAGTTAGCCTTGGACGATTTTTTTTGTGCACAACTCGCTTAAAGAATCGTTTTCCGACGAAACGTTTCCACAGCTTTCGTAGGGAAAATTCCGGCTATGCCATTTCTAATTTTTGCGGATTTTTCCGAGAGACGAAACATTTTGGACCAACGGGAGGGCAACACTTGGCACCCTCCCATTGGTGGACTCAGGCGTCCATGGACGAAATTGGAGAGCCAAGGCACGTTTTTGTGCCTTGTGCACAATCGAGGTTGGTAGGATATTTGTGTTTAGTTAATCCTCACCCTACACTTGCCTTGCACTTGTCTTCATCTTGGCCATTGGTTGGCCAAGGCTTGAGCTATAAATACCCTTAGAGATGAAGAGTTATTCATCCACAAAGTTATCTTCCAAGTCTAAAAATCCTCTCCTCTCCCTTAAGCTTTTCGTCCAACACCTCTTCCCTCCCCTTGTGTAGTGTGGCCGAGAGCCTACCCCCCCTAGCCTAGCCGGAATCTACCCCCCTCCCTTGGTAGACAAGTTACCGGCTTGTATCGTTATAATGCCCAAAATACGCTAGCCCAAATCCCTTAGTCCTTAGTGGAAGTTGTGAAGAACTTCTAAGGTTTCTTGAGCTACCGAGCATACAACTTAGGAGCAAAACCTTGCTCAAAGCGACTTTTCTAGGATATTATTGGGCTTACCGAGGTAACTAATCCTAACCCTCTTTTGAATTAGAGAATACTTACTGTTGTAGTATTAGAATAAGTATTAGATACTTAGAAGAATATCACAGAATAGAATTGAACTGTTATCACAGTAGAAGGGTTTAAAAGAAGAATAATTGAACTGTACTCACATAGGATTTGTTTTCTGATGAACTTACATAGCTCACTGGTAGGGTTGTGATGTCCAGACTTTTCAGAGAATTATGAACCCCCGCTTAGAATAACCTCACAGTAGTCTTTGATAGATATCTGTGACTATTATAGGCTGACTCTCTGCGCGCGACATATTCAACTTGGCAGGTGGTTTTCGCTGAGAAGGTATGTGATTCTTCCTAAAGCATGATATTTTACAATATATAGTACGGTAGACGTACGTGTTAAGCGAATAATAACTACGCAATGTCTTTGACTTAAGCCTGAATAATACTTATGGCAATGCCTCACGGCTTAAGCCCGAATAATACTTACGGCAATGCCTCACGGCTTAAGCCTGAATAACAAAGAACTGAAAACATTTCAAAAGAATACTGAATCATTTTTTTACGAAGATAAATATTTGGTTTTTAAAACAAAAGCGTAAGAGTTATCTGCTTTATGGGAAGTTAGGTATAACAACTTAAGAAGATAAAAGGCTATTTACTTGTTTTGTTTATAAAAGCCTTGTATTGATTCTGTTAAGTGTAATAAGATTGTTTGATAAGTAGACATGTTATGATGCTACGTGTTAGTGTCTTGTAACGCTTTGTGTAAGTGGGTCATTCTTGCTTGGCTTACGTTGCTAACCGTAAGTCCATTGCATCGTTATTGTATCACCTACCCTGATCGTTATACCGAGGCTTGCCCGATGCGGTCTATACGCCTATGCGGTCTGTGAGACTATGCGAGCAGCGGTATGCTCCGGATTGATCATTCCGGCGTTTAGCATGATACGGGGACTCCTATGCGGTCCGCTGAGACTATGCGGTCTTTTTGAGGCTATGCGAGTGCGGAGCCTGGCGGACGCCGGGGTTGGCTGCCCCGATGCGAAATATCTCACGCAGTCTGCAGGACCTATGCGGCCGAAGTCCAGACTAGGCACGCATGATACTATGGGCGATTGGCCTTGCTTGATCATTCGCGCCTAGAATAGACCATTGCGCTTTTCCTATTATCGTTGTTGTTTGTGATGTGGCACTATGTGCAATTGAATCGATTGTATTTGTGAAAAGGTTTTAAAACTTTGATTTCATTTTAAAGTACTTTATAGTTTCACATACTTGGTACTGTTATCGACCTCCTTCGGGCCGCTCATGCCGCAGTAAAGGCAAGTGTGCTAGATCCACATCCTTAGGATCTTTGCGTTGCGTGAGCTCCATCTTCTCTGAGGCTCTACTTTTGGGTATGATCTCCTCAGATTGTAGATAGTTTTGTGCAGGTGGTATGGTGGGCTCGTCCCGCCATAGTTGTTTACTTCTCAGAGGTCTCAGAGTACTATTGTACAGTTGGGATGTAATCGCAAAACTTGAGTTATTTATATTATGCCGAAAGGCAAGCTTTTTCATCGATAAACTGGTCTTATTTTATAAATCGCTTCTGTCTTGTTTTATATTCCGCTGTTACTCGATGTATGACTACTGGTGCTCCAGTAGGCACTACCACGCCCCGAACGGGTCGTGACAAAAGTGGTATCGAGCGCTTAATCCTGGAAAGTGTCTATGCATCGTATCTAGTAGTCTGATTATCGGTGTGTTGCGCACCACACCAATAATCGTGAGGCTATAGGATATTTAGGATTGGTTTCATTCTTCTCATTCCGAGATCGTGCTTTAGAGTGTTATAGGTTGGACCTCTAACGTATTCCTTTCCTCGTAACGCTTATGCCTCCACGTAAGGCAACCCGCCCGTATGGCAAGGCAGCCAGGAGTCGCTAGCAGACACCCAGAGTTACGAGGGCTCGTGCCCGCCTATACCGCAGACGGCTAGTTCTATGACGCCGCCGCCCCAAAGAGAGACCACAGCATCACACCTCCTGTCCCACACTGGGCGGAGGAGTTAGGTACAAGGAGATGGCCCAACTATTGGCAAAGTCAGGCCCGACACGAGGAGAGGCTGGACGCGACAGCCAGCCTCCAGCCCGGGCCGCACCCGTAGTGCACCCGAGGCGATAGCCTGAGGCTACGAGATTTCTTGAGTTGTAGCCCGCCGAGTTTTACGGTCGAGGCCGAGGATGATCCGCAGGAGTTCATCCGTCACCGCAGAGGATTACGCGGTGATCGTGGCTTCGTAGATCGAGGTCGTGACATTCGGTTCGTGACGGCCGCGTGATACCGCAATCGATTGGTTTGATCTACGGAGCTTTCCCGGGAGAGCATGCACCTCCAAAGCATGGGATGAGTTTTCGTGAGGCTTTTCTCACACACTTCTTGCCTCCGCAGATGAGGGCACGAGCTGATAGATTCTTGTTGCCGAGGCAGTGAGGACGCATGCCAGGAGTACAATGTCGAGTTTGATTCTTTGGCTCGATATGTCCTCGCACCGTAGCGCAGATGGAGGACAGTGGTGCATCGCTATGTCATCGGGCTAGATGATTACATGGCCGAGTCTTGCGCGGTGTGTCCTTCAAATGTGCATGGACATAACCCGCATGCAGCTCATGCACTGGCTGCGAGTGAGCGTAGAGACCGCCGGTAGAGCGATATCGCCAGCAGGCGCCAAGACGGCCGGTTCTTTTGGTGGTCCTCGTGGTGGGCGGCATCGCCAGGTCCAGATTTGCACCACGCCAGCGCAGAGCGCCCTACCTCATTTTCAAAGACAACAGAGCGCCGGGGCGTGTCGGGCCCCAGTGACTTCGGATTTGCAGGTAGCGGTGCTAACTGCTCGAGGAATTCGCTCAGCCCGTTGTGGCGTATACCATTCGAGCCGTACTCGAGCTTGCTATACTTGTGGCCGCAGGTCACTTTGCGAGAGTTTGTCCGACCAAGGCGCCGTGGTAGGCTCACCACGTGGTCTGCTGTCGCTTCTTCATCCCCGACAGCTTACTCGCCCGAGGCAAGGTACATGGATCAGCGGTCGCGGCAGAGGTCGTGGCGCAGTCCTGGCCTAGCGGTCCTCGTAACCGCATATATGCTTTGTCCACCGACAGATCGTGAGGCCTCACCGATGTCGCCACGTACCTTATCGCTTCGGGTTTGATGTGTATGCTTTGATAGATCCGGTTCTACTGGCCCTATATATCTCCCTTGTTGCTAGTAGGATAGGGATAGAGCCCGAGTCCATAGACTTTTCGAGGTAGCTACGCCATGGTGATCTGGTAGCTCGGCGGGTATATAGAGCTTGTCACGTGACTATTTACACTGCCGGACCTCAGCCGACTTGATAGAGTTGGAGATGATTGACTTGACGTGATTATGGGATGGATTGGCTAGCTTCTTGCTACGCCAATGTAGACCGCAGAGAGAGTAGTACGGTTCCAGCTTCGGCGAGCCATTGTTGAGTGGGAGCATCAGACGCCGAGGGTAGGTTTATTTCCACCTCAAGGCTAGGAAGATGGTGCAGGCGGGTATATCTACCATCTCGCTCGTGTTTGATATCAAGTCGCGTACCAGATTTTCGGGCCCAAAGAGTCACGAGTTCCCGACGTGTTTCCGATGACCTTCCTGTATCCTCCCGAGAGGGAGATTGAGTTTTGTATTGACATATTGCTGCACACTCGGCCTATTTCCATTCCGCCATACGTAACGGCACTGCCGAGTTGAGAGAGTCAAGGACCGGTGAGGGATTTGGCCGGAGAAGCGGCTTCATTAGGCCTCAGTGTTTCTGGAAGCGCCAGATTGTTCGTGAAGAAGAAGGACGGGACGCTGCGCATGTGTGTTGATTACAGGCAACTGAACAAGGTGACCATTAAGAACAGATACCCCCTTCCCAGGATTGATGATTTGTTCGACCAGCTGCAGGGTGCGAGATGTTTCTCCAAGATTGATCCGTCGCTATCATCGTTCGTGTCGAGAGGCGATGTCCCCAGATCGCATTCCGACCCAGACGCATTATGAGTTCGTGGTCATGTCTTTGGTTGACCAATGCCCCGGCGTATTCATGGATTTGATGCACCGAGTGTTCAAACCATTTTTGACACGCTTGTGATAGTGTTCATCGATGATATCTGGTTTATTCTCGCCAGAGCGAGTACGCGAGCATTTGGAGATGGCCGGCGCTTCTCCAGATCGCAGCTTGTACGCCAAGTTTTCCAAATGTGAGTTTTGCTGACTTGATGGCGCTTTCTTGGGCATATTGTCGGCCGATGGCATTCGAGTGGATACGCCAAGATCGAGGCACAGACTTGGCCTAGACCTACTACTCCGGCTGAGGTTCGCAGCTCGGGCCTCGCAGTTATTATCGGCGTTCGTGGAGAAGTTTGCTTTATCTTCGCACCATTGACTAGGTCGACTCGTGGCGCAAACAAGTTTCATGGATCGATGCTTGGAGCGTGGTTTCGCTTCGAAAGAGAGATCGACGACCGCCTCGCTTCTTACTCTTCCGCAGGGTCCAGATGGTTATGTCGTATCAGATGCGTCGCATCGGGTTGGGATGTGTGTTGATGCGGCATGGCAGGTTATAGCATATGCATCCCGACACCAAGAAACACGAGGAACTACCCCACCCATGATTTGGAGTCGTACCGTGATTCACGCTTTGAAGATCCTGAGGCACTATTTGTACGGGGTTCACGTGGATATTTATACGCACCACAAGAGCCTCCAAGATATCTTCACCAGAGGAGTCGAACTTGCGCAGAGACGGTGGTTAGAGTTGCTAAGGATTACGATGTTGATATCCCGCACCACCCGGGAAGGCCAATGTCAGTGCGTATGCTCTAAGTCGTAGGTCGATGGGAGCCTATCGATGTGCAACAGAGAGAGGGACATGGTTCGTGATTTGCATCGCTTAGCGAGCCTCGTGTCCGCTTGATTGATTCCGATAGCAGGGGTTAGAGTTCGCGAGGTTGCCGAGTCTTCCATCGCTGAGGAGGTGAAGAGGCAACGCTCGAGGATCCCGCTTTGATTCGATATCGTGATACGCCTCTTCGTGAGGGCAAGGGTCCTTGAGGTAGCACCGATGGGGTGCTAAGGTTTGAGGCGCATCAGGTGTTCGGATGTTTCGTGACTTCGCAGCAGTTCTCGGGAAGCACACAACAAGCGTTTCATCCATCCGGGTCGCATCAAGATGTACCACGACCTTAGATCCGTGTATTGGTGGGATGGCTTGAAGAGGACGCCGCAGAGTTCGTAGCTCGCGCCCGGTTGTCGCAGTGAAGGTAGAGCACCGCAGGCCCGTGGTTTGTTCTGCATTTATCGAGATCCCGACTGGAAGTGGAGGTAATCAACATGGACTTCATCACAGGATTACCTCGCACTCGCAGGAGACACGATTCTATATGGGTTATCGCCGACAGTCGATTTAAATCAGCCCACTTTCTTCCCGCCAGACGACTTTTTCGGCCGAGGATTATGCCGACTTTACATCCGAGAGATCGTCGATCGCATGGAGTCCCTACCTCGATCATATCGCATGCAGGAGCCCGCCACGCTAACTTCCGAGGTCCTTCCAGAGGTTTAGGACGCAGTGAGCTCGAGTAATCGCATTTCATCCACGCATGACGACAGCAGAGCGCACTATCCGCACTTCGAGGATATGTCGCGAGCCCGTGTTATTGACTTCGTGAGTAGTTGGTAGGATCATTTGCCTCTAGTTGAGTTCACAGATAATAATAGCTACCACTCCAAAGATTCGATGGCGCCATGAGGCCTTGTATGGGAGGAAGTGCGATCGCCTATAGGTTGGTTCGATGGGCGAGGGACGCAAGTGGGACCAGATTTGGTACAGCAGCCGTGGATAAGGTGAAGCTTATCCGAGAGCGCTATTGACACTCGTGAGTCGATGTAAGTCGACGCAGATCATCGTCGTCAGATCCGAGTTCGCAGATGATTGGGTTTTCAAAGGTGTCACCCATGGCGGTGTGATGAGATTCGGGAAGAAGGAAACTCACCCAAGGTACATTGGGCCGCTTCAGATTGTCCGCAGGGTAGGCAAGGTTGCCTACGAGTTGGATCCGCCATCCGATCCGAGGCAAAAGGCATCCGTGTTTCACGATCTACGCCGAGGAGATGTATCGGATCCATCTAGGGTACACCATTGACGATGTCCAGTGTGACCGAGGGGTTATCGTGATGAGGAGATTCCCATAGCGATAGTCGATCGTCGTGTTAGCGCTCGCGACGGCGGACGTGGCTTCCACAAAGTCTTCAGGCGGAACGAGCTCGGAGGAGATGACGGGAAGCCGAGGAGGACATGAGGCGTAAGTATCCTCACCTATTCTACACCTCCGTGTAATTCACTTTCCTACTTGTAAATTTCTTATCATTTATGCCTAAGTGTTGTTTGTGCCGTGCGTGGCATTTGCTAACTGCTTAAGCTTCTTCGATAATCGCTTGAGTATGAACATTCGACGAATGTTTCTAGGAGGAGAATGTTATACCCGATTTGCAGTATGTACGTAAGGGAATACGATAAAAAGTTTGGCTTTAAAGTTAGCCTCGACGATTTTTTTGTGCACAACTCGCTTAAAGAATCGCTTTCCGACTAAACGCTTCCACAACTTTCGAGGGAAAATTCCGCCATGCCATTTCTAATTTTTATGGATTTTTCCGAGAGACGAAACATTTTGGACCAACGGAGGGCAACACTCGCACCTCCCATTGGTGGACTTGAAGCGCCCATGGACGAAATTGGAGAGCCAAGGCACGCTTTTTGTGCCTCGTGCACAAGTCAAGGGCTGGTAGGATATTTGTGTTTAGTTAATCCTCACCCTACACTTGCCTTGCACTTGTCTTCATCTTGGCCATTGGCCAAGGCTTGAGCTATAAATACCCCTTAGAGATGAAGAGTTATTCATCCACAAAGTTATCTTCCAAGTCTAAAAATCCTCTCCTCTCCTTGCTTTCATCCAACACCTCTTCCTCCTCAGGTAGTGTGGCGAGCCTACCCCCCCTAGCCTAGCCGAAATCTACCCCCCCTCCCTTGGTAGAAGAGTTACCTTCTTGTATCGTTGTAATGCCCAAAATACCCTAGCCCAAATCCCTTAGTCCTTAGTAGAAGTTGTGAAGAACTTCTAAGGTTTCTTGGAGCTACCGAAGCATACAACTTAGGAGCAAAACCTTGCTCAGCGCCGACTTTTCTAGGATATTATTGGGCTTACCGAGGTAACTAATCCTAACCTCTTTGAATTAGAGAATACTTACCGTTGTAGTATTAGAATAAGTATTAGATACTTAGAAGAATATCACAGAATAGGAATTGAATCAAGTATCACAAGCAGGGCGGTTTAAAAGAAGAATAATTGAATCAGACTACATAGGATCTGCTTTCACAAGAGACTTACATAGCTCACCGTAGGGTTGTGCTGTCCGACTTTCCGTAGAATTATGAACCCCGCTTAGAATAACCTCGCAGTAGTCTTTGATAGATATTCGTGACTATTATAGTCGACTCTCTCGCGCGACATATTCAACTCAAGTGTGGTTTTCACTGGTATGTATGTGATTCTTCCTAAAGCATGATATTTTACAATATATAGTACCAGAGACGCATACGTGTTAATCGAATAATAACTACGGCAATGTCTTTGACTTAAGCTCAATAATACTTTATGGTAACGCTCACGCTTAAGCTCGAATAATACTTACTAAGAATGCCTCACGCTTAAGCTCAATAACAAAGAATCAAAACATTTCAAAAGAATATCAATCATTTTTAATGTAAGATAAATATTTGGTTTTTAAAACAAAGCGTAAGAGTTATACTGGCTTTACGGGAAGTTAGGTATAACAACTTAAGAAGATAAAAAGGAATCAAGCACTTGTTTTGTTTATAAAAGCCTTGTATTGATTTCTCGTATGTAGTAAGATTGTTTGATAAGTAGACATGTTATGATGCTACCGTGTTAGTGTCTTGTAACGCCGTAGCGGGGTCATTCTCTGGCGGCTTACGCTGCTAACCGGTAAGTCCATTGTATCGTTATTGTATCACCTACCCTCGATCGTTATACCGCGGCTCGCTTCTCGACGCGGTCTATACGCCTACGCGTCCGCGAGACTACGCGAGCAGCGTATGCTCCAGTGATTGATCATTCCGGCGTTTAGCCCGACGCGGGACTCCCTACGCGTCCGCTGAGACTACGCGCCTTTTCGAGGCTACGCGGCCGCGGAGCCCAGGCGACGCCGGGTCGCTGCCCCGACGCGAAATATCTCTACGCGGGTCGCGCGGACCCATGCTGGCCGCGAAGTCCAGACTAGGCACGCACGATACTACGGGCGATTGGCCTTGCTTCGATCATTCGCGCCTAGAATAGACACTGCATGCTTTTCCTATTATCGTTGTTAGGATGTGGCACTATGTGCAATTGAATCGATTGTATTTGTGAAAAGGTTTTAAATACTTTGATTTCATTTTAAAGTACTTTATAGTTTCACATACTTGGTACCGCCAATCGACTCTCCTTCGGGCCGCGCTCATGCCGCAGTAAGGCAAAGGTGTGCTAGATCCACATCCTTAGGATCTTTGCGCTGTCGTGAGCTCCATCTTCTCCGAGGCTCTACTTTTGGTATGATCTCCCGTATTGTAGATAGTTTTGTACAGTGGTATGGCGGGCCCCGTCCCGCCATAGTTGTTTACTTTCCAGAGGTCAGAGTACTATTGTACATACTGGGATGAATCGCAAAACTTGAGTTATTTATATTATGCCGAAAGGCAAGCTTTTCATCGATAAACCGTGGTCTTATTTTATAAACTGCTTCCGCCTTGTTTTATATTCCGCCGTTACTCGATGATGACTACTGGGTGCCCAGCAGGCACCACCACTGCCCCGAACGGGTCGTGACAAAAGTGGTATCGTGAGCGCTTAATCCTGAAAGTGTCTACAGCATCGTATCTAGAAGTCTTGATTATCGTGTTGTCGCACCACACCAATAATCGTGAGGCTATAGGATATTTAGGATCGGTTTCATTCTTCTCATTCCGAGATCGTGCTTTAGAGTCATGTTATAGGTCGACCCTCTAACGATTCCTTTCCCGTAATGCTTATGCCTCCACGAAGGCAACCCGCCCGTGGCGGCAAGGCACGAGGAGTCGCAGCAGACACCCAGAGTTACGAGGGCTCGTGCCCGCCTATACCGTAGACGGCGAGTTCTATGACGCCACGCCCCAAAGAGACTACAAGCATCTACACCTCCCGCCCCACACCGCTGGAGGAGTTAGGGTACAAGGAGATGGCCCACTATTGCAAAGTCAGGCCCGACACGAGAGAGGCCGGACGCGACAGCTCCAGCCCAGCCCGCCGCACCTGTAGGCACCCGAGGCGTATAGCTCGAGGCTACGAGATTTCTTGAGTCAGAGCCCGCCGTAGTTTTACGGGTCGAGGCCGAGGATGATCCGCAGGAGTTCATCCGTCACCGCAGAGGATTACGCGGTGATCGTGGCTTCGTAGATCGAGGTCGTGATATTCGGTTCAGATCGGCCGCGTGATACCGCAATGATCGGTTTGATTCATGGAGCTTTCCCGGGAGAGCATGCACCTCCAGCAGATGGGATGAGTTTTCAGAGGCTTTTTCACACACTTCGCCTCCGCAGATGGCGAGGGCACGAGCCGACAGATTCTGTTGTCGAGGCAGGAGGACGCACGAGGGAGTACAATGTCGAGTTTGATTCTTTGCTCGAGCATGTCCTCGCACCGTAGCAGACGGAGGACAGGTGCATCGCTATGTCATCGGGCTAGATGATTACATGGCCGAAGTCTTGCGTGTGTCCTTCACCTGTACGGACATAACCCAGATGCAGCTCATGCACCGGCGTGAGGAGCGAGACCACGCAGAGCGATATCGCCAGCAGGTAAGGCCAAGACGGCCGTTCTTTCGTGGTCCTCGTGGGCGGCATCGCCAGGTCCAGATTTGCACCACAAATGCCGCAGAGCGCCCTACCTCATTTTCAAGACAACCAGAGCGGCCGGGGCGTCGTGGCCCCAGACTTCGGATTTCCGTAGCAGGGGTGCAACTGCTCGAGGTCCGCCTGCGCCCGCTGTGGCAGATACCATTCTCGAGTCAGACCGAGCTTGCTATACTCAGGGCCGCAGGTCACTTTGCGAGTTTGTCCGACCGGGGCGCGCTGGTGGTAGGCTCACCGGTGGTTCTGCCGCTTCTTCATCCCCGACAGCTACTCGCCCGAGGGCAAGGTACACACGGATCAGGGTCGCGGCAGAGGTCGTGGCGCAGTCCCGCTTCTAGCGGTCCTCGTAACCGCATATATGCTTTGTCCACCGACAGATCGTGAGGCCTCACCGATGTCGCCATGTACCTTATCGGGCTCGGGTTTGATGGTATGCTTGATAGATCCGGTTCTACTGGCCCCATATATCTCCCTCGCTGCTAGTAGGATAGTGGATAGAGCCCGAGTCCATAGACCCTTTCGAGGTAGCTACGCCAAATGGTGATCTTGGTAGCTCTGGCGGTATATGTAGCTTGTCCCGTGACTATTTACGCCGTCGACTCAGCCGACTTGGATAGAGTCGAGATGATTGACTTCGACGTGATTATGGGACGGATTGGCTAGCTTCGCTACGCCAATGTAGACCGCAGAGAGAGTAGTACTGTTCCAGCTTCTCGGCGAGCGGTTGTCGCTGTGAGCGAGGAGCACCAGACGCCGGTGGTAGGTTTATTTCCTACCAAGGCTAGGAAGACGGTGCAGGCGGTATATCTACCATCTCGCTCGGTGTTTGATATCAAGCCGCGTACCAGATTTTCACCGCCTCAGAGTCACGAGTTCCCGCACGTGCTTCCAGACGACCTCCCGCATCCTCCCGAGAGGAGATTGAGTTTTGTATTGACATATTGCGCACACTCGCCTATTTCCATTCCGCCATACGTAACGGCACCGCCGAGTCGAGAGAGTCAAGGACCACCGAGGATTTGCCGGAGAAGCGGCTTCATTAGGCCCAGTTTCTCGGGGCGCCGATTGTTCGTGAAGAAGGACGACGCCGCGCACGTGTGTTGATTACAGCAACAAGGTGACCATTAAGAATGTATACCCTTCCTGTGATTGATGATTTGTTCGACCAGCAGGTGCGCGTAGATGTTTCTCCAAGATTGACCGCGTCGGCTATCATCGTTCGTGGTCGAGAGGCGGATGTCCCTAGGATCGCATTCCGATCCTGCACGCATTATGAGTTCGTGGTCATGTCTGGTTGACCAACGCTCCGCGCAGATTCATGGATTTGATGAACCGAGTGTTCAAACCATTTTCGGACACGCTTGTGATAGTGTTCATTGATGATATCTTGGTTTATTCTCGCCAGAGCAGAGTACGCGAGCATTTGAGGATCAGGCCGACGCTTCTCCAGATCAGCAGCCAGACGCCAAGTTTTCCAAATGTGAGTTTTGCTGACTTCAGCATGCTTGGGCATATTGCTCGGCCGATGGTATTCGAGTGATACGCCAAGATCGAGGCAACAGACTTGGCCTGCACCTACTACTCCGGCTGCAGGTTCGCAGCTCGGGCCTCGCAGTTATTATCGGGCGTTCGTGGAGAAGTTTGCTTCTATCTTCGCACCATTGACTAGCCGACTCGTAAGGCAGCCAAGTTTCAGCTGGATCGATGTCAGGAGCGTGGTTTCCAGCTGTCGAAAGAGAGACCGACGACGCTTCGCTCTTACTTTTCCGCAGGGTCCAGATGGTTATGTCGTATCGCGACGCCGCATCGGGTTGGGATGTGTTGACGCAGCATGGCAGGTTATAGCATATGCATCCCGACAAACCAAGAAACACGAGGAACTACCCCACCCATGATTTGGAGTCGCGTACCGTGATTCACGCCAAGATCCGAGGCACTATTTGTAATGGGTTCACGTGGATATTTATACGCACTCACAAGAGCCTCCAAAGATATCTTCACCGCAGGAGCCGAACTTACGATGCAGACGGTGGTTAGAGTTGCTTAAGGATTACGATGTTGATATCCTGTACTCACCCGGGAAGGCCAATGTCAGGCAGATGCTCTTAGTCGTAGGTCACGGGAGCCTATCGACGCGCAACAGAGAGGAGGGACATGGTTCGTGATTTGCATCGCGAGCGAGCCTCGTGTCCGCTTGATTGATTCCGATAGCAGCGGGTTAGAGTTCGTGAGGTTGCCGAGTCTTCCATCGCCGGCGAGGTGAAGAGGCAAGCCGAGGATCCCGCTTGATTCGACATCGCGATACGCCTCTTCGCAGGGCGCGGTCCTTTGAGGTAGCACCACGGGTGCTAAGGTTTGAGGGCGCATCGGTGTTCCAGATGTTTCGTGACTTCGCAAAGTGTTCTCGGGAAGCACACATACAAGCATTTCATCCATCCGGTCGACCAAGATGTACCACGACCTTAGATCCGTGTATTGGTGGGACGGCTTGAAGAGGACGCTGCGCAGTTCGTAGCTCGCCCGTGTTGTCGCAGCGAAGGTAGAGCACCGCAGGCCCGTGGTTTGTTACGCATTTATCGAGATCCCGACCGGAAGTGGAGGTAATCAACATGGACTTCATCACAGGATTACCTCGCACTCGCAGGAGACACGATTCTATATGGGTTATCGCCGACAGTCGACTAAATCAGCCCACTTTCTTCCCGTCAGATCGACTTTTCTACCGAGGATTATGCCGACTTTACATCCGAGAGATCGCCGATCGCATGGAGTCCCTACCGATCATATCGCATGCAGGAGCCCGCTTACGCTAACTGGAGGTCCTTCCAGGGGTTTAGGACGCAGTGAGCCTCGAGTAATCGCATTTCATCCACGCATGCACGGACAGCAGAGCGCACCATCCGCACTTCGAGGATATGTCGCGAGCCCGTGTTATTGACTTCGCAGTAGTTGGAGGATCATTTGCCTCTAGTTGAGTTCGATAATAATAGCTACCACTCCAAAGATTCGATGGCGCCTTATGAGGCCTTGTATGGAGGAAGTGCAGATCGCCTATAGGTTGGTTCGATGTGGCGAGGGACAATGGGACCAGATTTGGTACAGCAGTGCTGGATAAGGTGAAGCTTATCCGAGAGCGCTATCGATACCGTGAGTCGCATGAGTCGACGCAGATCATCGCCGTCAGATCCGGAGTTCGCAGTAGATGATTGGGTTTTCCTAGCGCCACCCACGGCGGTGTGATGAGATTCGGAAGAAGGAAACTCACCAAGGTACATCGGGCCGCTTCAGATTGTCCGCAGTGGTAGGCAAGGTTGCCTACGAGTTGGATCCGCCGTCCGATCCGAGGCGGCATCCGTGTTTCACGATCTACGCCGAGGAGATGTATCGGGATCCATCTAGGTACACCCGATCGACGATGTCCAGTGACCGGCGGGTTATCGATGAGGAGATTCCCATAGCGATAGTCGATCGTCGTGTTAGGCTCATGACGTAAGGACGGGCTTCCACAAAGTCTTGTGGCGGAACGAGCTCGTGGAGGAGATGACGGGAAGCCGAGGAGGACATGAGGCAGAAGTATCTCACCTATTCCCACACCTCCGTAATTCACTTTCCTACTTGTAAATTTCTTATCATTTATGCCTAAGTGTTGTTTTGTGGCGTGTGTGGCATTTGCTAACTGCTTAAGCTTCTTCGATAATCGTTTGAGAAGGAAATATCAGACGAATGTTTCTAAGGAGGAGAATGTTATACCTCAGATTTGCAGAGTATGTACGTGGGAATACGCATAAAAGTTTGGCTTTAAAGTTAGCTCGACGATTTTTTTGCACAACTCGCTTAAAGAATCGCTTTCCGACTAAACGCTTTCCACGATTTCGTAGGGAAAATTCCGCTATGCCATTTCTAATTTTTGCGATTTTTCCAGAGACGAAACATTTTGGACCAACGGAGGGCAACACTCGCACCCTCCCATCAGGTGGACTTGAAGCGCCCATGGACGAAATTGGAGAGCCAAGGCACGTTTTTTGTGCCTTGTGCACAAGTCAAGGGTTGGTAGGATATTTGTGTTTAGTTAATCCTCACCCTACACTTGCCTTGCACTTGTCTTCATCTTGGCCATTGGTTGGCCAAGGCTTGAGCTATAAATACCCCCTTAGAGATGAAGAGTTATTCATCCACAAAGTTATCTTCCAAGTCTAAAAATCCTCTCCTCTCCCTTAAGCTTTTCGTCCAACACCTCTTCCCTCCTTGTGTAGTGTGCCTAGAGCCTACCCCCCCTAGCCTAGCCGAAATCTACCCCCCCTCCCTTGGTAGAAGAGTTACCTTCTTGTATCGTTGTAATGCCCAAAATACCCTAGCCCAAATCCCTTAGTCCTTAGTAGAAGTTGTGAAGAACTTCTAAGGTTTCTTGGAGCTACCGGAGCATACAACTTAGGAGCAAAACCTTGCTCAGGCGCGACTTTTTCTAGGATATTATTGGGCTTACCGAGGTAACTAATCCTAACCTCTTGAATTAGAGAATACTTAATCGTTGTAGTATTAGAATAAGTATTAGATACTTGTAAGAATATCACGTATTAGAATTGAATCATATCACAAAGTAGAAGGGTTTAAAAGAAGAATAATTGAATCAGACTACATAGGATCTGTTTTCACAAAGAGACTTACATAGCTCACCGGTAGGGTCACATTGTCCGACTTTCCGTAGAATTATGAACCCCTGCTTAGAATAACCTCGAGTAGTCTTTGATAGATATCCGTGACTATTATAGGTCGACTTTCACGCGCGACATATTCAACTCGGTGGTTTTCACGGTAAGGTATGTGATTCTTCCTAAAGCATGATATTTTACAATATATAGTACAGACGCATACGTGTTAATCGAATAATAACTACGGCAATGTCTTTGACTTAAGCCCGAATAATACTTATGGTAATGCCTCACGCTTAAGCTCGAATAATACTTACAGAATGCCTCACGCTTAAGCTCAATAACAAAGAATCAAAACATTTCAAAAGAATATCAATCATTTTTACGTAAGATAAATATTTGGTTTTAAAACAAAAGCGTAAGAGTTATACCGCTTTACGGGAAGTTAGGTATAACAACTTAAGAAGATAAAAAGGAATCGCATTTGTTTTGTTTATAAAAGCCTTGTATTGATTTCTATGTAGTAAGATTGTTTGATAAGTAGACATGTTATGATGCTACCCGTGTTAGTGTCTTGTAACGCCGTAAGGGGTCATTCTTGCCGGCTTACGCGGTTAACCGTAAGTCCATTGTATCGTTATTGTATCACCTACCCTCGATCGTTATACCGCGGCTTGCCCTCGACGCGGGTCTATACGGCCACGCGGTTCGCGAGACTACGCGAGCAGCCGTATGCTCCGTGATTGATCATTCCGGCGTTTAGCCCGACGCGGGACTCTACGCGTCCGCTGAGACTACGCGGTCTTTTTGAGGCTATGCGGCCGCGGAGCCCAGGCGGACGCCGGGTTGGCTGCCCCGGCGCGAAATATCTCACGCGGTCCGTGGGACCTATGCGGCCGCGAAGTCCGTGACTAGGCACGCACGATACTACGGGCGATCGCCTTGCTTCGATCATTCGCGCCTAGAATAGACTCGCTACGCTTTTCCTATTATCGTTGTTGTTTGTGATGTGGCACTATGTGCAATTGAACCGATTGTATTTGTGAAAAGGTTTTAAAAACTTTGATTTCATTTTAAAGTACTTTATAGTTTCACATACTTGGTACTGCAGATCGACTCTCTTCGGGGCCGCTCATGCCGCAGTAAGGGCAAGGTGCTAGATCCACATCCTTAGGATCTTTGCGCTGGTGTCGTGAGCTCCATCTTCTCCGAGGCTCTACTTTGGGTATGATCTCCTGTATTGTAGATAGTTTTGTGCAGTGGTATGGCGGGCCCTGTCCCGCCATAGTTGTTTACTTCCTTAGAGGTCTCAGAGTACTATTGTACGCTTGGGATGTAATCGCAAAACTTGAGTTATTTATATTATGCCGAAAGGCAAGCTTTTCATCGATAAACCGTGTCTTATTTTATAAACCGCTTCGCCTTGTTTTATATTCCGCCGTTACTCGATGTATGACTACTTGGGTGCCCCAGAAGGCACTACCACTTGCCCGAACGGGTCGTGACAACTACGCTCAATTAACACACGCACGCCTACCGCACTCATATATATATATTTTATTCAAAGCTTAAGTCAAAAGACATTGTCGCATAACCACGCTCAATTAACACACGACGCTTCACCGCATTATATATATATATTTTATTCAGCTTAAGTCAAAAGACATTGCCGCATAACCACGCTCAATTAGCACACGACGCCTACCGCACTATAAATATATATATCTTTAACATATCCTGCTCAAGAGTATTGGAAGATTCACATACCGCGACGATTATCGACTATAAGCAAAACGCCCACGGCTATAACCCGCTAGCCTTGTCCACCTTCTAAGTAGCACATGCTACTTGCGTAACATTCAACCAATAAAGGTTATCGCCATCGTAAGTACTTCTAAATGAAGCGCCACCGTGTGATGGCCGGGCTCAGGCCCTCGCACTCTGTTTTCTACTCGCAGCTCCTCCTGCTGCCTTGCCCTTCTGGGCCCTGGTTGCCTTTCGCAGAGGCATAATTGGTAAAAAGAACTACGTCAGAGGGGTCCAACTTATAACACGGCTCTAAGGCACGATCTCAGAGTGAGAAGAATGGAAACCAATCCTAAATGTCCTGCAGTCTCCTGATTATAGATGTGGTGCACAACACACCGATAATCAAGACTTACTGACACGGCCTGTAGACACTTTCCGAGGACTAATCGCTTCGATACCACTTTTGTCACGAATTCGCCTCGCCCGTGGATCGTGCCTTACCCGCACCCAAGTTGACATACATCGAGTAACCAACGAATATAAACTTGCAAACATGAAACAGTTGTATAATAAGAACCTACCCAAGAAAAGGTTGCCTTTCGCATGTATATAAATACCAAAAGTGAACGCTATATCCCAAATTTATAACAGACTACTGCACTTCTAAGAATGAAATCAACTATGATGGACAGTGGCTCGCCATACCCCGAATGTACAAAAGTATATGACCTCGTGGAACCGCATCAAAGGACAAACCTCCGAGAAATGGAGCTTTCCCAGAACCGAACAAATGATCCTAAGAGCGCGATCAAGATGCTACGACTCTCAACTCGCAGATGAACGCACTTCCAAGGAGGTCAAGATAACAGTACCAAGTATGTGAAATCAAAATATCAGATGTCACGATTGCCTGCCCGTGGATCGTGTCTTACCCGCACCCAAGTAGACATACATCGAGTAATCGGCGGAATATAAAACAAAACATGAAACAAAATGAAGTGAGAAACCGCTTTTTCTGAGAAAAGTTGCCTTCCTAAGATATATATAAACATAAAACTTGAACTCAATAGCTATATCCCTTTACAAACTCGCCCATAATAAAGATTACTGCACTTCTAAGAGTTTTATAACAACAACGACGGGACAGGGCCCCGCCATACCCCTGAATGTAAGTACCTACAATGACAGAGGACTATACCAAAGATAAGCCTCCGGAGAAACGGAGCTTCCAAAACGCCGAATCGTGATCCTAAGAGCGAGGATCGACGATCGTGTACCTCTACCGCGCAGATGAACGCACTTCCGGGCGAGGTCGATAACAGTACCAAGTATGTGAAATCAAAATATCAGAATGAAATCATAGTAGTCTATATAAAGCAGGAGACATGTATGATAACCAAACTACAGTTCACAATAATTAAGCAGTCATGTCAAGTCAGGGACTCACGCCCTCAAAGTCATCACTCAAATATAACTATGGGTCTCACGCCCACAACATCAATCATGCCCGTGGAATACCTTCCTCACTGCCATGA
The DNA here is from genome assembly GCA_029844215.1 of Przewalskia tangutica. Taxonomy (NCBI): domain Eukaryota; kingdom Viridiplantae; phylum Streptophyta; class Magnoliopsida; order Solanales; family Solanaceae; genus Przewalskia; species Przewalskia tangutica. Next base: position 73,395,385 of record CM056722.1, on the reverse strand, counting down.
GTCTATGATATAAAAGCACCAAGGAATACACATGAACACCAGGTCCCACCTGTGTCATAATAAAACCGTACGGGCTAAGTACGAAGGCATAGCCGACTACTAAAACGCACAGTACCAACAATGCTATAAAACTGTATCACGAGGTCTTTCTAGACCGCGCCATATGATCGGCCGCCACTCGCCTCAGATCAATGCGCTACAAATCTCGAACTTACCGCAGCTCCGCATAGGCCACCTAGGCCCGTATGAGGTAATCCCCGCATCGAGGGTAGCTACTCCTCGACATCGTCCTGGACTTTCGTAGTCCGCATGGCCACATGGACCGCATGAGGTATCCCCCGTACACTAACCCGAACTCGTAGCTCCGCATAGGTCACATGCACTCCGCATGAGGTATCCTCGTGACGGGGCAGCTTAACCTCTGTATATCATGTCAAGAGGTGAGTGGTACAATACTAACATAACGGCTTATCGTTAAACAACATAAGCATAATCAAGGGAAACCCCTTTACCCAAACATCACAAGACAATAACACATGTAGCATCCTAACATGTTTACTTATCAAACCAACAAGAAAGTAATACAAGGCTATCACAAACCAACATAATCAAGTTATTCACACAAAGTACTTTCTATTTTATGTCAAACAAGTTCGGGTTTTTATCCCCAAAGTACTTCATACATTAACTCTTTAAAAAGATTTGTTTCTTTCACAAGAGTCACACGATACTCGTAGTATAAAAATAGAGTGACTATCTTTTTAAGTAAACCAAAACAATTTCCCTACCTTCTTTCTGAACCAACTTAAGACAAAAGCATGCCTTCCTTTTTAAAGTCAAGTGACAACATTCTTTTCCAAAAGTTCAAGTTTTCCTAATTTCAAATACTCAAGTTTCTCATTTTCGAAAGGTTTCGTAGTTCATAGTCTTAATCACTTAATAACATAATTCTCTTTTAAAACAATTTGAGTAACATATGCCTTATGTGTGAGTAGGTTATTCTTGTTTATAACAATCTTATTAAAGCAACATGATCTAGAAATGTAATACAATTTTGTCTTATCTTAGCTTCATGTAGATGGAGGTTTCTACTGGGTTTTAATATAATTAATTAATGTCAATACATTTTACTTTATTAACGCCGCAGTGGTTTGTTCGATACTTATTCTCATTTCCTAAATCGACACAAGGCTTTCATAAACAATTAAGTAAACTGCCTTTTATTTCTCTTAAGTCGTTATACCTAACTTCCCATAAAGCTAGTATAACTCTTAAGCTTTTAATACCAAGTATTACTCTTCTTTCAAAAAGGTTTCTTAATTCTTTTGAAATACTTCAAGATTCTTATTATTTAAAAGTCAAGTCAAAAGACATCGGAGTAAACCACGCTCGCTAACACACGACGCTCACCGCACTATATATATATTCTTTTAAAATATCATGCTTAAGAGGATAGGAAGAATCACATACCTCGCGACGATTATCGACTATTAGCAAAACGCTCCAAAGTACTGTAATCCTGCTAGCCTTTTCCACCATTCGAGTAGAATACGCTACTCGCAGTACTTCAACCTATAACGGTTATACAAGTCTATCAATGTCTAGACTACTCTGTAGAATAAATCTAGATACAAGATTCCTTATTCTACTGAAAATTGGGCAGCACTTCCCTACCCGTCAAACTACACAATTCTACTGTAAATACAGTCCTATGTAAGTACAGTTCAATTCTCTTCTTATATACCTTCCTTGTATATAACTTATACTTAATTCTTATAATTCAACAATATGTAAACTCTAATTACAATAGGGGGACAAGTTATTTACCTCGACAAGCCCAAAATTATCCAAGATTAAATGTCGATCCTGAGCAACGTTTAGCTCCTAATTTGCACGCTCCGAAAGCTCCAAGAAACCCTTAGAAGTTTCCAAACAACTTCTACTTAGCACTTCAACCCACTATGAAGATTTTCCTTAGGTTTTCGTTTTGAGACTAAAAGGACATAAGGTAGTATTTCCTGCTCTACGATGAGGTAACTTTGGAATACTACAAGGTATAAGGCTAAGGTATTTTGGAATAGTAACAATACTTGGAGAGTATTTTTCTACTAAGGGGGGGGGGTATTTCACGAGAACTACTCAAGAGGGGGTTTGTATTTGGCTAGCACCACTGTGAAGGGGGTATTTTCGCCACGGGCCTCACAGCGGGAGGGGTGCTCTTGGACGAGAGCCTTTCAAAGGGGGAGAGGGATTTCAAGACTTAGAAATCTTCAACTAAGGGGGGGTATTTATAGGGCCTTCAATGGCCAAGATTAAGGCAAGTGGAGGGCAAGTGGAGGGTGTGGATTTGCACAAGTGCACCCTAGCCATCTACTCCACAAATCACTCACCAAACATCGACCCAAGTTTTAGGCCACAAACGTGCCAAGACAAGTTTTTCCACATTGTCGCCCACTCGAGGGTGAAAAGTGTCGCCTCTCGCTGGTCCAAAATATTTCATCTCTAAAAATCCGCAAAAATAATAAATGTCGCAACCGTAATTTTCCTTCGCAGTTTGGAAAACGTTTACCTGAAAACAATTCTTTTCGGGGTTGTGTACAAATTTTCGCCCCTTGCCTAACTTAAGGTTAAACTTTTATACGACGCCCTCACGCATATACTGAAATACGGTATAACATTCTCCCCTCCTTAGAAACATTCGTCCCGAATGTTCCTTCTCGATACAGATAAAGATAAGTTCCTATTAACTTAAACAAGTTGCCAATGCCACACCTGGCCACAAATTAACACACGCGCAATTACTTAACCCAAGTCTACGAGGAATCACCTCTAGCATAACAAAAGCTCCCACCCAAGGTCTAAAAGATATTCCTTCGTGACCTTCACTTTACAAAAGAAATGATCACTTCTATTCTCTTACCACATGCTCGCTTCTTCCTCATCGGTCGCATTCTCCTCGTACACTGAACTCTTTCTCATAACTTACTACATTTCTGTTATTGCTTTAGTTTCCAAAAATCTCTGGGTTACTATCTCCAACTTGGTCATCATTAACTGGGAACACTCTGGATGGATCTCCGATACTTTTCCGAACATAGCAACATGAAAGACCGGACGTATTGCTTCCTAAGTCGGATGGCAATGCTAACTTATAGCAACCCGCCTATTCTCCACATGATCCGAAAGGCTCAAAGTACCTCGCTAAGTTTCTCGCTTCCTAATCTCGTCACGCCTTCCGGGGTGGTACCTCCAAGAAAACCGACCGTCAACCTGAACTCCAAGTGTCGACGCCGATTATCCGCATGATTTTTGTTGACTCTGAGCTGCCAATAACCTCTCCTGGATAAGATTCACCCTATCCACATCCTGCTGAAACAAGTATGAACCAACAATCTGAACCTTGCCAATATCGAACCAATCGACTGACAACCTACACTACCGCCCATAGAAGGCTTCATACGGCGACATCCGAATACTGAAATGGTAGCTATAATGATACTCACTCAACAAGAGGCACATAATCCTCGCCGCTATCTCTCAAATCAAAACACCGCCCGAGGGTGAATGCACATCGAGACTCACCCGAGTTCCTAACCCCGCTCGATAAAACCTCCGTAAACAAAAGAAATAGCCAGAACCGGCTCCATCGCGGCCATAAGTAAAAGTAGGGACCCCGTAGCCTTACAATCTTCCCGATAAATAACATCTCGCATAACCCATCGCCGAGTACACGGTCCCGATCGAAAGATAAGATGGTGACCTCATCGCCCGACCATCGGGTCGAACGCATCCACGAACTCAGACTGGTTAACTAAACTTGGGCCTAACACCTCATGACTCCACCACCGGCGGACCACCTCGAATTGACCCCACCACATTACAAAGCCGCGGGTTGACTCCGCGATCTGCCTCAACCCGACCCGCTATCGCGCCAAACACTTGTTCCCCGATCCGGAACAATCTCACTAATCAAGTTACGAAAACCTAGTGGTCATTCTTAGCTCAACTACCCTCTTTCATTTCACACTACTCAGGGACTTATCACACAAATATATCTCACGTATACTATGCACTCCGATAAGGGTTAAACATAAAAATAAATCTTTTACTCAAGATGGCCTCGCCTCTAAGGTCTCTACGTACAATATTCTAAGGCTCACAATTTACACAATGCTATCTGAACATAACACTTAAAATATACTCATCTTAACACACATACAAATCTCTAGAGGGTTAAGGATATACCTGTATCTACTGCTTCATTACCCTTTGTCGTTCTAATCAATCCTGCCCTGTTGGGCGCATAACTAGGGAAGATGATGAACTAGCCACTGATCCCGAAGGCTGAGTCTCTACATCCGCGACACCTCTGGTCGGACAATTTCTCGCAAAATGGCCCTGCTGGCCGCAAGCAAAACAAGCTGTCGAAGAAGTACGACACTTCCCACAATGACATCTACCACAACGGCCACACCGAGGTGGGGGTGGCCTCCTCTGGCTAGCACCCCTTCCTCTCTGAACCACTAAATCCGCAACTGATCTGGCAGCCTGAGTCCTCCTACTAGGACATCCTTTCGACACATGGCCCTGACGGCCGCAGGTAAAACAAGCACCAACAAAAAGATGACATTCCCGATGACGCTCGCCACCGTGTGAACACCGAGGAAAATCAATCCGCCGGGCCGAACCGACGTATTCGTGGAATCAAAGCCCCGAGCTCACCAACTCCCGCATACCCCGAACGCCCCAAGTTCGCGGAGGACCACTCCGCATCGGGCGGAGGCGCATAATCAATCTGGCCGCCGAAGGTCCGCTCGATAGTTAACAGTGACCCCGCTCGCCTCTTCTCACGACTCGTTAACCCGCCGATCCCTACGCTTTCTACCGCCGCTCATAAGCTCGCACGCAGCCATGCTCATGCTCGATCAAGAGCTACTTGCACAACCTCTCTTAGATAATCATCAAGACCCGTGATAAATCGGTACATAATATACTCTCGGGTTGCTAAATCCATAGCTAGTAACAGGGTCGTCTCTTTGCAATCTATACTTCGCCATCGTCGTGGAACCGGCGTTCAAATATCATGGCCGCAGAGGAATGGCCGCCGCGCTTAGACTCGCTGGATCGCGCCGCAGTAACTCCCGAATGGCACCACCTCGTGATGGTTGGGCCTGTGCTCGTGAATTCCTCTCGTGGTTTACTCGCAGCCTCCTACGCCGCTTTGCCTTTCTCGGGCCCGGTTTTACGCGGAGGCATAACGGTTAGGGAAAGAAATACGTTAGATGGGTCCAAATGATCACACATCTCTAAGGCACGATCTCAGAGTGAGAAGAATGGAAACCAATCCTAAATATCCTATAGCCTCCTGATTATTGTGGTGCACAACACACCGGTAATCAAGACTTACTAGATACGGTCAGAGACACTTTCCGAGGATTAATCGCTCGATATCACTTTTGTCACGACTGCCCGGGCTCGTGGATCGTGCCTTACCCGGCACCCAAGTAGACATACATCGAGTAATCACGGAATATAAACAAAACATTAAACAAATGAAGTGAGAAACCATTTTTCTGAGAAAAGTTGCCTTCCATATATATATAAACATAAACTTGAACTCTAACAGCATCCCTTTACAAACTCGCCATACAAGATTTCATGCACTTAAGAGTTTTATAACAACAACGACGACAGGTTCTCGCCATACCCCGAATGTAGTACCTACAATGACAGGGACTATACCAAAGATAAGCCTCCGAGAAATGGAGCTTCCAAAACGCCGAATCGTAATCCTAAGAGCGAGGATCGACAATCGGTGTACTTACCGCGCATGAACGCAGCCCCCCGAAGGAGGTCAGTACAACAGGTACCAAGTATGTGAAACTGAAAAATACTGTAAATGAAATCTGTTATACCCCGTATTTCCAGAGTATGTACGTGAGGGCGTACGTATAAAATTTGAGCCTTAAAGTTAGGCTAAGTTCGAAATTTGGGCACAAGTGCCGAATTGAGTCGCTTTTTGACTAAACGTTTCATTAGCTTCACGTAGGGAAAATTCGCTATGTCATTTATAATTTTATGGATTTTTCTGAGAGATGAAATATTTTGGACCAACGAGAGGGTGACACTTGTCACCCAAGTGGACGGTTTGGTTGTGCTCCCTTTGGCACGTTTTTTTCATGTTTCTTGCCTTAAACATTTGGTCAATGTTTTGCTAGATATTTTGTGTAGTAGATGAGAAAGTGGGGGCCACAAACACATGTCCCAATCCTAGCCCTACACTTGCCTAACACTTGTCTTCATCTTGGCCATTGGGTGGCCATTACTTGACCTATAAATACCCCCTTGTTGAAGAGTTATTTCATCACTTGAGCAATCTTCCTAAGTCTCAAATACTCCTCCCCTCATGGTAGTTCGTCCGCCACCACCCTCCCTGAGGCCCTTTGGCCAAGAGTTTCCCCTCCTCAGAATGTTTCTAGCCTGGTACCCCTAGCCTAGTTGTTTCGTATAATACCCCCTTTTGTGGTATAGAAATACTCCTAGTATTGTTATAATGCCCAAATACCTTGGCCCAAATACCTTGTAGTATTCCCAAAGTTACACTTATACAAAAGCCCAAAAAATACTATTATACTTCCCTCAGTCACAAAAACGAAACCCTAAGGAAATCTTCATTGATAGTTGAAGTTATTGAGTAGGTTGGTTAGAACTTCTAAGGGTTGTTTGGAGCGGTTGGAGCGCCGTGGTAGAGCTAAACCTTGCTCAGATCGACATATAAACTCGGATAATTTTGGGCTTATCGAGGTAAACACTCTTGACCTTCTATTGTAATTGGAAATTACATGTTGTAGGAATATATAGTTGAAGTATACTATATATAGAACTGAACTTAGTTGTGCGGCAATGTCTTTTGACTTAAGCTCGAATAATACTTACAGAATGTCTTGCGACTTAAGCCCAATTTTAAGAAGAGAATCAATCAGAATTACATAGATCAGACATAAGAGACTTGTGTAGCATTACTGTAGTATAATTGTACACGCCCTGTTAGACGTTAACCCCCGGTTGGCTTGGTAGCTACCGATAGAGGAGGAGATTTACGCCGCATGTGGAGGTCACCAATTTTCCGTAGAGAATATTCTACATTGAGATCTAAAGATATTAATAGGTGCTTTGGCCTCTATAGGTCAGAGTACTACGCAGGAGTGATCCGCTGACCGAGAGTGCAGCGTTTTGGCTTGAGGTACTGAGCGCTTGCTATTAGTCGATACTCGCGCAGGTACGTGAACCTCTTCCTATCTGTTTCTAGCATGATATGTGTATAACTATGTAGTACGGTAGACGCATACGTGTTAAATGTATTTGATTGTCTTTAAACATAAAGTGTTATAACGGCTTTATGGGAAGTCAGTTATAACAAATTTCATGTAAATGAGAAATGCCAGTGGTTTTTAAAAGATAAATCGATTTGACTTAACCGACTTGATGTAAAAGAACTCAAGTATTCTAAAAGATTAAGAAACCTTTTTGAAAGAAGTGTATACTTGGTTTGAAAACATAAAAGTTATACCACTTTATGAGAAGTTAGCGTAACGCCTAAGAGAGATAAAAAGAATGGTTTAATGGTTTAGAAGTTAAGAGACTTATTCTTAAAAGATAAGAGACTTGTCTTAATATGGATGTTTGTGTGAAACCTCATTCGTGAGTAATGAGTACTTGGTTTTTGGAAGGAATAATGTTTTACTGATTTCGGAAATCAGAATGTGTATCGACAACCCATCGCAGTTAATAAAGGGAAATGTATTGAATAATTAAGTATTATTAAAACCAAGAGAAACCTCCATCCGCATAGAAGCTAAGATGAGACAAAATGATATTACATTTCTAGATCATGGTGCTAATAAGATTGATTATGAACAAGAATAACCTACTCGCCTAAGGCATATGTTACTCAATTGTTTTAAAAGAGATTAAGACATTGAACTATGAACTTTTCAAAAAAGAGACTTGTGTATTTGAAATTAGGCAAACTGGAACTTTAGGAAAAAGAAGGAATGGTGTTGCCTTAATTTGGTTTTAAAAAGGAAAGTATGGAAGTTGTTTTGGTTTACTTAAAAGATATAAGTCACTCTATTTTTATACTACGTATCGGGTGACTTTTAGAAAAGGATTAGATCTCTTTAAAAGGAGTTTAACGACGTAGTACTTTAGGTTAAAACCTGACTTTGGCATAAAATGAAAGTACTTTGAGTCAGGTATAACTTGCCTACGCTTGTTGTGAAACTTGTCTATGCTTGTTGATGTGAAACTTGCCTATGCTTGTTGTTGTGAAACTTGCCTATGTTTGTTGTGATAGCCTTTGTTGTGCAAAGATTGTGTTTCTATACTACCGCTCTCGCCGAGGTCGGTTGACTTGTTGAGAACTTACTTGACGTCGACAATGGACGGAGAAATTCCACTGCACGCCTCGCTGATAGTGTTACTTTTGTTAAATCACTTTGGACATATCGACACGACGCGTAGCGCACGCATGCTTCCACTTTGATTACCGCCTTGTTGTCTTATTGTTTCTTCGACATATCGACACGATCGTAGCGCACGTATGCTTCCATTTGGAATGTCTTATTGTTTCCTTGGACTCCATCGACACGATGCGTAGCGCACGCATGCTTCCATTTGGAATGTCAGTCTTATTGTTTCCTTCGACTCATCGACACGACGCGTAGCGCACGTATGCTTCCATTTGGAATGTTGTCTTATTTGTTCCCTTTGGACATACTGACACGATGCGTAGCGCACGGGTATGCTCCCATTTGGATTTCTATCTTGTTGTTATCATATCATAGACTGCCGGCAGTGAGGAAGGTACTCCACGGGAAGGATTGATGTTGTGGGCGTGAGACCCTGAATTGATATAACTGTTATGTGTAAGTACTATAGTTTGGTTATCATACCTGTCTCCTGCTTTATATAGACTATTATGATTTCAAGCATGATTTTACGCTTCACATACTTGGTACTGTTATCGACCTCCTTCGGGTGGCTGCGTTCATGCCGCAGGTAGAGGTACATCGGCTGTCGATCCCCGCTTTTAGGATCACCTTTCAGCGGGTTGGGAAGCTCCGTTCCTTCGGAGGCTTATCTTTGGTATGTTACCCTGAGTCTGTAGGTCCGTGTACATTCAGGGGTATGGCGGGGCCCTGTCCCGTCATAGTTGTTGTGTAAATCTTAGAGGTCTGTAACACTGTTGTTGGCGTGGTTTGTAAAAGGATAAGCTGTTCGGGTATTTATGTATATATGATGAAAGCAACTGCTTGGTTGCCTGCTTATTTATTTTGTCTCTAAATTCATGTTCTGTTTTTATTTCGATTTTCTCGATGTTGTATCACTAGTGGTGCCCGGTAGGCACCACCACTGCCGGTTCGGTCGTGACAAAGTGGTATCGAAGCGATTAGTCCTCTGAAAGTGTCTGAGCCGTGTCTAGTAGAGTCTTGATTATCGGTGTGTTGTGCACCACATCTATAATCGTGAGGCTATAGGACATTTAGGATTGGTTTCCATTCTTCTCATTCGAGATCGTGCCTTAGAGCGTGGTAAGTTGGACCCTCAGCGATCTCGTTTTTCACGATTATGCCTCCGCAAGGCAACCCGGCCCGCGAAGGGCAAAGCAGAGGAGATACGAGTAGAAATGGCGCCTCAGAGACCGGCATTCAGAGCCTCCATCCTACAGCCGGCAGGAGAGACGGTTACGCGAGATAGCCCGATTAATGGCCGTGGTCAGGCGAACTTGAGGATAGATCGACGCAGCGATTCACTGAGCACCCGTAGTTCACCCCGAGCGCATATTTGAGATTACGGGATTTTCTAAGGTGTAACGCGAGTTTTACGGGTCGAGGCCCGAGGATGATCCGCAGGAGTTCATCCTGGCAGCTGCGATCATGAGAGTGATCAAGGCATCGAGACCGAGTCGGTGGTCTAGGTTCGCATCGGCCGCGTGATACCGCAATCGATCGTTTGATTCGTGGGAGCTGTCCCGGAGAGTAATGCACTTCCGCTTTATGGACGAGTTCTCGCAGGCCTTTCTTGCACATTTCTTACCTCCACGGATGAGGAGGGCTCGCGCATAGATTTTTGGTGTTGCAGAACGGGCGACGGTTCGGGAGTACAATGTGGAGTTCGACTCATCGCCCAGACGCCTCGCATTAGTAGCTAGTATGGAGGATCGAGTGCACCGATATGTTACAGGCTCGATGATTACCTAGCGAGAGAGTTGTTCGGTGTAGCTCTTCACTGCACGGACATTGCCGCATGCAGCTTATGCACTGGAGGTGAGGCGGAGAAATCGACGAAATAACCAAGGTCGAGAAGAGGCCGTAACAATGTGGTCCTTTGGTGACTTTCGAGGCGGACCGCCAAGAACAGACTAGTTATGCGCTCCGCCAAGACAGAGTGGTCCTCCACAATCTTGAGCATCCAGAGTTTTCAGAGCAGTCGTGGCTCGAGGTTGATTTCGAGAGAGCGGGGGTGTTAGCTACAAGCCACCCCTACCTCGTTGCGATCAGTGGTAGACTCGCGGTGGGAGTGTCGTGCTAGTCCGGGAGTTTGTTTTACATGCGACAGCAGGCCATTTGGGAGAAATTGTCCACCAGTGTGGCGCTGTAGGATAGCACAGACTACGGGATCGGGCGGGTTCTTCACCTCCCATAGTCAGCAGATGTTCATACACCGCGGGCCACGGTAGAGGTCGCGGTGGAAGTTCCCGCTTAGCGGTCCTCTGAATCGCCTATTTTCAGGTATATCCTTAACCCTCTAGAGTTTTGTATGTATTGATGTTGTGATGATGTGTTTAGTGTTATGTTCGGATAGCTTTGTGCTAAAATTTGATTTAGAAACCTGGTTGGTAAAAAAGGGTAAGCCTGGGGGTGAGAAAGTGATGAACCTTAGAATATTACAGTTGAGACCTTAGATGTAAGGCCATCTTGAGTACAAGATTTTTGCGGGGGATCTTTGTTAGAATGTGTAAGTATGCGTGGTGTAATTGTGAAAACATTTCCTTGGGTGGTATAAATGGAAGTGGTAGCTTTCATGACCTGTATAGGTAAGATTGTTCCGGATCGAGAAACGAGAGAGTCGGCGTGACAGAGGCTCGGGTTGAGGACGTGTTGCGTGTCAACCCGTAGCCCGGAATGAGGTGGGGTCAGATCGAGGTGGTCCCGTCAGGAGGTAGGGTCACGAGGGTGCTAGGCCCAAGTTTAGATGACCGTCGTATGAGTTCGTGGTTATGTTAGACCAGAAGCGGATCGTGAAGGCCGGGAATGGCCTTAGAGAGAAGTGAAGCTAGTAAGATGACCAAGTTTGGAGGTGGTGACTCCAAAGTTTTGGGAACCGCGATGGCGAAGTGTGGTACGATACTAGAAGAGTTCAAGTGTTCGAGAAGCGGCACGACGAGTAAGGAAGGATGAGAACGTGTGTTATTTCGTGGCGGTTGTGGCGCTGGCAACTTGTTAGAAGAACTTTATCGTTATCCGCTTGAGAAGGAACATTCGACGAATGTTTCTAAGGAGGGAGAATGTTATACCGTATTTCCGCAGTATATGCGTGAGGCGTACGTATAATAATTTGAGCCTTAAAGTTAGGCTAAGTTCGAAATTTAGGCACAAGTGCCGAATTGAGTCGTTTTTCGACGAATCGTTTCCACAGCTTACGTAGGGAAAATTCCGGCTATGTCATTTATAATTTTTGCGGATTTTCCGAGAGACTAAATATTTTGGACCAACGGGAGGGTGACACTTGTCACCCAAGTGGACGGATTTGGTTGTGCTCCCTTTGGCACGTTTTTCATGTTCTTGCCTTAAACATTTGGTCAATGTTTGGCTAGATATTTTGTGTAGTAGATGAGAAAGTGGGGGCCACAAACATATGTCCAAATCCTAGCCCTACACTTGCCTAACACTTGTCTTCATCTTGGCCATTGGTTGGCCATTACTTGACCTATAAATACCCCCCTTGTTGAAGAGTTATTTCATCACTTGAGCAATATTCCTAAGTCTCAAATCATCCAGCCCCCCTTGTGGTAGTTCGTCCGCCACCACCCTCCCTTTGAGGCCCTTTGGCCGAGTTTCCCCTCCCTTTGTAGTGTTCTGGCCTGGGTACCCCTAGCCTAGTTGTTTTCGTATAATACCCCCCTTTTGTGGTATAGAAATACTCTCCTAGTATTGTTATAATGCCCAAATACCTTGGCCCAAATACCTTGTAGTATTCCCAAAGTTACACTTATACAAAAGCCCAAAAAATACTATTATACTTCCCTCAGTCACAAAAACGAAACCCTAAGGAAATCTTCATTGATAGTTGAAGTTATTGAGTAGAAGTTGGTTAGAACTTCTAAGGGTTGTTTGGAGCGGGTTGGAGCGCTGGTAGTGAGCTAAACCTGCTCAGGATCGACATATAAACTCGGATAATTTTGGGCTTATCGAGGTAAACACTCTTGACCTTCTATTGTAATTGGAAATTACATGTTGTAGGAATATATAGTTGAAGTATACTATATATAGAACTGAACTTAGTTGTGCGGCAATGTCTTTTGACTTAAGCCTGAATAATACTTACGGCAATGTCTTGCGACTTAAGCCTGAATTTTAAGAAGAGAATCGAATGTAATTACATAGGATGTATGCGATGAGACTTGTGTAGCATTCTTGTGTAGTAGAATTGTACACGCCGGTTAGGCGTGTTAACCCCCTCGGTTGGCTTGGTAGCGGCCTCGATAGAGGAGGAGATTTACGTTTATTGCGGGAGGTGTCGAATTTTCTGTAGAATATTCCACTTTGAGATCTAAAGATAGTATTAGGCGCTTTGTGGCATCTATAGGTTGTAGTACTACGTGTGGAGTGATCTGCTTGGTGAGAGTGCAGCGGTTTGAGGTACTTGGAGCATTTTGCTATTAGTCGATACTGTCGCGAGGTATGTGAACCTCTTCCTATCTGTTCTAGCATGATATGTGTATAACTATGTAGTACAGTGAGCATATATGTGTTAAATGTATTTGATTGTCTTTAAACATAAAGTGTTATAACGGCTTTATGGTAAGTTGGTTATAACAGCTCTATGTAAATGAGAAATGCTTTGTGGTTTTTAAAAGATAACTGATTTGACTTAACCGACTTGATGTAAAAGAACCTTGAAGTATTCTAAAAGATTAAGAAACCTTTTTGAAAGAAGTGTATACTTGGTTTGAAAACATAAAAGTTATACCAGCTTTATGAGAAGTTAGGTGTAACGCCTTAAGAGAGATAAAAAGAATGGTTTAATGGTTTAGAAGTTAAGAGACTTATTCTTAAAAGATAAGAGACTTGTCTTAATATGGATGTTTGTGTGAAACCTCATTCGTGAGTAATGAGTACTTGGTTTTTGGAAGGAATAATGTTTTATTGATTTCGGAAATCAGAATGTGTATCGACAACCCATCGTTAAGCATTAAAGGGAAATGTATTGAATAATTAAGTATTATTAAAACCAGTAGAAACCTCCATCTGCATAGAAGCTAAGATGAGACAAAATGATATTACATTTCTAGATCATGGTTGCTAATAAGATTGATTATGAACAAGAATAACCTACTCGCCTAAGGCATATGTTACTCAATTGTTTTAAAAGAGATTAAGACATTGAACTATGAACTTTTCAAAAAAGAGACTTGTGTATTTGAAATTAGGCAAACTGGAACTTTAGGAAAAAGAAGGCATGGTGTTGCCTTAATTTGGTTTTAAAAAGGAAAGTATGGAAGTTGTTTTGGTTTACTTAAAAGATATAAGTCACTCTATTTTTATACTACGGGTATCGGGTGACTTTTAGAAAAGGATTAGATCTCTTTAAAGGAGTTTAACGACGTGGTACTTTAGGGTTAAAACCCGGACTTTGGCATAAAATGAAAGTACTTTGAGTTGTGTATAACTTGCCTATGCTTGTTGTTGTGAAACTTGCCTATGCTTGTTGATGTGAAACTTGCCTATGCTTGTTGTTGTGAAACTTGCCTATGTTTGTTGTGATAGCCTTTGTTGTGCAAAGATTGTGTTTCTATACTACCGCGTCTCTCGATGGAGGGTCGGTTGACTTGTTGAGAACTTACTTGGGCGTGCGTGATGTGGAGAAATTCCACAGCACGCGTTCGCTGATAGTGTTACTTTGTTAAATCACTTTGGACATATCGACACGATCGTGCGCTGCGGGTATGCTTCCACTTTGATTACCGCCTTGTTGTCTTATTGTTTCCTTTGGACATCGGCCCACGACGCGTAGCGCGGGCATGCTTCCATTTGGAATCGCCTTATTGTTTCCCTTTGGACTCATCGACACGATGCGTAGCGCGGGTATGCTTCCATTTGGAATCTGTCTTATTGTTTCCCTGGACTCATCGACACGACGCGTAGCGCACGGGTATGCTTCCATTTGGAATGTTGTCTTATTTGTTCCTTTGGACATACCGACACGATGCGTAGCGCTGCAGCATGCTCCCATTTGGATTTCTATCTTGTTGTTATCATATCATGCTGCCGGATGAGGAAGGTACTCACGGGGATTGATGTTGTGGGCGTGAGACCGAATTGATATAAGCGCATGTGTAAGTACTATAGTTTGGTTATCATACCGCTCCGCTTTTATAGACTATTATGATTTCATTACATCATTTCTGATTTCACATACTTGGTACTGTTATCGACCTCCTTCGGTGCGTTCATGCCGCAGGTAGGTACATCGGTCGATCCTCGCTTTTAGGATCACCTTTCAGGGTTGGGAAGCTCCGTTCCTTCGAGGCTTATCTTTGGTATGTTACCACGAGTCCGTAGGTCCGTACATTCGTGGGTATGGCGGGGCCCCGTCCGTCATAGTTGTTGTAAATCTTAAGTGTCTCAGAATAATTTGTGGCGTGGTTTGTAAAAAGGATAACTGTCGGTATTTATGTATATATGATGAAGGCAACTGCTTTTGGATTGCTTTGTTTATTTATCATGTCTCTTAATTCATGTTCATGTTTTTATTTCCGCTGATTTTCTCTGATGTTGTATCACTAGGGTGCCCGGGGTAAGGCACCAGTCACGGGCCCGGGTTCGGGTCGTGACAAAATCATAGTAGTCTATATAAAGCAGGAGACATGTATGATAACAAAACTACAGTTCATAATATAAAAGCAGTCATGTCAAGTCAGGGAGTCACGCCCTCAAAGTCATCACTCAAATATAACTATGGGTCTCACGCCCACAACATCATGCCCGTGGAATACCTTCCATCACCGCGATCTATGATATAAAAGCACCAAGGAATACACATGAACACCAGGTCCCACCTGTGTCATAATAAAACCGTACGGGGTAAGTACGAAGTCATAACCGACTACTAAAACCCACAGTACCAACAATGCTATAAAACTGTATCACGAGGTCTTTCTAGACCGCGCCATTTGATCGGCGGCCACTCGCCTCGCATCAATGTGCGCGTCAAACTGGAACTCACCGCACCCGCATAGGCCACCCAGGCTCGCATGAGGTAATCCCCGCATCGGGTAGCTACTCCTCGGCATCGCCCCGACTTTCAGTCGCATGGCCACGTGGACCGCGTGAGGTATCCCCGCACACTAACTCGAACTCTCAGCTCGCGATAGGTCACCTGCACCGCATGAGGTATCCCTCGCATCGGGGGGCAGCTTAACCCCCGGTATATCATGTCAAGAGGTGAGTGGTACAATACTAACATAACGGCTTATCATTAAACAACATAAGCATAATCAAGGGAAACCCCTTTACCCAAACATCACAAGACACTAACACACGTAGCATCCTAACATGTTTACTTATCAAACCAACAAGAAAGTAATACAAGGCTATCACAAACCAACATAATCAAGTTATTCACACAAAGTACTTTCTATTTTATGTCAAACAAGTTCGGGTTTTTATCCCCAAAGTACTTCATACATTAACTCTTTAAAAAGATCTGTTTCTTTCACAAGAGTCACACGATACTCGTAGTATAAAAATAGAGTGACTATCTTTTTAAGTAAACCAAAACAATTTTCCTACCTTCTTTCTGAACCAACTTAAGACAAAAGCATGCCTTCCTTTTTAAAGTCAAGTGACAACATTCTTTTCCAAAAGTTCAAGTTTGCCTAATTTCAAATGCTCAAGTTTCTCATTTTCGAAAGGTTTCGTAGTTCATAGTCTTAATCACTTAATAACATAATTCTCTTTTAAAACAATTTGAGTAACATATGTCTTATGTGTGAGTAGGTTATTCTTGTTTATAACAATCTTATTAAAGCAGCCATGATCTAGGAAATGTAATACAATTTTGTCTTATCTTAGCTTCTATGTAGATGGAGGTTTCTACTGGTTTTAATATAATTAATTATTGTCAATACATTTTCCTTTATTAACGCTGCAGTGGTTTGTTCGATACTTATTCTCATTTCCTAAATCGACACAAGGCTTTCATAAACAATTAAGTAAACCGTTCCTTTTATTTCTCTTAAGTCGTTATACCTAACTTCCCATAAAGCTAGTATAACTCTTAAGCTTTTAATACCAAGTATTACTCTTCTTTCAAAAAGGTTTCTTAATTCTTTTGAAATACTTCAAGATTCTTATTATTTAAAACTCAAGTCAAAAGACATCGGAGTAAACCACGTTCAGTTAACACACGTACGTCTACCGTACTATATATATATTCTTTTAAAATATCATGCTCAAGAGGATAGGAAGAATCACATACCTCGCGACGATTATCGACTATTAACAAAACGCTCCAAAATACTGTAATCCTGCTAGCCTTTTCCACCCTTCGAGTAGAATACGCTTGTTACACCCAGTAAGTCCAGGACATGTATAAGAGAATGTACGTAAGGAATCAAGACTTGGAAATTAGTACGAAAGGAAGAATTGTTTTTCCGACGGAAAATGTTCCGAACGTCGGAAAGGAAAAATGTTCGTTGTTGAGAATTGGATTCTCAAAATGCATTATTTGAATAGTATGGAACTCTTAACCTTATGGAAATTTATTTTTACGGATTTGGTCACGTGGGGCCCACCCGAGGAATTTTACATTTTGTGGGGCCCACGAGGGTTGCGGAATTTTATGGACGAATTAGAGGGCGACAAGTTTCACACCCACATGGTTTGGTAGAAATTTATGCAAGGGTAAAATGGTCATTGACCATGGTAGAAGATAAGTCTTCCAAAGCTTGATATTGTTGACAAGTCAACTTGTCCACCTAGGCTTGATCCAAGTGAAACTCATCCTAACATCACATTTGTTTAAGTCTAAGCCCTCCATTGTGTTATAAGTATACTACTAGTGCAAGACTAGCTCATTAACACTTAGAAAATTTTAGAGAAACTCTTGTGCTTCACAATGAGCTCTCGGGTTTGCCGTAGATCCCAAACAAAAATTTTGTATTTTTGATCCATTAGCCACAAGACTTTAACCCAATGTCCCTTAGGGTATTGTAAGGATATCTCAATAGAAAGATTTCTAAAAACGATTTTCACGTTAGTCGCAAAGGCGGAAACTATGGGAGTTCTTCAACTTTGAAGTTGGAACTTGAAGATGGGTTCTTCATAGGCCTCTAGGAGTGCTTGGAGCGATTGGAACTTAAGGAAAGGAGCTAAGAATTTCTAAGGCGACTTTGGATCTTGGAAATTTTAAGGGCTTGGAAAGGTATAAATTTTGTCGTTTTAGTAGTTAAGACTTACTTATTGTTGTAGCTATGGATTTTAGCAAGCATGTGTTATATAGTATGAAGTTTGATATGTTTATGGGCTATTGGAACCCTAATCCAAAACTAGCATGTTTAGCTTTAAGATTGGAATTCGTTGATTATTAGTTTAAGTCATCGACGTCAATAAAGAAGGAAATTATAGTTGGTGAAGTGGTTTATAACTATATAACATGTTGACCTAAGAACTTGAAATTGGAAAAGGATTGGAAAAGACGTAGTGTGATTGGTTATATGTTGGCCGAGAATGGCTAGTGAAGTATTATACTGTTTCGTATGAATCGAGTAAATTTTACACGTAGTGTAAGGCGTGTAATCCCTTTGTTTGGATGTTGTTTGAGCCTTAAATGTGGCTTGTTGGTTATTGTATTCGGCCTTGAAAAAGGTGACAAAGTGAGTAGAAACAAAGGAAGTGCTGCCCGATTTTCCGTAGAATTAGAGACTAAATACTTAGTATTATTCTACATAGAAACTAGAAGTTGATAGTCTTGTTGTGACCATTATAGGTTGACACTTCTACGTACGGTGTATTCGGCTTAGCTTGTGGATTTAGCCGAAAAGGTATGTGAACTATCTCCTCTTCTAGCATGATTCCTTAAGATAAAGAAAGTAGGTTCTACTCCTTAAATGATCCATTCCTTGGTTGTATTTGGATTGCCTAAAATAGAATTTGTTCTATGTACTTCCTTGAGTGTACTTTGATGTTTAGATTGTAAGTTGTAGAATCCATTTTCTTGATGAAGTTTGGATTCTTAAAAGTGAAGGTATTTTTACTTAAAGTACATGTAGTCTTAAAAGGAAGTGGTTTCCAAATCTTGGCTCGTGCCTTAGTTCTAAAACCTAAAGGTCATTATAATGACTTTAGGGGAGTCAAAGGAGTGATTTACTTATTTGATTTAAAAGAGGAGAAATGACATGATTTAAGAGAAGTAACTTGTGTTAAGGGTGACGTTACTTGAGGTTTAAAAAGTAGAAGGAAACTTGTTTTCTAACTACAAGAGACTTGAAGTATTTTGAAAGTTAAGAACTTGATTTGTAAGTATGTGATACTTGGTTTTAATAGTATAAGCCTTTTGGTTATTGAAGGAATGGATACGCCTAAAACCATAAAGCGGTTATAACGGCTTTATGGGAAGTTGGTTATAACGGCTTTATGGAAGGTCTAGAAAGTTGTCTATTTTGATTAATCGGCATAAGTTGCCTAAATTGTGAAAATTTGGAGTTACTTGATTTCAAGCTTTGAAATGAGTTTTCTAAAAGTGTAGTAACTTACTTTGAAAAATAGACACGCCTCGATACTACGTGTTAGTATCTTGGGGCTTTACATAGAAATGAGTCTTTTATAAAAGAATGTACGTAGTACTTTGACTTGTTAAAAGAGAATTATTCTATGTATGCCTTGATTAGTACTTTGGCTTGATAAATTGAGAATTTGTCTAAGTGTGCCTTGATAAGTACTTTGACTTGTTAAAAGAGAATTATTCTATGTATGCCTTGATTAGTACTTTGGCTTGATAAATTGAGAATTTGTCTAAGTGTGCCTTGATAAGTACTTTGACTTGTTAAAAGAGAATTATTCTATGTATGCCTTGATTAGTACTTTGGCTTGAGAAATTGAGAATTTGTCTAAGTGTGCCTTGATAAGTACTTTGGCTTGTTAAAAGAGAATTATTCTATGTATGCCTTGATTAGTACTTTGGCTTGATAAATTGAGAATTTGTCTAAGTGTGCCTTGATAAGTACTTTGGCTTGTTAAAAGAGAATTATTCTATGTATGCCTTGATTAGTACTTTGGCTTGATAAATTGAGAATTTGTCTAAGTGTGCCTTGATAAGTACTTTGACTTGTTAAAAGAGAATTATTCTAAGTGTGCCTTGGTAAGGACTTTGGCTTGTTGATTGAGGATTTGCCTATGTATCGGAAATAGCGGTTGTGTGCTATCGTATATCGGTCGTTTGGTCGGTCCCCGTTTGTGGCATTTGCATAATTCCGTGGATTTGCTACCCACGATGAGGAATACCTCACGCGAGTCCGTAGGGCTTATGCGGGTGAAATAGTCCCACGCGGGCGGTCCAAACTATCGAGGAATACCTCACGCGGTCCGTAGCGACTTATGCGGTGAAATAGTCCCATGCGAGGAATATATCACGCGGGTCCGTAGCGGCCTACGCGGGTGAAATAGTCCCACGCGAGGATCTCACGCGGGTCCACGCGACTTACGCGGTGAAATAGTCCCGTGAGTAGGATTTCTTATCGATATCGGGCGGTGGTCTCCGCTTTGATCGTGAGCTTCCTATTTTATATTGCAAGTATACTAATATTTGCTCTCGTGATTGTAAGGTTCGATGTGCTTACCGATGTTGTAGTATATCATCACGGCAATGCGGAAGGATTCCGGGCATGATTGATGTATGGGCGAGACCCATAGTTATATCCGAGTAGTGACTTTGAGGGCTGCGCCCCCGACTCGATATGACCGCTATGTGTTATATCGTAGGTTGGCTATCATACATGTCTCCTGCTTTGTTTAGGATATTATGATTTCATTACGCATTTATTGTTCACATACTTGGTACATTCTTCAGACCTCGACTTCGGGCCGCGTTCATGCCGCAGTTTAGGTCATGATGGTGATCGGCAGTGTAGGACCACCTTCGAGTTTTGGATAGCTCCTCTATTCGGGTTTATCTTTGGTATATGTCCTTCAAGCATGTGCTTTGTATGCAGCTTTGGGTACGTGAGGCCTTGTCCGTCATGGTTCGATTTAACTCGCAGGTCTGTATTCATATGTGGGATTGGACTCGTGTACAGTGTAGTGTCTTTTGTTTATGTATATTATATGGCAGCCTAGTCGGCTTTGCCTTACACGTACGTTGGTGTTAAAAAAAAATGAGCTGTTATTAATTTCCGCAATGTACTTAGTTGTTAAGGTAGAAGGGTGCCCAGGTAGGGCACGACCACGCGAGGTTCGGGGCGTGATAGAGTGGTATCGAGCGATCGATCCTCGGAATGTCTACAGACCGTGTCTAGTAGAGTCTTGATTATCGGTGTGTTGCGCGCCACACCCATAAACAGGAGGCTACAGGACATTTAGGAGTTGGTTTCTATTCTTCTCACTCTAAGATCGTGCCCTAGAGCTGTGTTAGTAAGATAATTCCTCTCTGACGTATTGTTGTGTTACAGTTATGCCTCCAAGGAGGGCAACAGCCGCCCAGAAGGGCAAAGGAGTAGCAGGAGCTACTAGTCAGACTCAGAGAGTTGATAGGGCTTATGCCCAGGTTATACCGGATGTTGTTCCACAGTCGGCGAGTTCTTCTTCGCCAGGTTTTGAGGCCCCAGCACCAGAGCCTCCAGTTTCTCAGTTAAGGGGAGACTTTAGGGTCATGAAGGAAGCCATTATGTTATTGACCAAGATAGCGGTGCTGCAGTTTCGTCAGCAGGAGGTAATTCGACCAGTACAGACAGGTGTACAGAGGGTAGAGGCCGGCCGCAGAGATCTGCAGAAGAGGCTAGACCGGTTGGTTATCCCTGAGTTTTTGGACGAGTGCCTCAAAATGAGTGAGATATCGTCGGCCACTTACCCAGACATACCCCGGCTCATAGGTGGGATATTTGAGCTCACGAGGTATTTAGGGCGGTCCAAGCTCGAGGATCGAGGTTCTCGGAGAGCAGAGGATTTTCTCAATCGAGGCCACTTATTCCTCGATGTTCAGATGCGGTAAGCGCCATTCGGGAAATGCCGTTATGGCACAGTGTTTGTTATTATTGTGGCCGTCCGGCCATATTCGAGTATGTCCTTTTAAAAGAGCATGGTGGTGGCTCGGCCTAGAGGCGATGGTTGGTTCCCTTCTCCACACGGTATGCGTTCCCGAGCGGTGTTCAGATGTTAGCCAACCGTGGTAGAGTGGTGGATTTTATAGTTCGCGGTCCTTGAACCGAGATGACGTGACTCACCGGACAGGATCGAGGCGACACATCGCACGGGGTTACATGTATATCTCGATTCTTTTGAATCATGCGTGCATTGATAGATTCAGATTTCGCCCTAGCATATATGTTTTCCCTTTGTTGCTAGCAGTTGTAAGTGATAGTACCCCAGAGGTAGGGATACTTTGATTAGTAAAGTGAGAAGTTAAGAATGTTGACAAGAATGATAAGTGAACTGAGACTATAGTTGTGTAGAGTTCACAGGTTGTAGTTACCCCATAATAAGTTATACGACCGACAGGAAGAATGCAGAGGAAATACTTTGGCTTATGTGATAAACCTCTAGTGAATGGGAGGATACGGTAAGAAGTACCTTGAGATAAGAGAGATTTATTTCAAACTAAGAATGAGAAGTTAAGTGTGACGATGAGTCGGGTTATGGACTCATTTCGGGTTAGCCGGTAGTATGGAATGGGGTGATGTCAGCTAGAAATGGTTCCGTTATGTGATAGGGTCCCGAGGATTCCAGGCCCAAGTTTAGTAAATCGTTGTACGAGTTTGTGGACGCGTTCCACCGGAACTAGGTCGTAAGGACCGAGAAAAGCCTTATCGGGAATGTAAGTAACAATATGGCCAAGTTGGTTAGTAACTCCAAGGATTGGGGAACAGAAACAAAATTTGAGATTTTGTACGTGTACTAGATGAGTTTGAAAGTACGAGAAAGTATGACAAGTAAGGAAAGAAAGGAACCTCTAAGGATCCCGTGTTTGGGAAGACTGTAACCTTCGAGTTTTGTGAGAAGGGACCACGGACGGAAGGTCCATTATTATGTTTACGTATGTTATGTGGTGGCCATGTGTGGCATCGTTGGTCTTGTGCATTTGATTGATAGGCATAGTATAGAGATTGTGCCGGAGTTTGTATAGCGTAACAACCGACTAAGAACATTCGGGGAAGAATGTTTCTAAGGGGGGAAGAATGTTACACCCAGTAAGTCCAGGACATGTATAAGAGAATGTACGTAAGGAATCAAGACTTGGAAATTAGTACGAAAGGAAGAATTGTTTTTCCGACGGAAAATGTTCTGAACGTCGGAAAGGAAAAATGTTCGTTGTTGAGAATTGGATTCTCAAAATGCATTATTTGAAGAGTATGGAACTCTTAACCTTATGGAAATTTATTTTTACGGATTTGGTCACGTGGGGCCCACCCGAGGAATTTTACATTTTGTGGGGCCCACGAGGGTTGCGGAATTTTATGGACGAATGAGAGGGCGACACGTGGCACCCCCACATGGCTTGGTCGAAATTTATGCAAGGGTAAAATGGTCATTGACAATGGTAGAAGATAAGTCTTCCAAAGCTTGATATTGTTGACAAGTCAACTTGTCCACCTAGGCTTGATCCAAGTGAAACTCATCCTAACCTCACATTTGTTTAAGTCTAAGCCCTCCATTGTGTTATAAGTATACTACTAGTGCAAGACTAGCTCATTAACACTTAGAAAATTTTAGAGAAACTCTTGTGCTTCACAATGAGCTCTCGGGTTTGCCTTAGATCCCACACAAAAATTTTGTAGTTTTGATCCATTAGCCACAAGACTTTAACCCAATGTCCCTTAGGGTATTTTAAGGATATCTCAATAGAAAGATTTCGGAAAAAACGCATTTTCATGTTAGTCGCAAGGCGGAAACTATGGGAGTTCTTCAACTTTGAAGTTGGAACTTGAAGATGGGTTCTTCAGGCCTCTAAGAGTGCTTGAGCGGATTGGAACTTAAGGAAAGGAGCTAAGAATTTCTAGGCGCGACTTTGGATCTTGGAAATTTTAAGGGCTTGGAAAGGTATAAATTTTGTCGCTTTAGTAGTTAAGACTTACTTATTGTAGCTATGGATTTTAGCAAGCATGTGTTATATAGTATGAAGTTTGATATGTTTATGGGCTATTGGAACCCTAATCCGAAAACTAGCATGTTTAGCTTTAAGATTGGAATTCAAGTTGATTATTAGTTTAAGTCGTCGCATGTTGAATAAAGAAGGAAATTATAGTTGGTGAAGTGGTTTATAACTATATAACATGTTGACCTAAGAACTTGAAATTGGAAAAGGATTGGAAAAGACGTAGTGTGATTGGTTATATGTTGGCCGAGAATGGCTAGTGAAGTATTATACTATTTCGTATGAATTGAGGGGCGGAATTTTACACGTAGTGTAAGGCGTGTAATCCCCTTTGTTTGGATGTTGTTTGGAGCCTTAAATGTGGCTTGTTGGTTATTGTATTCGGCCTTGAAAAAGTGGCAAAGTGAGTAGAAACAAAGGAAGTGCTGCCCGATTTTCCGTAGAATTAGAGACTAAATACTTAGTATTATTCTACATAGAAACTAGAAGTTGATAGCCTTGTTGTGACCATTATAGGTTGACACTTCTACGTACGGTGTATTCGGCAGCTTGTGGATTTAGCGAAAGGTATGTGAACTATCTCCTCTTCTAGCATGATTCCTTAAGATAAAGAAAGTAGGTTCTACTCCTAAATGATCCATTCCTTGGTTGTATTTGGATTGCCTAAAATAGATTTTGTTCTATGTACTTCCTTGAGTGTACTTTGATGTTTAGATTGTAAGTTGTAGAATCCATTTTCTTGATGAAGTTTGGATTCTTAAAAGTGAAGGTATTTTTACTTAAAGTACATGTAGTCTTAAAAAGGAAGTGGTTTCAAATCTTTTGGCTAGTGCCTTAGTTCTAAAACCTAAAGGTCATTATAATGACTTTAGGGGAGTCAAAGAGTGATTTACTTATTTGATTTAAAGAGGAGAAATGACATGATTTAAGAGAAGTAACTTGTGTTAAGGGTGGCGTTACTTGAGGTTTAAAAGTAGAAGAAACTTGTTTTCTAACTATTAAGAGACTCAAGTATTTTGAAAGTTAAGAACTTGATTTGTAAGTATGTGATACTTGGTTTTAATAGTATAAGCCTCTTGGTTATTGAAGGAATGGATCGTCTAAAACCATAAAGGGTTATAACGGCTTTATGGGAAGTTGGTTATAACGGCTTTATGGAAGGTCTAGAAAGTTGTCTATTTTGATTAATCGGCATAAGTTGCCTAAATTGTGAAAATTTGGAGTTACTTGATTTCAAGCTTTGAAATGAGTTTTCTAAAAGTGTAGTAACTTACTTTGAAAAATAGACACGCCTTGATACTACGGGTGTTAGTATCTTGGGGCTTTACATAGAAATGAGTCTTTTATAAAAGAATGTACGTACGTAGTACTTTGACTTGTTAAAAGAGAATTATTCTATGTATGCCTTGATTAGTACTTTGGCTTGATAAATTGAGAATTTGTCTAAGTGTGCCTTGATAAGTACTTTGACTTGTTAAAAGAGAATTATTCTATGTATGCCTTGATTAGTACTTTGGCTTGATAAATTGAGAATTTGTCTAAGTGTGCCTTGATAAGTACTTTGACTTGTTAAAAGAGAATTATTCTATGTATGCCTTGATTAGTACTTTGGCTTGAGAAATTGAGAATTTGTCTAAGTGTGCCTTGATAAGTACTTTGGCTTGTTAAAAGAGAATTATTCTATGTATGCCTTGATTAGTACTTTGGCTTGATAAATTGAGAATTTGTCTAAGTGTGCCTTGATAAGTACTTTGGCTTGTTAAAAGAGAATTATTCTATGTATGCCTTGATTAGTACTTTGGCTTGATAAATTGAGAATTTGTCTAAGTGTGCCTTGATAAGTACTTTGACTTGTTAAAAGAGAATTATTCTAAGTGTGCCTTGGTAAGGACTTTGGCTTGTTGATTGAGGATTTGCCTATGTGTGCTGGAAATAGCCGGTTGTGTGCTATTGGTATATCAGTCGTTTGAGTCGATCCGGGTTTGTGGCATTTGCATAATTCTGTGGATTTGCTACCCACGATGCGAGGAATACCTCATGCGAGTCCGTAGGGCTTATGCGGGTGAAATAGTCCCATGCGGGCGGGTCCAGCCTATGCGAGGAATACCTCATGCGGGTCCGTAAGGACTTATGCGGGTGAAATAGTCCCATGCGAGGAATATCTCATGCGGGTCCGTAAGGGCCTATGCGGGTGAAATAGTCCCATGCGAGGAACATCTCATGCGGGTCCACGCGACTTATGCGGGTGAAATAGTCCCAGGAGTAGGATTTCTTATTGATACTGCGGGCGGTGGTCCTGCTTTGATCGTGAGCTTCCTATTTTATATTGCAAGTATACTAATATTTGCTCTCATGATTGTAAGGTTCAGTGTGCTTACTGATGTTGTAGTATATCATGGACTGCCGGCAGCGAGGAAGGATTCCGCGGGCATGATTGATGTATGGGCGTGAGACCCATAGTTATATCTGAGTAGTGACTTTGAGGGCCTGCGTCCCTGACTTGATATGACTGCTTATGTGTTATGTACTGTAGGTTGGCTATCATACATGTCTCTTGTTTTGTTTAGGTTATGATTTCATTCTGATCTTATTGTTCACATACTTGGTACATTCTTGACCTCGCCCGGAGTGCGTTCAATCTGCGAGTTTAGGTGCGTGATGGTGATCGGCAGTGTAGGACCTGCTTTCGAGTTTTGGATAGCTCCTCTATTAGGGTTTATCTTTGGTATATGTCCTTGATCTGAGCTTTATACAGTTTTGGGTGGCGGGGCCTTGTCCGTCGTGGTTCGATTTAACTCCAGAAGTGCGTATTCATATGTGGGATTGGACTCGTTATGCGGTGTAGTGTCTTTTGTTTATGTATATTATATGGCGGCCTAGTCGGCTTTGCCTTACGTGCGTTGGTGTTAAAAAAATGGTATTATTAATTTCATGATGTACTTAGTTGTTAAGGTAGAAGGGTGCCCGGTAGGGCACGATCCACGCGAGGTTCGGGCGTGATAGAGTGGTATCGAGCGATCGATCCTCGGAATGTCTCTGACCGTGTCTAGTAGAGTCTTGATTATCGGTGTGTTGCGCGCCACACCCATAAGCAGGAGGCTACGGGACATTTAGGAGTTGGTTTCTATTCTTCTCACTCTAGATCGTGCCACAGAAAGCGTGTTAGTAAGATAATTCCTCTCCGACGTATTGTTGTGTTCTGATTATCCTCCAAGGAGGGCAACAACCGCCGAAGGGCAAAGAGTAGCGAAGCTACTAGTCGGACTCGAGAGAGTTGATAGGGCTTATGCGAGTTATACGGATGTTGTTCCACGATCGGCGAGTTCTTCGCGAGTTTTGAGGCCCGCACGAGCCTCCGATTTCTCATTTAAGGAGACTTTAGGGTCGTGAAGGAAGCCATTATGTTATTGACCAAGATAGCGGTCTGCGGTTTCGTCGGCGGGAGGTAATTCGACGATGCAGAGCAGTGTCAGAGGGTAGAGGGCGGTAGCGGAGATCTGCGTAGAGAGGCTAGACCGGTTGGTTATCGGTGAGTTTTGGACAGCCGCCTCGGCTGAGTGAGATATTCGTCCCACTACCCGGTACATACCCCGCGGCTCATAGGTGGGATATTTGAGCCCACGAGGTATTTAGGAGCAGTCCAAGCTCGAGGATCGAGGTTCTCGGAGAAGCGAGGATTTTCTCGATCGAGGCCACTTATTCCTCGATGTTCGGATGTGGTAAGCGTCATTCGGAAATGCCGTTATGGCACAGTGTTTGTTATTATTGTGGCGTCGGGCCATATTGCGGTATGTCCTTTTAAAAAGAGCATCGGTGAGGGGGCGCAGCCTAGGAGGCCGATGGTTGGTTCCCTTTCCTCGCGGTATGCGTTCCCGAGCGGGGTGTTGGATGTTAGCCACCGTGGTAGAGGTCGTGGTGGATTTTATAGTTCTGGCGGTCCTTGAACGCGAGAGATGACGTGACTCTTGGGGCGGGATCAGGAGGCGACATCGCACGGGGTTACAGGTATATCTCGATTCTTTTGAATCATGCGTGCATTGATAGATTCAGATTTCGCCCTAGCATATATGTTTTCCCTTTGTTGCTAGCAGTTGTAAGTGATAGTACCCCAGAGGTAGGGATACTTTGATTAGTAAAGTGAGAAGTTAAGAATGTTGACAAGAATGATAAGTGAACTGAGACTATAGTTGTGTAGAGTTCACAGGTTGTAGTTACCCCATAATAAGTGTACGACCGATAGAGAAGAATGTGCAGTAGGAATACTTTGGCTTATGTGATAAACCTCTAGTGAATGGGAGGATACGGTAAGAAGTACCTTGAGATAAGAGAGAAATTTATTTCAAACTAAGAATGAGAAGTTAAGTGTGACGATGAGTCGGGTTATGGACTCATTTCGGGTTAGCCGGTAGTATGGAATGGGGTGATGTCAGCTAGAAATGGTTAGATTATGTGATAGGGTCAGGATTCAGGCCCAAGTTTAGTAAATCGTTATGCGAGTTTGTGGGCCAGCGTTCCACGGAACTAGGTCGTAAGGACCGAGAAAAGCCTTATCGGGAATGTAAGTAACAATATGGCCAAGTTGGTTAGTAACTCCAGTTGGGAAACAAACAAAATTTGAGATTTTGTGCGTGTACTAGATGAGTTTGAAAATGCGAGAAAGTATGACAAGTAAGGAAAGAAAGGAACCTCTAAGGATCCCGTGTTTGGGAAAATTGTAACCTTGAGTTTTGTGAGAAGGGACCACGGACGGAAGGTCCATTATTATGTTTACGTATGTTATGTGGTGGCCATGTGTGGCATCGTTGGTCTTGTGCATTTGATTGATAGGCATAGTATAGAGATTGTGCCGGAGTTTGTATAGCGTAACAACCGACTAAGAACATTCGGGGAAGAATGTTTCTAAGGGGGGAAGAATGTTACACCCAGTACGTCCAGGACATGTATAAGAGAGATATGCGTAAGGAATCAAGACTTGGAAATTAGTACGAAAGGAAGAATTGTTTTAGACGGAAAATGTTAGAAACGTCGGAAAGGAAAAATGTTCGTTGTTGAGAATTGGATTCTCAAAATGCATTATTTGAAGAGTATGGAACTCTTAACCTTATGGAAATTTATTTTTCTGGATTTGGTCACGTGGGGCCCACAGAAATTTTACATTTGTGGGGCCCACGAGGGTTCTGGAATTTTATGGACGAATGAGAGGAGACACGTGGCACCCCATGGCTTGGTCGAAATTTATGCAAGGGTAAAATGGTCATTGACAATGGTAGAAGATAAGTCTTCCAAAGCTTGATATTGTTGACAAGTCGACTTGTCCACTAGGCTTGATCAGTGAAACTCATCCTAACCTCACATTTGTTTAAGTCTAAGCCCTCCATTGTGTTATAAGTATACTACTAGTGCAAGACTAGCTCATTAACACTTAGAAAATTTTAGAGAAACTCTTGTGCTTATGATGAGCTCTCGGGTTTGCCTTAGATCCCACAAAAATTTTGTAGTTTTGATCCATTAGCCACAAGACTTTAACCCAATGTCCCTTAGGGTATTTTAAGGATATCTCAATAGAAAGATTTGGAGCATTTTCATTTTCATGTTAGTCGCAAGCGGAAACTATGGGAGTTCTTGACTTTGAAGTTGGAACTTGAAGATGGGTTCTTCATAGGCCTCTGAGGAGTGCTTGGGCGGATTAGAACTTAAGGAAAGGAGCTAAGAATTTCTAAGTAGCGACTTTGGATCTTGGAAATTTTAAGGGCTTGGAAAGGTATAAATTTCGTCGTTTTAGTAGTTAAGACTTACTTATTGTTGTAGCTATGGATTTTAGCAAGCATGTGTTATATAGTATGAAGTTTGATATGTTTATGGGCTATTGGAACCTAATCAGAAAACTAGCATGTTTAGCTTTAAGATTGGAATTCAAGTTGATTATTAGTTTAAGTCGTCGCATGTTGAATAAAGAAGGAAATTATAGTTGGTGAAGTGGTTTATAACTATATAACATGTTGACCTAAGAACTTGAAATTGGAAAAGGATTGGAAAAGGCGTAGTGTGATTGGTTATATGTTGGCCGAGAATGGCTAGTGAAGTATTATACTATTTCGTATGAATTGAGGCGGAATTTTACGTAGTGTAAGGCGTGCAATCCCCTTTGTTTGGATGTTGTTTGGAGCCTTAAATGTGGCTTGTTGGTTATTGTATTCGTCCTTGAAAAATGTGGCAAAGTGAGTAGAAACAAAGGAAGTCTTTCGATTTTACGTAGAATTAGAGACTAAATACTTAGTATTATTCTACATAGAAACTAGAAGTTGATAGCCTTGTTGTGACCATTATAGGTTGACAACTCTAAATGCGGTGTATTCGGCAGCTTGTGGATTTAGCCGAAAAGGTATGTGAACTATCTCCTTTCTAGCATGATTCCTTAAGATAAAGAAAGTAGGTTCTACTCCTTAAATGATCCGTTCCTTGGTTGTATTTGGATTGCCTAAAATAGAATTTGTTCTATGTACTTCGAGTGTACTTTGATGTTTAGATTGTAAGTTGTAGAATCCATTTTCTTGATGAAGTTTGGATTCTTAAAAGTGAAGGTATTTTTACTTAAAGTACATGTAGTCTTAAAAGGAAGTGGTTTCCAAATCTTTTGGCTAGTGCCTTAGTTAAAACCTAAAGGTCATTATAATGACTTTAGAAGTCAAAGGAGTGATTTACTTATTTGATTTAAAGAGGAGAAATGACATGATTTAAGAGAAGTAACTTGTGTTAAGGGTGAAGTTACTTGAGGTTTAAAAAGTAGAAGGAAACTTGTTTTCTAACTATTAAGAGACTTGAAGTATTTTGAAAGTTAAGAACTTGATTTGTAAGTATGTGATACTTGGTTTTAATAGTATAAGCCTCTTGGTTATTGAAGGAATGGATACGTCTAAAACCATAAAGGGTTATAACGGCTTTATGGGAAGTTGGTTATAACGGCTTTATGGAAGGTCTAGAAAGTTGTCTATTTTGATTAATCGGCATAAGTTGCCTAGATTGTGAAAATTTGGAGTTACTTGATTTCAAGCTTTGAAATGAGTTTTCTAAAAGTGTAGTAACTTACTTTGAAAAATAGACACGCCTTGATACTACGGGTGTTAGTATCTTGGGGCTTTACATAGAAATGATTCTTTTATAAAAGAATGTACGTATGTAGTACTTTGACTTGTTAAAAGAGAATTATTCTATGTATGCCTTGATTAGTACTTTGGCTTGATAAATTGAGAATTTGTCTAAGTGTGCCTTGATAAGTACTTTGACTTGTTAAAAGAGAATTATTCTATGTATGCCTTGATTAGTACTTTGGCTTGATAAATTGAGAATTTGTCTAAGTGTGCCTTGATAAGTACTTTGACTTGTTAAAAGAGAATTATTCTATGTATGCCTTGATTAGTACTTTGGCTTGATAAATTGAGAATTTGTCTAAGTGTGCCTTGATAAGTACTTTGGCTTGTTAAAAGAGAATTATTCTATGTATGCCTTGATTAGTACTTTGGCTTGATAAATTGAGAATTTGTCTAAGTGTGCCTTTATAAGTACTTTGGCTTGTTAAAAGAGAATTATTCTATGTATGCCTTGATTAGTACTTTGGCATGATAAATTGAGAATTTGTCTAAGTGTGCCTTGATAAGTACTTTGACTTGTTAAAAGAGAATTATTCTATGTATGCCTTGATTAGTACTTTGGCTTGATAAATTGAGAATTTGTCTAAGTGTGCCTTGATAAGTACTTTGGCTTGTTAAAAGAGAATTATTCTAAGTGTGCCTTGGTAAGGACTTTGGCTTGTTGATTGAGGATTTGCCTATGTGTGCTGGAAATAGCCGGTTGTGTGCTATTGGTATATCAGTCGTTTCGGGGTCAGTCCCCGGGTTTGTGGCATTTGCATAATTAGTGGATTTGCTACCCACGATCGAGAATACCTCATGCGAGTCCGTAGGGCTTATGCGGGTGAAATAGTCCCATGCGGGTGGGTCCAGCCTATGCGAGGAATACCTCATGCGGGTCCGTAAGGACTTATGCGGGTGAAATAGTCCCATGCGAGGAATATCTCATGCGGGTCCGTAAGGGCTTATGCGGGTGAAATAGTCCCATGCGAGGAACATCTCATGCGGGTCCACGCGACTTATGCGGGTGAAATAGTCCCAGGAGTAGGATTTCTTATTGATACTGCGGGCGGTGGTCCTGCTTTGATCGTGAGCTTCTATTTTATATTGCAAGTATACTAATATTTGCTCTCGTGATTGTAAGGTTCGGTGTGCTTCTGCGATGTTGTAGTATATCATGGATTGCCGTGGCGAGGAAGGATTCGCGGGCATGATTGATGTATGGGCGTGAGACGTAGTTATATCTGAGTAGTGACTTTGAGGGCTGCGTCACGACTTGATATATTTGCTTATGTGTTATATCTTGTAGGTTGGCTATCATACATGTCTCTGTTTTGTTTATTATGATTTCATTCTGATCTTATTGTTCATACTTGGTACATTCTTCCGTCTTGACCTCGCCGGAAGCTGCGTTAAATGCCGCAAGTTTAGGTGCCTTGATGGTGATCGGCAGTGTAGGACCACCTTTCGAGTTTTGGATAGCTCCTCTATTCCGGGGTTTATCTTTGGTATATGTCCTTGATCAGAGCTTTATGCAGTTTTAGATGCGGCGGGGCCTTGTCCGTCGTGGTTCGATTTAACTCGCAGAGGTGTATTCATATGTGGGATTGGACTGCGTGTATGCAGTGTAGTGTCTTTTGTTTATGTATATTATATGGCAGCCTAGTCGGCTTTGCCTTACACGTCGTTGGTGTTAAAAAAATGAGTATTATTAATTTCATGATGTACTTAGTTGTTAAGGTAGAAGGGTGCGGGTAGGGCACGATCCATGGGCTTGGTTGGGCGTGACAACGCTACTCATGATACTTCAACTATAACGGTTATACAAGTCTATCAATGTCTAGACTACTCTGTAGAATAAATCTAGATACAAGATTCCTTATTCTCTGAAAATTGGCGACAACTTCCTGCAGTCAAACTACACAAGTCTCAGTAAATACGATCACATGTAAGTCTGTTCAATTCTCTTCTTATATACCTTCCTTGTATATAACTTATACTTAATTCTTATACTTGACAATATGTAAACTCTAATTACAATAGGGGACAAGATATTTACCTCGACAAGCCCAAAATTATCCAAGATTAAATGTCGATCTGAGCAACGTTTAGCTCCTAATTTGCACGCTCAAGCTCGAGAAACCCTTAGAAGTTTCCAAACAACTTCACTTAGCACTTCAACCCACTATGAAGATTTTCCTTAGGGTTTCGTTTTGAGACTAAAAGGACATAAGGTAGTATTTTAGACTCTACATTATAGAGGTAACTTTGGAATACTACAAGGTATAAGGCTAAGGTATTTTGGAATAGTAACAATACTTGGAGAGTATTTTTCTACTAAGGGGGGGGGGGGGGGGTATTTCACGAGAACTACACAAGAGGGGGGGTTTGTATTTCGGCTAGCACCACTAGGAAGGGGGGGGGGGTATTTCTCGGCCAAGGGCCTCACAAAGGGGGAGGGGGTGCTCTTGGACGAGAGCCTTTCAAAGGGGGAGAGGGATTTCAAGACTTAGAAATTATTTTGTGGATGAAGAAGTCTTCAACGAAGGGGGGGTATTTAGAGGGCCTTTAATGGCCAAGATTAAGGCAAGTGGAGGGCAAGTGGAGGGTGTGGATTTTCACAAGTGCACCCTAGCCATCTACTCCACAAGTCACTCACCAAACATTGACCCAAGTTTTAGGCCACAAGCGTGCCAAGACAAGCCACATTGCGTCCAGCAGGGTGACAAATGTCGCCTCTCGTTGGTCCAAAATATTTCATCTCTCGGAAAAATCCGCAAAAATAATAAATGTCATAGCGTAATTTTCCGCCCATGAAAGTTTGGAAAACGTTTAGTCGGAAAACAATTCTTTTCGGGGGTTGTGCACAAATTTTCGTCCCTTGCCTAACTTAAGGCTTAAACTTTTGTACGTACGTCCCCACGTACATACTCTGGAAATACGGGGTATAACATTGTAAATGAAATCATAATAGTCTATATAAAGCAGGAGACATGTATGATAACCAAACTACAGTACACAACATATAAGCGGTCATGTCAAGTCAGGGACTCACGCCCTCAAAGCCATCACTCATGCCCGTGGAATCCTCCATCAACTTGCGTAGGTGTAACATATAACCATGTGACGCGGTGGCATCCTACCTCATCGGCGTACACATATACAATATATATATATATATATATATATATATCTGTGACGCGTGCCGAATCCTCATCCGGTGTAGCATGGCCATAATAATCGTATATACCATGCCGGAATCCTCATCGGTGTAAAGTGTCTTCGTGGGAGCTAGCCCATGGAATAATAGAAATGGTCACATGCCCGGAATCCTCATCGGTGTAGACATGCCCGTGTGACAATGATAATATCACGGGAGTTTAACATTGCGTGTCGCATGCCCGAAATCCCTCATCGGTGTAGACATGTCAAGTGATAATAACAATGGAAGCATACCCGTGGAATCCTCCGTCACGGCGATGCGTCAACCAATTCACAACAAGTCAGCGGCCCCTCAACCGAGACGCGGTAACATAGTAATACCACCAAAGGCTATCACAACTAGCATAGACAAATTTAACATATTCTTAGACTTTCGTTAACATGTAAATAAATTCGCCATCTATATAACTCAAGTACTCCCATTTTATGCCAACAATACGGGTTTTAACCCTACAGTACTACGTACATTAAAATCTTTCAAAAGATCCATTTCTTTTACAAAGGTCACACGATACCCGTAGTATCAAAATAAAGTGACTATCATTTTAAGTAAACCAAAACAATTTCCATACGTTCTTTTGAATAAACCAAGACAATACCGTGCCTTCTTTTTAAATCGAAAACACTTCAATTCTTCAAGTCTCTCTCTTTTATAAATCAAGTTCCTTACTTAGGAAATTTAAGAAAACAATACTTGTTTATAATGATTCTTATTAAAGTAGCCATGATCTATAAAATGTAATACAATTTTGTCTTATCTTAGCTTCTATGCAGATGGAAGATTCTACTTGTTTTAATATAATTAATTGTCGTTACTTTTTCCTTTATTAACGCTGCAATGGCTTGTTCGATACTTATTCCCATTTTCCAAAATCAATATAACTTATTCCTTTTCCTTTTCTTTAGACAAAGTACTCATTTCTCACGAATGAGGTTTCACCATTTTTTTTAACACAATTAAAGTTCTTCACATTTAATATCAAGTCAATTTAAGTCAAGTCTCTTATTTTTAAAAAAACCAATAAACCACTCTTTTACCTACATAAAGTCGTTATAGTTAACTTCCCATTAAACCATTAAAACACTTTATGTTTTAAACCAACCAAATTCGTTTAGCACACGTACGTCTACCGTACTACATAGTTTACAAAAATCATGCTAGAAAGGATATGAAGAGGCTCACATACCTCGCGACGATTATCGACAATTAGAAAAACACTCCAAAGTACTATAACTTTGCTAGCCTTTTCCACCATTCAAGTAGAATACTCTACTCGTAGTACTTCAACCTATAATGGCCATGAAACGCCTATTAACTTCTAGATCCCTTCGTAGAATATTTCTAAGTATAAGGTTCCCTATTCTACGGAAAATTCGGCAGCACCTCCCCCGTTTCTACTCAATTCTCCACCTTTTTCAAGGCCCGATAATAGTAACTAACATGCCATAAATAAGGCGCAATAATTCCGAAATTTAAAGAAGGGGATCCAGCCCAAGCGAACGCGATTAACAATCTCTCGCCATAACAACAATAATTAAAGAATGGGATAACACGCCCAAACGGAACGCGATTAACAATCTCTCCTTCATAACTGTTACACCCCGTAAGTCCAGGACATGTAAAATAGAAGGTACGTAAGTAACACAAGACTTGAAATTGATACGAAAGGAAGAATTATTTTTCCGACGGAAAATCTTCCGAACGTCGGAAAGGAAAAATGTTCGTTGAGGAGAATTAGATTCTCAAAAGGCATTATTTGAAGAGTATGGAACTTATTAACATTATGGAAATTTATTTTTACGGATTTGGTCACGTGGGGCCCACCCGAGGAATTTTACGTTTTGTGGGGCCCACGAGGGTTACATAATTTTATGGACGAATGAGAGGGCAACACGTGGCACCTCCCCCACTTGGTCTTGGATGAAATTATGCAAGGGTATAATGGTCATTGACCATGGTAGAAGATCAAGTCTTGCTAGCTTGAGATTGTTGACTTGTCAACTTGTCCACTTGGCTTAACATTAATTATTCTTCATCCTAGCCCACAAGTGTTTTAATCTAAGCCATCCATTGTGTTATAAATGCTACACTAATGCAAGACTAAGTCTCCAACACTTAGAATTTTTCACACATTGTTGTTCTTCACTTAAGTGCTCTCGGGTTTGGTCCTATTCCCACACAAAAAATTTGTAGTTTTGATCCATTATTCACAAGACTTAAACCCAAGGTCCCTAAGGGTATTGTAAGGATATCTCAATAGAAATATTTGGAAAGCAGCGTTTTCACGTTAGTTATAAGCGAAAACCTAAGTAGTTTTCCTAGTTTTGGATTGGAAATGGAAGAGAAGTTGGTTGTGAACTTCTAAAGGCTTCAAATAGCGGATTGGAGCGTAAAGGAAAGGAGCTAAGAATTGCGAATGAGCGACTTTGAATCTTGGAATTTTTAAGGGCTTGTAAAGGTATAATTCTTGTCGTTTTAGTAATTAAGATTTACTTATTGTTGTAGCTATGGATATTAACAAGCATGAGATGTTTAGTATGAAGTTTGATAAGTGTATTGGCTATTGGAACCCTAATACGAAAACTAGCATGTTTAGCCTTAAGATTACAATTCAAGTTGATTATTAGTTTAATTCGTCGCATGTTGTATAAAGAAGGAAATTGTAGTTGTTGAAGTTGTTTATGACTATATAACATGTTAGACCTTAGAACTTGGAATTGGAAAAGGATTGGAAAAGACTTTGAGTTGTTGTTTATATAGCCGAGAATGGCTTTAAATATGGAACTACTTCGTATGAATTGTGGGGCGGAATTTTACACTTATTGTAAGGCGTGTAATCCCCTTTGATTGGTTGGTATGTTGATCCTTAAATGTGACATGTTTGGTTATTGAATTCGGCCTTGAAAAAGGTGGCAAAGTATGTAGAAACAAAGGAAGTGCTGCCCGATTTTCCGTAGATTAAGAGACCGTATACTTAGTATTATTCTACGTTAGAGACTAGAAGTTGATAGTCATGTTGTGACCATTATAGGTTGACACTTCTACGTGCGGCGTATTCGACTTAGCTTGTGGATTAAGCCGAAAAGGTATGTGAACTATCTCCTCTTCTAGCATGATTCCTTAAGATAAAGAAAGTATGTCCTACTCCTTAAATGATCCATTCCTTGGTTGTACTTGGATTGCCTAATATAGAATTTGTTCTATATACTTCCTTGATTGTACTTTGATGTTTTAATTGTAAGTTGTTATAATCCATTTCCTTAGTGAAGTTTGGATTCTTAAAAGTGAAAGTATTTTACTTAAAGTACATAGAGTCTTGAAAAGGAAGTGGTTTCCAAATCTTTTGGCTAGTGCCTTAGTTCCATAACGTAAAGGTCGTTATAATGAATTTAGGGGAGTCAAAGGAGTGATTTACTTAATTGATTTAAAAGAGGAGAAATGACATGATTTAAGAGAAGTGACTTGTTTTAAAGGTGTGAATTACTTGAGATTTAAAAGTGTAAGCTACTTGTTTTCTAAAGATTAAGAGTCTTGAAGTATTTTGAAAGTTAAGAAACTTGATTTGTAAGTATGTGATACTTGGTTTTAATAGTGTAAGTCTCTTGGATATAAAAAGGAATGAATTGGTCTAAAACCATAAAGGGTTATAACGGCTTTATGGGAAGTTGGTTATAACAGTTTTATGGAAGGTTAAGAGAGTTGTCTATTTTGATTAATGGGCATAAGTTGCCTAGATTGTGAAAATTTGAAGTTACTTGGTTTCAAGCTTTGAAATGAGTTTCTAAAAGTGTATTAACTTACTTTGAAAAATAGACACGCCTTGATACTACGGGTGTTAGTATCTTGGGGTTTTATATAAAAATAAGTCTTTTGAAAAGAATGGAAGTACGTAGTACATAGTGTTAAAATCCCGATTTCTTTTATATAAAACGTAAGTGCCTTGAGTTTATAAAATGAAGTCTAAAGATTTTATGAACTTGCCTATGTGTGCTGGTGATAGCCTTTGAGTGCAAGTATTATATTTTTACGCTGCCGCGACTCTCGGTTGAAGGGCCGGCTGTCTTGTTGTAAGTTTACTTGGACGTACCGACGGTGATGTGGGATTCCACGGGTATTGTTACACCCCGTATTTACAAGACATGTTTTAAGAACGTACGTAAGAACTCAAAGGTTAAGGTTTGAGACGAGTAAAAATTTATCGGAATTTTGGAATTTGTCGGAAAACGA
Source organism: Przewalskia tangutica (assembly GCA_029844215.1). Lineage (NCBI taxonomy): Eukaryota > Viridiplantae > Streptophyta > Magnoliopsida > Solanales > Solanaceae > Przewalskia > Przewalskia tangutica. Next base: position 73,357,219 of record CM056722.1, on the reverse strand, counting down.
AATATTGCGACGAGCGGGAGGGCGACACGTGTCACCCCCCCTTAATGGTCTTGGACGAAAATGTGATGGAGAAAATGGTCATTTGACCCCAATTTAAAAGACCAAGTCTTGCTAGCCTTAGAGCTTGACAACATTGACCAAGTCAATGACCCCACTTAGTCTTGATATTTAGAAAGACTTCATCCAAGCCACCCAATTGGTTATATCTTGACCCTCCATGTCCCTATATAATACTAGTAGTAGTGAGACAAGTCCACACTTAGAAATATTTTCAAGAGAATTGGAAGAGCTAGAGCTTAGCTCTCGGCTTCATCAAGAAAAAGGAAGAAAATTTTTTCGTTGCTTGTCCATTAAGCTCCAAACATTAACCCAAGGTTCTTGAGTGTATAGTAAGCATATCTCAATAGAAAAACCCCGGAAAAAGAGAGTTTTCGTATTAGTCACAAAGTGAAAACCTAGTGGCTTTCTAGGTTTTGGATTGGAAGTTTGAAGGAAAGTTGTTGGTGTGGTTCTAAGGGTCTCAACAAGCGGATTGAAGTGTCTTGGAGAGGCTCTAAACAACTAAGGAGCGACTTCGGATTGGAATTGGATTAAGACTCGTTAAGGTATAATCTTGTCTTTTAAAAGTGTTACAAGATTATATATTTATATTGTTGTTGTTAGCTTTACTTGTTGCTAGCATGAAGTTGATATGTTGAAGTTATAAGTATTATGGAGTGCTTGTAGCTAAATCCGAAATGTTATATAAGCCACTTGAAAATTTGATTACTAATTGGTCGTTTATTAGAAATCGTCGCATGTCACTTACTTAAAGATTATGGTTGTTATAATCAAATGCGACTTGATATCATGTTATGCTACCAATTTGGATTGAAATGGAAATTGGATAAGAATTGGTATTGTTGAACTCAAGGTGGCCGAATTTATACTTGTGGTTTGTAATAGTTGTTATTCATATGTATTGGACTACCTTCTATATTGTGGTGAGCCAATTGGGGCTGTATAGTTAATTATTTGTATTGGACTACCTTATAGATTGTGGTGAGCCAATTGGGGCTGTTTGGTTATTGTATTCGGCCTTGAAAAAGGTGGCAAAGTAAGTAAAAACAAAGGAGGTGCTGTCCGATTTTCCGTAGAATTTAGCGACTTAGCACCTAGAATATTCTACGTTTGAAATAAGAGGTTAATGGACGTATGGTGACCATTATAGGTTGAAGTACTAAGTATAGCGTATCCTATTTGAAGAATGGAATAGCTCAAGGTTGAAGTACTTTGGAGCATTTTGCTACTTGTCGACAATCGTCGCGAGGTATGTGAACCTCTTCCTTCCTTTGGCATGATTCTATGTATGGAATATACCTGTGGTATCATTTCATGTTTCATGTTTCTCTTAGAAGTTAAGAGGTAGTTTTGTGATCTACTCTATGTAGAACTTTTCCTATCTTTGAGCATGACTAGTTGCACGTATGTAGTGCAGTGAGCGTCTTACACCTTGATATCCTTTACTAGTTTGTGAATAGCCAAGTCGGGTGAGTTGGGAGATTAACTCACTTTTGAAAGTATAAAGGATGTCTTAAGTTCTATTAAAGTTAAGGGACTTGAAGAGTTTTAAAGTATGTGATACTTGTTCCGTTTTAAACGTATAAGTCCCTTGGATAGGAAATTGTTTTTGGCTAAGGTATAAAGTGAATATAACGGCTTTATGGGAAGTTAGTTATATTTGCTTTATGGAAAGATAAGTGATTTGATTTTAGTGAAAAGGCCACTTGTTTTTAAGGCATTAATTGCCTAAGGTTTTATAATAAAAGGAGTCACTTGTTTTCTAAAGGTTAAGAGACTAATTGTATTTTTGAAAGTTATGAGAATTGATTTGAAAGTATTTAATACTCGGTTTCAAAAAGTAGAAGTCTCTTGGTTATAAAAGAACGTGTTGGTCTAAACCATAAAGGGTTATAACGACTTTATGGGAAGTTGGTTATAACGGCTTTATGGAAGGTTAAGAGAATGGGTTCCCTAATAAAGTAATCAAAGAAATAACTTGTGTTAAGGAAGGGCAAATTGTTTTAAAGGTACCAATTGCTTAAGGTTTTAATAAAGAAGTCACTTGATTTAGAAGCGGTAATTGTATTTCTAAAAGGTATTGTGACTTGTCTTGAAAGGTGGATAGGACTTGATACTACGGTTGTTAGTATCGGGAAGTTTTATTTGGAAAGGAGTCTTTTGAAAGAGATATGCGTCACGTAGTACTTTGGCTGCTTAATTGAGAATAATTCTATTTGATGCCTTGATTAGTACTTTGGCTTGATTAATTGAGAATTAGTCTAAGTGTGCCTTGATAAGTACTTTGGCTTGTTAAATGAGAATTATTCTATTTGTGCCCCGATAAGTACTTTGGCTTGTTAAATGAGAATTATTCTATTTGTGCCCTGATAAGTACTTTGGCATGATTAATTGAGAATTAGTCTAAATGTGCCTTGATAAGTACTTTGGCTTGTTAAATGAGAATTATTATATTTGTGCCCCGATAAGTACTTTGGCTTGTTAAATGAGAATTATTCTATTTGTGCCCTGATAAGTACTTTGGCATGATTAATTGAGAATTAGTCTAAATGTGCCTTGATAAGTACTTTGGCTTGTTAAATGAGAATTATTCTATTTGTGCCCCGATAAGTACTTTGACTTGTTAAATGAGAATTATTCTATTTGTGCCCTGATAAGTACTTTGGCTTGATTAATTGAGAATTAGTCTAAATGTGCCTTGATAAGTACTTTGGCTTGTTAATTGAGAATTGTTATACCCCGTATTTCCAGAGTATGTACGTAAGGGAATACGTACAAAAGTTTAGCCTTAAAGATTAGGCCAAGTTCGAAATTGTGCACAACTCGATTAAAGAATCGTTTCGTGAAAGCGTTTCCTGACTTTCGTAGGAAAATTCGGCTATGTCATTTAGTATTTTTGCGGATTTTCCGAGAGACGAAACATTTTGGACCAACGGGAGGCGACACTTGGCACCTCCAATTGGTGGAACTTAGATAAATCCATGGGACGAATTGGATGAAGTTTAGCGTTTTTGTGCCTTGCACAAAGTCAAGGAGTTGGTAGGACATTTGTGTTTAGTTAATCCTCACTTACACTTGCCTTGCACTTGTCTTAATCTTGGCCATTGGTGGGGCACCTCTTGACCTATAAATCCCCCCCTTAGAGATGAAGAGTTATTATTCCAGAAAGCTTTGCAAGTCTAAAAATCCTTCCTCTCTCCCTTTGTAAGCAATCGTCCAACACCTCCTTGAGAAGCTTGGCGAGGCTACCCACCCCCTAGCCTAGCGAAATCTACCCCCTTGGTAGAAAAGTTGTCTTCTAGTATCGTTATAATGCCCAAAATACCTAGCCCAAATCCCATAGTACTTAGTAGAAGTTGTGAAGAACTTCAGGGTTTCTGAGCTCTGGGAGCGCACAACTTAGGAGCTAAACCTTGCTCAGCGACTTTTCTAGGATATTTTGGGCTTACAGGGTAACTAATCCTAACCTCTTTTGAATTAGAGAATACATACTGTAGTAGTATTAGAATAAGTATTAAATACTTAGAAGAATATCATGAGAATAGAATTGAGCTATTACAAAGTAGAAGGGTTTAAAAGAAGAATAATCAAACTATACTCACATAGAATTTGTTTTCTGATGAGACTTATATAGCTCACGGGTAGGGAAGTGCTGCCCGACTTACCGTAGAATTATGAACCCTCTGTTTAGAATGACCTTGAGTAGTCTTTGATAGATATCCGTGACTATTATAGGTGACTCTCTGCGCGACATATTGACTTGGCGGTGGTTTTCATTTGAGAAGGTATGTGATTCTTCCTAAAGCATGATATTTTACAATATATAGTGCGGTGAGCGTCGTGTGTTAGCGAATAATAACTACGGCAATGTCTTTGACTTAAGCTGAATAATACTTATGGCAATGCCTCGGCTTAAGCTCGAATAATACTTACGTGATGCCTACGGCTTAAGCTTTGAATAACAAAGAGCGAAAACATTTCAAAAGAATCTTGAATCATTTTTAACAGAAGATAAATATTTGGTTTTAAAACAAAAGCTTAAGAGTTATACTAGCTTTATGGGAAGTTAGGTATAACAACTTAAGAAGATAAAAGGAACTATTTACTTGTTTGTTTATAAAAGCCTTGTATTGATTTACATTAAGTGTAGTAAGATTTGTGTGATAAGTAGACATATTATGATGCTACAGGTTAGTGTCTTGAATTCTGTGTAAAAGGGTCATTCTTGTTGTGCTTACGTTGCTAACCGTAAGTACATTTGTCTTGTTATTGTATCACCTACCCCATTTGTTATACGAGGGCTTGCCCATGATGCGGTCTATACGGCTATCTGGTCTGTGAGACTATGCGAGCAGCGGTATGCTCGTGATTGATCATTCGGGTGTTTAGCCTGACGCGGGGATTCCTATGCGATCTGTTGAGACTATCGCGGTCTTTGAGGCTATGCGGTGCGGGAGCCTAGGCGGATCTGGGGTTAGCTGCCCCGTCACGAGGAATACCACATGCGGTGCGTGTGTGACTATGCGAGTGCGGAAGTCGGGACTAGGCACGCAGAATGATACTATGGGCGATTGGCCTTGCCCGATCATTCGCGGCCTAGAATACACATTCTGATTTCCTATTCTTGTTGTTGTTTGTGATGTGACACTATGTGCAATTGAACGATTGTATTCGTGAAAAGGTTTTAAATACTTTGATTTTATTTGATTCTTTATAGTTTCACATACTTGGTACTGTTATCGACCTCGCCGGGGCTGCGTTCTCTGCCGGTAAGGCAAGCGGTGCTAGATCCACATCCTTAGGATCTTTGCGTTGGTGTCGGGAGCTCCATCTTCTAGGAGGCTCTACTTTGGGTATGATCTCCTGTATTGTAGATAGTTTTGTCTGATCGAGGGTATGGCGGGCTGTCCCGCCATAGTTGTTACTTCCAGAGGTGCGTAGTACTATTATGCAGTTGGGATGTAGCGCAAAACTTGAGTTATTTATATTATGCCGAAAGGCAAGCTTTTCATCAGATAAAGCGTATCTTATTTTATAAAGCATTTCTGTCTTGTTTTATATTCATTGGTTACTCGATGTATGACTACTTGGGTGCCGGTAAGGCACGATCCACGGGCCAGGCAGTCGTGACAAAAGTAGTATCGAAGCGATTAATCCTCGGAAAGTGTCTACAGGCCGTATCTAGTAGAGTCTTGATTATCGGTGTGTTGTGCACCACACCAATAATAAGGAGGCTAGATGATATTTAGGATTGGTTTCCATTCTTCTCATTATGAGATCGTGCTTTATAGCTTTGTTATAGGTTGGACCACTCTAAAGTATTCCTTTCTATATGATTATGCCTCGCGTAAAGGCAACCGGGCGGAAGGGCAAGGCGGCGAGGCGCTAGCGAGACACCCAGTCACGAGGGCTCGGGCCCGATCTATACGAGGCGGCGAGTTCTATGGCGCCGCCGGCCCAGCGAGACCACGATACCAGCGCCTCGCGTCCCGCGGCACTGGGCGGAGGAGTTAGGAGTCTGAGAGATGGCCCGACTTTTGGCTAAAGTTGTGGCGTCTGAGAGAAGGCTGGATCTGGCGGTTCGATTCGGCTCGGCTCGGTCGCGCCCGTAGTGCACGAGGCGAATAGTTTGAGACTACGGGATTTCCTTAGTTGTAGCCCTCCGAGTTTTTACGGTCGGCGGAAGATGATCCGCGAGTTCATCCGTCACCGCAGAGGATTATCGCGGGTGATCGGTGCTTGTAGACCGAGTCCGTGACATTCGGTTCGCATCGGTGCGTGATACCGCGATCGATTGGTTTGATTCATGGGAGCTTTCGGGAGAGCATCGCCTCGGCGGTATGGGATGAGTTTTGAGGCTTTTCTCACACTTCTTGCCTCGCGGATGAGGAGGGCACGGTGATAGATTCTTGTTCTTGAGACAGGGAGGGCCTTGGTGAGAGTACAATGTCGAGTTTGATTCTTTGGCTCGATATGTCCCATGCAGTAGCGAGATGGAAGACGAGTGCATCGCTATGTCACTGGGCTAGATGATTACATGGCGAGTCTTGTGCGGGTGTGTCCGCCCGACGAGCATGGACATAACGTATGCGAGCTCATGCCGGGATGTGAGGCGTAGAGACCGCGGTAAGCGATATCAGCGAAGAAGAGGCGAGCGGCGGTTCTTTTGGTGGTCCTCGGGGTGGCGGCATCAGCGAAGTCGATGCACCACGGCCGGTGAGCGCTCTACCTCATTCGGTCTGCCCGAGCGATCGGGGCGGTCGGGGCCCGGGACTTGATTTCGAGGTAGCGAAGTGCTAACCGTTGAGTGCTTTCGGTGTGCGTTGTGGCGAATACCATTCAGGAGGCGTACTCGGGAGCTGCTATACTTGTGGCCAGCGAGGTCATTTCGCGAGTTTGTCCGGCCGGGGCGGCGGTAGTAGGGCGATCTACAGTGCATTGCGCTTCTTCATCCCACAGCGATTACTCGCCGGAGGCAAGGTACAATGGATCCGCGGGCGAGGTCGTGGCGCGAGTCGATTCTAGCGGTCCTCGAGCGCGTTTATGCTTTGTCGGTAAGCGAGGATCGGAGGCCTCGCACGATGTCGTCACAGGTACCTTATCAGTTTCTGGGTTTGATGTGTATGCTTTGATAGATCCGGGTTCTACTCTGTCCTATATATCTCCCCTTGTTGCTAGTAGGATAGGGATAGAGCCTGAGTCCATAGACCCTTTCGAGGTAGTTACGCCAGTGGGTGATTCGGTGGGAGCTGGGCGGGTATATAGCTTGTCTGTGACCATTCTGATCGTCGGACCTAGCCGACTTGATAGAGTTGGAGATGATTGACCGACGTGATTATGGGGATGGATTGGCTAGCTTCTTGCTACGCCAATGTAGACCGCAGAGAGAAAGTAATGCAGTTCGATTTCTGAGGCCGGTTGTTGAGTGGGAGAGCACGGTATCGCCGGGTAGGTTTATTTCCTACCTCAAGGCTAGGAAGATGGTGCGAAGGGGTATATCTACCATCTCGTTCGGGTGTTTGATCACGAAGCTGCGGTGCAGATTTTCCGTCGATTCGATGGTCGAAGAGTTCCCAGGCGTGTTTCAGACGACCTCGGGTATCCCTCCGAGAGGAGATTGAGTTTTGTATTGACATATTGCGGACACTCGGCCTATTTCCATTCCGCCATCTGAATGGCACTGCCGAGTTGAGAGAGTTGAAGGATCAGCAGGGATTTGTTGGAGAAGGGCTTCATCGAGGCCTAGTGTTTCTCCCCAGGAAGCGCGGTATTGTTCGTGAAGAAGAAGGGCGGGGCGGCTGCGCATGTGTGTTGATCTGACGGTGAACAAGGTGACCATTAAACGAATACCCCTTCCGGGATTGATGATTTGTTCGACGGTTGCGAGTGCGAGATGTTTCTCCAAGATTGATCTGCGATCGGGCTATCATCAGTGCGAGTCGAGAGGTGGATGTCCCAGAATTGCATTCGGGACGTGCGGGCATTATGAGTTCGGTCATGTCTTTTGGGTTGACCAATGCTCGTGGTATTCATGGATTTGATGAACGAGTGTTCAAACCATTTTTGGACCGCGTTTGTGATAGTGTTCATTGATGATATCTTGGTTTATTCTCGCCAGGCGGGAGCATGCGGAGCATTTGAGGCTGTCTTGTGATTCTCGGGACCAGTATTTGCACGCCAAGTTTTCCAAATGTGAGTTTTGGTTGACTTGATGGCGTTTCTTGGGCATATTGCCGGGGTGATGGCATTAGTGGATACGGCCAAGATCGAGGCGATCGAGGACTTGGCCTAGACCTCTTACTCGCGAGGTTCGCGATTTTACGGGCCTTGCAGGATATTATCGGTTCGTAGAAGTTTGCTTCTATCTACGCACCATTGACTAGGTGACTCGAGCGGCCAAGTTCGATGGTGATGCTTGTGGCGGGGTTTCGATTCTTGAAGGAGAGATTGGCGGCCGCCCCGTTCTTACTCTTCCGAGGGTCGAGCGGTTATGTTGTGTATTGTGATGCGTCGGGCATCGGGTTGGGATGTGTGTTGATGCGGCATGGCGAGTTATAGCATATGCATCCGGCGGTGAAGAAACACGGAGGAACTACCCGCGTGATTTGGAGTTAGCGTAGTGATTCACGCTTTGAAGATCTGGAGGCACTATTTGTATGGGGTTCACGTGGATATTTATACGAGACCAGAGCCTCCAAGTACATCTTGACCAGAGGAGTGAACTTACGAGGCGGTGGTTAGAGTTGCTTAAGGATTACGATGTTGATATCTGTACCACGGGAAGGCGATGTTGTGGCGGATGCTCTTAGTCGTAGGTCGATGGGAGCCTATCGGATGTGCGACTAGAGAGGAGGGACATGGTTCGTGATTTGCATCGATTAGCGAGCCTTGGTGTCCGTTTGATTGATTTTGATAGCGGTGGGGTTAGAGTTCGTGAGGTTGCCGAGTCTTCCATCGTCGAGGAGGTGAAGAGCGATTCGAGGATCGGCTTTGATTCGATATCGTGATCTGACTCTTCGTGAGGGCAAGGGTCGCTTGAGGTAGCACGATGGGATGCTAAGGTTTGAGGCGGTGTGTGTTCGGATGTTTGAGGACTTGGCGGAGTTCTTGGGGAAGCACAGCAGCGTTACTCTATCCATCGGTCGACCAAGATGTACCACGACCGATCGTGTATTGGTGGGATGGCTTGAAGAGAGCGTTGCGAGTTCGTAGCTCGATGCGTGTTGTCGGCAGGTAAGGTAGAGCACCGAGGCACGGTGGTTTATTCTGACGATTGAGATCCGAGCACGGAAGTGGGAGGTAATCAACATGGACTTCATCACGGGATTACCTCGCTCGGAGGAGACATGATTCTATATGGGTTATCGTCGGCGGTGTGAAATCAGCCCACTTTCTTCCGTCGGGCGACTTTTTGGTGAGATTATGCGAACTTTACATCCGAGAGATCGTCGATGCATGGAGTCCCTACCCGATCATATCGCAGAGAGCCCGTTCGGCTAACCACGGAGGTCCTTCGAGGGGTTTAGGGGCGAGTGAGCACAATCGCATTTCATCCACGAGCAGAGCGGGCGAGGCGAGCGCCTTATCCGGACTCTTGAGGATATCTTTGCGAGCTGTGTTATTGACAGTGGTAGTTGGGAGGATCATTTGCCTCTAGTTGAGTTTGCGTATAATAATAGCTACCACTCAGGTATTCGAGATGGCGCCTTATGAGGCCTTGTATGGGAGGAAGTGCAGATCGCCTATAGGTTGGTTCGATGTGGGCGAGTGCGGCTAGTGGGACCAGATTTGGTGCGTGGCGATGGATAAGGTGAAGCTTATCCGAGGCGGCTAATGACAATTCGAGTCGGCCAATCGTATGCGAGATCATCGTCGTCGGCATCTTGAGTTCGAGGTTCATGATTGGGTTTTCCTAAAGGTGTCACCCATGAAGGGTGTGATGAGATTTGGGAAGAAGGAAACTTCGGCCCAGTACATTGGGCGTTCAGTTGTCGCGAGGTAGGCAAGGTTGCCTATGAGTTGAATCTGCCGTCCGTCTGGAGCGGTCATCGGTTTTCACGTATCTATCTTTGAGAGATGTATCGGGGATCCATCTAGGGTACACCGATTGGCGATGTCCAGTGGCCAGGGTTATCGTATGAGAGATTCCATAGCGATAGTCGATCGTCGAGTTAGGCGTCTGCGGACGAAGGGCGTGGCTTCCGTCAAAGTCTTGTGGCGGAACGAGCTCGAGAGAGGAGATGACGTGGGAAGCCGAGGAGGACATGAGGCGAAGTATCCTCACCTATTTCCCACACCTCGGGTAATTCACTTTCCTACTTGTAAATTTCCATTATCATTTATGCCTAAGTGTTTTTTGTGGCGTGTGTGGCACAAGCTATTTAAGCTTCGATAAATGTCTTGAGAAGGAACATTCGGGGCGAATGTTTCTAAGGAGGAGAATGTTATACCGTATTTCAGAGTATATGCGTAAGGGAATACGTCAAAAGTTTAGCCTTAAAGATTAGGCCAAGTTCGAAATTGTGCACAACTTCGATTAAAGAATCGTTTTCGTGAAAGCGTTTCCACGGCTTTCGTAGGAAAATTCCGGCTATGTCATTTAGTATTTTTGCGGATTTTTAGAGGCGAAACATTTTGGACCAGCGGGAGGCGACACTTGGCACCCTCGATTGGTGGACAGATAAATCCATGGGGCGAATTGGATGAAGTTTGGCACGTTTTTGTGCCTTGCACAAATCGAGAGTTGGTAGGATATTTGTGTTTAGTTAATCCTCACCTACACTTGCCTTGCACTTGTCTTAATCTTGGCCATTGGTTGGCCACCTCTTGACCTATAAATACCCCGCCCAGAGATGAAGAGTTCTTCATCCACAAAGCTTTCAAGACTAAAAATCCTTCCCTCTCACTTTGTAAGCAATTCGTCCAACACCTCCCTTGAGAAGCTTGGCGAGGCTACCCCACCCCTAGCCTAGCGAAATCTACCCCTCCTTGGTAGAAAAGTTGTCTTCTAGTATCGTTATAATGCCCAAAATACCTAGCCCAAATCCCATAGTACTTAGTAGAAGTTGTGAAGAACTTCAGGGTTTCTTGGAGCTCTGGAGCGTCTGACTTAGGAGCTAAACCTTGCTCGGTAGCGACTTTTCTAGGATATTTTTGGGCTTACCGAGGTAACTAATCCTAACCCTCTTTTGAATTAGAGAATACATCTTGTAGTAGTATTAGAATAAGTATTAAATACTTAGAAGAATATCGCGAGAATAGAATTGGTATTACCACAGTAGAAGGGTTTAAAGAAGAATAATCAAACTATACTCACATAGGAATTGTTTTCATGATGAGACTTTTATAGCTCACCGGGTAGGAAGTGCTTTGCTAGACTTAGAATTATGAACCCTCTGTTTAGAATGACCTTGAGTAGTCTTTGATAGATATCTGTGACTATTATAGGTGACTCTCTGCGCGACATATTGACTTGGCGGTGGTTTATTTGAGAAGGTATGTGATTCTTCCTAAAGCATGATATTTTACAATATATAGTGCGGTAGGCGTGCGTGTGTTAATGAATAATAACTACGGCAATGTCTTTGACTTAAGCTGAATAATACTTATGGCAATGCCTGGCTTAAGCTTTGAATAATACTTACGGAATGCCTGGCTTAAGCTTTGAATAACAAAAGCGAAAACATTTCAAAGAATCTTGAATCATTTTTAACGGAAGATAAATATTTGGTTTTAAAACAAAAGCTTAAGAGTTATACTAGCTTTATGGGAAGTTAGGTATAACAACTTAAGAAAGATAAAAAGGCATTTACTTGTTTGTTTATAAAAGCCTTGTATTGATTTACATTAAGTGTAGTAAGATTTGTGTGATAAGTAGACATATTATGATCTACTGGGTTAGTGTCTTGAATTCTTTGTGTAAAGGGTCATTCTTGTTGTGCTTACGTTGCTAGCAGGTAAGTCAGTTGTCTTTATTATTGTATCACCTACCCTTTTGTTATACGAGGCTTGCCGCTTGATGCGGGTCTATACGGCTATGCGATCTGTGAGACTATGCGGGCGGCGGTATGCTCGAGATTGATCATTCGGGTGTTTAGCGATGCGGGGATTCCTATGCGATCTGTTGAGACTATCACGGTCTTTTGAGGCTATGCGGTGCGGGAGCCTAGGCGGATCTGGGGTTAGCTGCCCCGATGCGGGAATACCTCGTGCGGTGCGTGTGTGACCTATGCGAGTGCGGAAGTCGAGGACTAGGCACGCGAGAATGATACTATGGGCGATTGGCCTTGCCCGATCATTCGCGACCTAGAATAGACACATTCTGATTTTCCTATTCTTGTTGTTGTTTGTGATGTGACACTATGTGCAATTGAACTGATTGTATTCGTGAAAAGGTTTTAAATACTTTGATTTTATTTGATTCTTTATAGTTTCACATACTTGGTACTGTTATCTTGACCTCCTTGGGCTGCGTTCATCTGCGCGGTAAGGGCAGCGGTGCTAGATCCACATCCTTAGGATCTTTGCGTTGGTGTCGGGAGCTCCATCTTCTCGGAGGCTCTACTTTTGGGTATGATCTCCTGTATTGTAGATAGTTTTATGCGATCGAGGGGTATGGCGGGGCCACTGTCCGCCATAGTTGTTTACTTCCTTAGAAGTGCAGTAGTACTATTATGCGGTTGGGATGTAGCGCAAAACTTGAGTTATTTATATTATGCGAAGGCAAGCTTTTCATCAGATAAGCGTGTCTTATTTTATAAACTGTTTCCTGTCTTGTTTTATATTCCGCTGGTTACTCTGATGTATGACTACTTGGGTGCCCCGGTAAGGCACCAGTCACGGGCCCCGGAACGGGTCGTGACAAGAATAATTCTATGTGATGCCTTGATTAGTACTTTGGCTTGATTAATTGAGAATTAGTCTAAATGTGCCTTGATAAGTACTTTGGCTTGTTAATTGAGAATAATTCTATGTGATGCCTTGATTAGTACTTTGGCTTGATTAATTGAGAATTAGCCTATGTGTGCTGGTGATAGCCTTTGAGTGCAAGTATTATGTTTTATTACGATGCCGCGACTCGGTTGGAGAAGGATTGTCTTGTTGTAAATCTTTATGCGTGCAAGCGATGATGTAGGATTCCACGGGTATGCTTAGTTATTTGTAGTACTTAGGTTAAATTCGGATTCTTATAGAAGACATGGTAGTGCTTATTTGTTGTGACCGGTCGAGATAGGTAATGATATAAGTGAGGGTAAACCCCAGATGCTATACCACCTTCTCCGAGGTAAGAGTATAAGTGAGGGTAAACCCCAGACATTATACCCACTGCTTGTTTTGTATAATGGTCGGTTGAGATAGGGTAAGAGTATAAATGAGGCAAGCCCCAAGGCGTTATACCACCTTCTCCGGGGTAAGAGTATAAGTGAGGGTAGACCCCAGATGCTATACCACCGCTTTACCAACTTCTCCGGGTAAGAGTATAAGTGAGGTAGACCGAGACGCTATACCAGGTGGGACTTGGTGTTCATGTATGCCTATTGGCGTATTATTATATCTGGGTATCGGCGATGATGTGGGATTCCACGGGCGGGAGATATATATATGTGTTGTGTATGTGCGCATGTGAGGTGGGATGCCACAGCGCGACACGTGATTATATTTTACACTTGTAGTATCGGCGGTGATGGGGATACCACGGACACGCTTGATATTAGTGTGACTTGATCGCGTCCCAGATTGGGCCGGGTAGTAAATGTGCCCTTCTTAAATGGGCGGATTATACTTATGAAAGATAAGTTAAGTTATATAGTAATGAACTTAATGATTTTCCTAATCATGTGTGTAAGAATGTGGCTATAACTTTTATTGAAAAATGGGAAAAGATAATAAGGTGCGATTAAGTTCATAAGTGGTAATGACACGGCAGGATCTGGTATGTATTTTTATACTTGTCCTTGTCATTCTTTTATCTGATTATGATCATTTCTATGCGTTATTTACATTCCATATTAAATTTTTGTTATCGACCCGCCCGAAGTGCGTTAAATGCCCGAGTTTAGGTACCAGTTGGTGATCCTTGCTCTTAGGATCTCGGTTGATCTTTGAGAAAGCTCCATTTGCTCGGAGCTTAGCTCTTGATGCAGTTTTCCACGAGGTAGTAGATTCATGTATATTCGGGGTATGGCGGGGCCTGTCCGCCGATTGTTATTCTAGAGTGCGTATTCACGTATGTGGTTGAAATTGTAGGCCCGAGTTATGATTGTACTTTTGATTATGTTTATAGTATGGAAGCGGCCTTGCTCGGCGGCTGTGTTGTCTTTGTTTACACATATGTTTGTGTTGTGTATGTTCATTGCTATTCTCGATGTTTACGAGCAGGTGCCAGGTAGGGCACGATCGCGGCCGAGTCGGGTCGTGACAAAAGTGGTATCGAGCGATTAGTCATCGGAAGGTGTCTGAGACCGTGTCTAGTAGAGTCTTGATTATCGGTGTGTTGTGCACCATCTATAATCGGGAGGTGTGAGACATTTAGGATTGGTTTCCATTCTTCTCACTCTGAGATCGTGCGATAAATTTTGTATTGTTAAGTCGTCCCTCGCAACGAGTTATGTTGATTATTCTGAGAAAGCGTGATGACCGGGAATGACTATGTGGATTGCGTATCCAGGTTGGTAATGATTATAGTATAGTTGGTATTGTGACATACATCTATACGGAGTTATGTATGAAATTCGGGCAGCGTGTTGCCTAGAATGATTTTAGAGTACGAGGAATTGGTAAAGACTAACTAGATCAGGGAAGGTATGTAATAGTTAATGAATTTCGCCAAGGTTTTGTGTTTTATTTCGAGATAATTGGGAAAAGATGAGTTATGCGATAGGGTAGTGAACCTAAGAAGCCATGTTAAGGAACCTAGCGGAATGTCATGTTAATAGATTAAGGCTGCGTAGTAGGCTTAAGAAAATTATACGGATGAGGTCCGTATAGAGTAAGTAATGGTTCTTGTGATCAGCGACACGATTATGGTATTATGGCGGTTTTGTACCGTTCAGAGGGTCGTAAGGTAGGCTTAGAGCATGGAAATTGCGAGCCTAAGAATATTGATAACTGCCGAGACCTTAGATATATAAGGCTCTCTCGGGCCATAAGATTTATTATAGACCAAGAATAAGAGTTAAGTGCGACGGCTGGTCGGGGTGAGGACCTGTTACGGGTCTCCCCATGGCCTGGAATGGAGTGGGATCAGTTGGTAGTAGTTAAAGCTCGTGGCGAGTCCGCAGGCGCAAGGCCCAAGTCTAGTTAATTGTTTTACGGGTTCGTGGACGCGTTCCACCGGAATCAGGTCATGAAATCCGGAAATGGCCTTATATTATCTTATAGAGTGACTCCAAAGATTAGGGGCCAGAATTGGTAAGAAAGTTATGTATGTATGCTAGAAAGAGTTGGAAGTACGAAAAGATAACCTCTTTCGGGCTTATGATGGACGGATATACGTGTGCGAGGTATTAGGGCTATGTGTGGCATTATTAGTATGTCGGGGTTGTGAAAGGAAACTATGTCGCAAATTATAAAGATTGACTCCGAAAGAACATTCGGGGCGAATGTTTCTAAGGGGAAGAATGTTACACCCGTATTTACAAGACATGTTTTAGAGCGTACGTAAGAACTCAAAGGTTAAGGTTTGAGACGAGTAAAAATTTATCGGAATTTTGGAATTTGTCGGAAAACGAAATATTGCGACGAGCGGGAGGGCGACACGTGTCACCCCCCCTTAATGGTCTTGGACGGAAATGTGATGGAGAAAATGGTCATTTGACCCTAATTTAAAAGACCAAGTCTTGCTAGCCTTAGAGCTTGACAACATTGACCAGTCAATGACCCACTAGTCTTGATATTTAGAAAGACTTCATCCAAGCCACGATTGGTTACATCTTGACCGTCCATGTCCCTATATAATACTAGTAGTAGTGAGATAAGTACACACTTAGAAAAATTTCAAGAGAATTGGAAGAGCTAGAGCAGCTCGCCGGCCATCGAAAAAGGAAGAAAAATTTTCGTTGCTTGTCCATTAAGCTCCAAACTTTAACGAGGTTCTTGAGTGTATAGTAAGCATATCTCAATAGAAAAACCCGGAAAAAGAGAGTTTTCGTATTAGTCGCAAAGTGAAAACCTAGTGGCTTTCACGTTTTGGATTGGAAGTTTGAAGGAAAGTTGTTGGTGTAGTTCTAAGGGTCTCGACAAGCGGATTGAAGTGTCTTGGAGAGGCTCTAAACTACTAAGGGCGACAGTTGGAATTGGATTAAGACTCGTTAAGGTATAATCTTGTCTTTTAAAGGTGTTACAAGATTATATATTTATATTGTTGTTGTTAGCTTTACTTGTTGCTAGCATGAAGTTGATATGTTGAAGTTATAAGTATTATGGAGTGCTTGTAGCTAAATCTGAAATGTTATATAAGCCACTTGAAAATTTGATTACTAATTGGTCGTTTATTAGAAATCGTCGCATGTCACTTACTTAAAGATTATGGTTGTTATAATCAAATGCGACTTGATATCATGTTATGCTACCAATTTGGATTGAAATGGAAATTGGATAAGAATTGGTATTGTTGAACTCAAGGTGGCCGAATTTATACTTGTGGTTTGTAATCGTTGTTATTCATATGTATTGGACTACCTTCTATATTGTGGTGAGCCAATTGGGGTTGTATAGTTAATTATTTGTATTGGACTACCTTATAGATTGTGGTGAGCCAATTGGGGCTGTTTGGTTATTGTATTCGGCCTTGAAAAAGGTGGCAAAGTAAGTAAAAACAAAGGAGGTCTTTGTCAGATTTTAGTAGAATTTAGCGACTTAGCACAGAATATTCTACGTTTGAAATAAGAGGTTAATGGGCGTATGGTGACCATTATAGGTTGAAGTACTAAGTATAGCGTATCCTACTTGAAGAATGGAATAGCTCGAGGTTGAAGTACTTTGGAGCATTTTGCTCTTGTCGACAATCGTCGCGGTATGTGAACCTCTTCCTTCCTTTGGCATGATTCTATGTATGGAATATACGTGGTATCATTTCATGTTTCTGTTACTCTTAGAAGTTAAGAGGTAGTTGTGTGATCTACTCTATGTAGAACTTTTCCTATCTTTGAGCATGACTAGTTGCACGTATGTAGTACGGTAGGCGTCTGACATGATATCCTTTACTAGTTTGTGAATAGCCAAGTCGGGTGAGTTGGAGATTAACTCACTTTTTGAAAGTATAAAGGATGTCTTAAGTTCTATTAAAGTTAAGGGACTTGAAGAGTTTTAAAGTATGTGATACTTGTTCCGTTTTAAGCGTATAAGTCCTTGGATAGGAAATTGTTTTTGGCTAAGGTATAAAGTGAATATAACGGCTTTATGGGAAGTTAGTTATATTTGCTTTATGGAAAGATAAGTGATTTGATTTTAGTGAAAAGGCCACTTGTTTTAAGGCATTAATTGCCTAAGGTTTTATAATAAAAGAGTCACTTGTTTTCTAAAGGTTAAGAGACTAATTGTATTTTTGAAAGTTATGAGAATTGATTTGAAAGTATTTAATACTCGGTTTCAAAAAGTAGAAGTCTCTTGGTTATAAAAGGAACGTGTTGGTCTAAACCATAAAGGGTTATAACGACTTTATGGGAAGTTGGTTATAACGGCTTTATGGAAGGTTAAGAGAATGGTTTTCCCTAATAAAGTAACCAAAGAAATAACTTGTGTTAAGGAAGGGCAAATTGTTTTAAAGGTACCAATTGCTTAAGGTTTTTAATAAAGAAGTCACTTGATTTAGAAGTCGGTAATTGTATTTCTAAAAAGGTATTGTGACTTGTCTTGAAAGGTGGATAGGACTTGATACTACGGTTGTTAGTATCGGGGAAGTTTTATTTGGAAAGGAGTCTTTTGAAAAGAATGCGTCACGTAGTACTTTGGCTGTTTAATTGAGAATAATTCTATGTGATGCCTTGATTAGTACTTTGGCTTGATTAATTGAGAATTAGTCTAAGTGTGCCTTGATAAGTACTTTGGCTTGTTAAATGAGAATTATTCTATTTGTGCCGATAAGTACTTTGGCTTGTTAAATGAGAATTATTCTATTTGTGCCACGATAAGTACTTTGGCATGATTAATTGAGAATTAGTCTAAATGTGCCTTGATAAGTACTTTGGCTTGTTAAATGAGAATTATTATATTTGTGCCAGATAAGTACTTTGGCTTGTTAAATGAGAATTATTCTATTTGTGCTTACGATAAGTACTTTGGCATGATTAATTGAGAATTAGTCTAAATGTGCCTTGATAAGTACTTTGGCTTGTTAAATGAGAATAATTCTATTTGTGCCGATAAGTACTTTGGCTTGTTAAATGAGAATTATTCTATTTGTGCTGATAAGTACTTTGGCTTGATTAATTGAGAATTAGTCTAAATGTGCCTTGATAAGTACTTTGGCTTGTTAATTGAGAATAATTCTATGTTATGCCTTGATTAGTATTTTGGCTTGATTAATTGAGAATTAGTCTAAATGTGCCTTGATAAGTACTTTGGCTTGTTAATTGAGAATAATTCTATGTGATGCCTTGATTAGTACTTTGGCTTGATTAATTGAGAATTAGCCTATGTGTGCTGGTGATAGCCTTTGAGTGCAAGTATTATGTTTTATTACGATGCGACTCTCGGTTGGAGAAGCGGTATGTCTTGTTGTGAAGTCTTGGAGCGTCTGGCGGTGATGTGAGATTCCACGGGTATGCTTAGTTATTTGTAGTACTTAGGTTAAATTCTCGGATTCTTATAGAAGACATGGTAGTTCTTACATTTGTTTGTGGCCTGGTCGAGATAGGGTAAGAGTATAAGTGAGGTAAACCCCAGATGCTATACCACCTTCTCGGGGTAAGAGTATAAGTGAGGGTAAACCCCGAGACATTATACCCACGCTTGTTTTGTATAATGGTCGGTTGAGATAGGGTAAGAGTATAAATGAGGGCAAGCCCAGGCGTTATACCACCTTCTCGAGGGTAAGAGTATAAGTGAGGGTAGACCCCAAGATGCTATACCACCGCTTTTACCAACTTCTCCGGGGTAAGAGTATAAGTGAGGGTAGACCCCAAGACGCTATATACCAGGTGGGACTTGGTGTTCATGTATGCCTATTGACGTATTATTATATCTGGGTATCGGCGGTGATGTGGGATTCCACGGGCGGGAGATATATATATGTGTTGTGTATGTGTCTGCCCATTGTGAGGTGGGATGCCACGGGCGCGACACGTGATTATATTTTACACTTGTAGGCTCGGCGGTGATGGGGATTCCACGGACACGCTTGCTATTAGTGTGACTTGATCGCGTCCCAGATTGGGCCGGGTAGTAAATGTGCCCTTCTTAAAGGGGCCGGATTATAATTATGAAAGATAAGTTAAGTTATATAGTAATGAACTTAATGATTTTTCCTAATCATGTGTGTAAGAATGTGGCTATAACTTTTATTGAAAAATGGGAAAAGATAATAAGGTGCGATTAAGTTCATAAGTGGTAATGACACGGCGGGGATGCAGTATGTATTTTTATACTTGTCCTTGTCATTCTTTTATCTGATTATTGTCACGACCGACCGGGCATGCGAGTGCCTACTGGGCACCCGGTTGTATACATCGAGAAATAGCGAACATCGTGAACTTATAAAAATAAAATAACGAGAAATTAAACCACGGGTTAGCCGATAAGGCTACCTTCAGACACATATACATATACATAACAGCGATTACATCCCTTTCTTTTTACAAACCGACCACAACATGTGACTCTGGACCTCTAAGAATTACAAGCTGCGGCGGGGCGGGGCCGCCATACCTGAATGTACATAAGTCTACCACATCGTGAAGCCGTACCAAAAGACAAGCCTCGGAGTGAAAGGGCTTCTTTCCAAAGCGAGCAGAGATCCTAGAGCAAGGATCACCACACAGGTACCTAAAACTGCGGGCATGAGCGCCCAGAAGAACACAACAACAGTGCATATGAGCAGAAATAAAATGCAATAACCAAATCATATACGTATAAAATAATGTCATTTTAACTCGTGAAATCAATCGGATATTAACCGTTACTTTCCTTCTTTCGATAAGATTTAACAACATATTCTTACATACTTACTTAAGAGTTTAATCCACCTTTTTCACATAACACATATCTTACATAACATAATCCGCCCGTTTGCGGGACACGGTTGTTATACCGTATTTCAGTATGCGTGGGGAATACGTGCGAAAGTCTAGCCTTAAAGTTTAGGCAAAGCGTTTTTAGGCCTGACTCACAAGCGAATAGTTTTCCGATGAAGCGTTTCCACGACTTTCGTAGGGTAAATTCGGCTATGCCATTTCTAATTTTTGCGGATTTTTCAGAGGCGAAACATTTTGGACCAGCGGGAGGCGACACTTGGCACCCTCCGATTGGTGGACAGATCGTCCATGGGGAAGGTGGAATGGGATTGGCACGTTTTGGTGCCTTGCTCAAAGTCAAGGAGTTGGTAGGATATTTGTGTATAGTTAATCCTCACCTACACTTGCCTTGCACTTGTCTAAATCTTGGCCGTTGGTTGGCCACTTCTTGACCTATAAATACCCCCTTAAGATGAAGAGTTCTTCATCCACAAAGCTTTCAAGTCTTGAAAATCCTCTCCTCTCCTTGTAGCTCTTTTAGTCCAACACTCTCCTCCTCCCTTGTGAAGGCCTCGGCGAATACCACTAGCCTAGCCAAAAATCTACCCCCTCTGGTAGAAAAGTTGTCTTCTAGTATTGTCATAATGCCCAAAATACCACAGCCCAAATACCTTAGTACTTAGTAGAAGTTGTGAAGAACTTCTAAGGTTTCCTTAGAGCATACAACTTAGGAGCAAAACCTTGCTCAGTAGCGACTTTTCTAGGATATTATTGGGCTACCGAGTAATAATCCTAACCTCTTTTGAATTAGCGAATACTTACTGTTATAGTATAAGAATAAGTATAAATACTTAGAAGTTTATCACAGAATAGAATTGAAGTGTTAATCACTTAGAAGGGTTAAAAGAAGAATAATCAAACTGTACTTACATAGGAATTTGTTTTCTGATGAACTTATATAGCTCAGGGTAGGAAGTCTTTGCCCAGACTTACAGTAGAATTATGAACCCCTGTTTAGAATGACCTTGAGTAGACTTTAATAGATATCTGTGACTATTATGGTGACTCTCTGCGCGACATATTGACTTGGCGGTGGTTTTATTTGAGAAGGTATGTGATTCTTCCTAAAGCATGATATTTTACAATATAACTACGGCAATGTCTTTGACTTAAGCTGAATAATACTTACGGCAATGCCTGCGGCTTAAGCTTTGAATAATACTTACGGCAATGCCTCGGCTTAAGCTGAATAATAAAGAAGCGAAAACATTTCAAAAGACTCTTGAATCATATTATGAAGAGAACTAATTGGTTTTAAAGCGAAGCTTAAGAGTTATACTAGCTTTATGGGAAGTAAGTATAACCACTTAAGATTTATAAAAGAAACAAGTTTGCCTATGTGTTTATAACGGACTTGTATTGTGAAAAGAATAATAAAGATGGTTTGATAAATAGACGTGATATGATGCTATGTGTGTTAGTATCTTGTAACGTTTGTATAGGTGAGTATCCTTGTTGTGCTTATGTTGTTTAAAGATAAGTTGTTATGTTAGTATACTATCACTCACCTCTTGAGATGATCTGGGGTTAAAGCGCCTCCGATGCGGGGTAGACTCGAGCGATGCAGGACCGTGATTCGAGAATACCTCGTGCGGGTCGGGGGCCTATGCGGGCTCTGAGAGTTCGAGTTAGTATGCGGGGTTATACCTCGTGCGATGCTGTGTGGCGTGCGGGCGAGTCGGGGCGATCTTGAGGTAGCTACCCTCGATGCGGGGTTATACCTCATGCGGGCCCGTGTGAGTGGCCTATGCGGACTCAGGGAGTCGAGATTAGGCTGCGAGAATGGTGATGAGGCGAGTGGCCTGTTTCGATCATTCGCGGCCTAGACAAGACTCATTCTGATTACTATTGTTGCTCTTGTTTGTGATGTGGCACTATATGCGGTTTCCTTGGTTGTTTCATGCATATTTGTAAACTGGTTTTAAAAATGATATGTTTCATTTAAGTACTTCTGATTCGCATACTTAGTACTGTTATGCTTGACCTCCTTGGGGCTGCGTTCATCTGCGGTAAGGGCAGCAGTGCTAGATCCGCGTTCTTAGGATCTACGTTGGTGTCGGGAGCTCGTCTCTTGGGAGGCTCTACTTTTGGTATGATCTCACTGTTGTAGATAGTTTTATCTGATCGGGGTATGGCGGGCCTGTCGCCATAGTTGTATATTTCCTTAGAGTGCATAGTCATGTTTATGCGATTGTCGGATGTAGCTTCTTTGAACTATGATTATATATATATATGCGAAAAGCGGTGTTTTCTCACATAAAGCGTATGTATTTTATAAAGCTGTTTCATGTCTTGTTTTATATTTCTGATTTCTACGATGTATGACTACTTGGGTGCCGGTAAGGCACGATCACGGGCCGAGGCAGTCGTGACAAAAGTGGTATCGAGCGATTAATCCTCGGAAAGTGTCTCAGACCGTATCTAGTAGAGTCTTGATTATCGGTGTGTTGTGCACGCACCAATAATCGAGGCTATAGGATATTTAGGATTGGTTTCCATTCTTCTCATTACGAGATCGTGCTTTAGAGGCGTGTTATAGGTTGGACCCCTAACGTATTCCTTTCTATGTGATTATGCCTCGCGTAAAAACCGGGCCCGGAAGGGCAAAGCGTAGGAGGCGCTAGCGAGACACCAGTCACGAGGCTCGGGCCCGGTCTATACGAGCGGCGAGTTCTATGGCGCCGCCAGACCCAGCCTGACCACAGTACCCACACCTCGTCCCGCGGCACAGGCGGAGAGTTAGAAATCTGAGAGATGGCCCGACTTTTGGCTAAAGTTGTGGCCGTCACGAGAGGTGGAATCTGGCGATTCAGTTCGGCTCAGCTCGATCGCGCGTGTAGTACAGGCGAGAGTTTGAGGCTACGAGACTTCTTGAGTTGTAGCCGCGGAGTTTTATGGGTGGCGGGAGGATGATCGCGAGAGTTCATCCGCCGGCCAGAGATTTTGAGAGTGATCGGGCGTCGGAGACCGAGTCAGTGATCTTTGGTTCCACGTAATTTGCGTGATACGCGATCGATTGGTTGATTCATGGGAGTTATCGGGAAAGCAGCGTCCCAGTTGCAGGATGAGTTCTCGAGAGGCTTTCCTCGCTCACTTCGCCTCGCGGATGAGGAGGCGCGGTGATAGATTTTTTTTTGGCGAGAAGGGCCTTGTCGGGAGTACAATGTCGAGTTTGATTCATTGGCTCGATATGTCCCGGCATTAGTAGCGATATGGAGGATAGGGTACACGCTATGTCCCGGGCTGAAACGACTATATGGCGAGTCATGCGGGGTTTCTCTCGGTAGGGTATGGACATTACCGCGTGCGAGCTCACGCCGCGGATGCGAGGCGGTCGGCGAGTGGGCAGCGGCGAGAAGAAGGCCGGGGCGGGAGGGCGCCACGGTGGTTATCGTGGTGGCGGCCTCGGCGGCGATCTGGGTCGCACCACGGCCCGGCTCGAGCACTCTGCGCGTCTCGGCCTGCGGCCCGAGTTTTGGCGAACCGGGGCCGAGGGCTTGAGCGTCGAGTAGCGAAGTGCGGCGATCGGGACCACCCGGTGTGGCCGTCACGGTAGATCCCATTACGGGAAGTGTGGTACTACTTATGGATCTTATTACGATTGTGGCGGCGAGGTCGCTGCGGCTTGTCCGGCCAGCGTGGCGGTGGTAGGGCCCGGCCGAGTTACGTGGCTTCATCATCTCCTACGATTACTCGCCCGGGCGAGTGCTCATGGGTCGGCCAGTCGCGGCGGTCGTGGCTCGAGTCGATTCTAGCGGTCCTCGAACGCGTTTATGCTGTCGGTAAGCGGGATCGGGAGGCCTCGCTGATGTCGTCACGGTACCTTATCGGTTTGGGTTTGATGTTTATGCCTTGATAGATCGGGTTCTACTCTGTCCTATATATCTCCACTTGTTGCTAGTAGGATAGGGATAGAGCACGAGTCCATGAACCGCTCGAGGTAGCTACGCGATGGGTGATTCGGTGGTAGCTCGGCGGGTATATAGGGCTTGTCTGTGACCATTCTGATCGTCGGACCACTGGCGACTTGATAGAGTTGGAGATGATTGACCGGCGTGATTATGGGGATGGATTGGCTAGCTTCTTGCTATGCCAATGAAGCTATGAGAGAAAGTAATGCGGTTCAGTTTCTGAGGCCGGTTGTTGAGTGGGAGAACGCGGTATCGTAGAGGGTAGGTTTATTTCCTACCTCGAGGCTAGGAAGATAGTGCGAAGGGTATATCTACCATCTAGTTCGAGTGTTTGATCACGAGTGCGGTGCAGATTTTGATCGGTTCCGTGGTCGTGAGTTCCCAGGCGTGTTCCCGGATGACCTCGGGTATCCCTCACGAGAGGAGATTGAGTTTGTATTGACATATTGCGGATACTCGGCTTTATTTCCATTCCGCCATCTGAGAATGGCACGGCGAGTTGAGAAGTGAAGGATCGGCAGGGATTTGCTAGAAAGAGGCCATTAGGCCCAGTGTTTCTCACAGAAGCGCGTGTATTGTTCGTGAAGAAGAAGGGCGGGGCAGCTGCGCATGTGTGTTGACTTCTGAGCGGTGAACAAGGTGACCATTAAACGAATACCCTCCCGGGATTGATGATTTGTTCGACCGGTTGCGAGTGCGAGATGTTTCTCAAGATTGATCTGCGATCGGGCTATCATCAGTGCGAGTCGAGAGAGGTGGATGTCCACTGAAGCGCATTAGGACGTGCGGGCATTATGAGTTGGTCATGTCTTTTGGGTTGACGATGCTCGTGGTATTCATGGATTTGATGAGCAGTGTTCAAACCATTTTGAACACGTTTGTGATAGTGTTCATTGATGATATCTTGGTTTATTCGCTCGGAAGCGGGGCATGCGAGCATTTGAGGCTGTCTTGTGATTCTCGAGACCAGCGATTATGCGCCAAGTTTTCCAAATGTGAGTTTTGGTTGACTTGATGGCGTTTCTTGGGCATATTATCGGGTGATGGCATTCGAGTTGTCTGGCGAATCGAAGCGATCGAGGACTTGGCGAGACCTCTACTCAAGCGAGGTTCGCGATTTTACGGGCCTTGCGAGTTATTATCGGCGGTTCGTGGAGAAGTTTGCTTATCTGCACCATTGACTAAGGTGACTCGAAGGCAGCCAAGTTTGATGGTGATGCTTGTGGCGGGGTTTCGATTCTTGAAAAGAAGGCGGCGACGCCCGTTCTTACTCTTCGGAGGTCGGATGGTTATGTCGTGTATTGTGATGCGTCGGGCATCGGGTTGGGATGTGTATTGATGCGGCATGGCGGGGTTATAGCATATGCGTCGGCGGTGAAGAAACACGAGAGGAACTACCCGCGTGATTTGGAGTTAGCGGTAGTGATTCACGCTTTGAAGATCGGAGGCCTATTTGTATGGGGTTCACGTGGATATTTATACAGACCACAAGAGCCTCGGTATATCTTCGGCCGGAGGAGTTGAACTTCGGCGAGGCGGTGGTTAGAGTTGCTTAAGGATTACGATGTTGATATCTATACCACGGGAAGGCGATGTTGTGGCGAGATGCTGCAGTCGTAGGTCGATGGGAGCCTATCGGATGTGCGGCTAGAGAGGAGGGACATGGTTAGTGATTTGCATCGATTAGCGAGCCTTGGTGTCCGGTTGATTGATTACGATAGCGGTGGGGTTAGAGTTCGTGAGGTTGCGAGTCTTCCATCGTCGAGGAGGTGAAGAGCAGCGATTCGAGGATCCGGCTTTGATTCGATATCGTGATCTGACTCTTACGTGAGGCAAGGAGTCGCTTTTGAGGTAGCACCTGATGGGGTGCTAAGGTTTGAGGCGGTTGTGTGTTCGGATGTTTGGGACTTGGCGGAGTTCTCGGGGAAGCACGCGGTAGCGTTACTCTATCCGTCAAGTCGACCAAGATGTACCACGACCTTAGATCGTGTATTGGTGGGATGGCGAAGAGGGCGTTGCGAGTTAGTAGCTCGGTGCGTGTTGTCGGCGGTGAAGGTAGAGCACGAGGCACGGTGGTTTATTCTGAACGATTGAGATCCCGACACGGAAGTGGGAGGTAATCAGCATGGACTTCATCGGGGATTACCTCGCTTTCGGAGAGACATGATTCTATATGGGTTATCGTCGGCGGTGGCGAAATCAGCCCACTTTCTTCCGTCGGGGCGACTTTTGGTGAGGATTATGCGGACTTTACATCAGAGATCGTCGGTGCATGGAGTCCTACTTGATCATATCGAGGCAGAGCCCGGTTCTGGCTAAGCAGAGAGTCCTTCGAAGGGTTTAGGGGCGGTGAGCACGAATCTTGCATTTCATCCTGAGCAGACGGACGAGGCGAGCGCACTATCAGACTCTTGAGGATATCTGCGAGCTTTGTGTTATTGACTTTAGTGGTAGTTGGGAGGATCATTTGCCTCTAGTTGAGTTTGCATATAATAATAGCTACCACTCCCGGTATTGAGATGGCGCCTTATGAGGCCTTGTATGGGAGGAAGTGCGGTCGCCTATAGGTTGGTTCGATGTAGGCGGCGGCTAGTGGGACGATTGGTGCAGGCGATGGATAAGGTGAAACTTATCAAGGCGGCTATTGTATTTCGAGTCGGCCGAAGTCGTATCACGGATCATCGTCGTCGACATCTTGAGTTCGAGGTTCATGATTGGGTTTTCCTAAAGGTGTCACCCATGAAGGGTGTGATGAGATTCGGGAAGAAGGAAGCTCGGCCAGTACGTTGGGCGTTTAGTTGTCGCGAGGTAGGCAAGGTTACTACGAGTTGAATCTGCCGTCCGTCTGGAAGCGATGCATCCGTGTTTCGCGTATCTATCTTTGAGAGATGTATCGGGGATCCATCTAAGGTGCACCCGATTGGCGATATCGGTGGCCAGGGGTTATCGTATGAGAGATTCCATAGCGATAGTCGATCGTCGGGTTAGGCGTCTGCGGACCAGGGCGTGGCCGTCAAAGTCTTGTGGCGGAGCGAGCTCGGGAGGAGATGGCGTGGGAGGCGAGGAGGACATGAGGCGAAGTATCCTCACCTTTTCCCACGCCTCCGGGTAAATTCACTTTCCTCTTGTAAATTTCGTTATCGTTTACGCCTATGTGTTGCTCTGTGGCGTGTGTGGCATTTACTGCTGTTTAAGCTTCCGATAAGCGTCTTGGGAAGGAACATTCGGGCGAATGTTTCTAAGGAGGAGAATGTTATACCGTATTTCAGGTATATGCGTGGGAATCGTCACGAAAGTCTAGCCTTAAAGTTTAGGCAAAACGTTTTTTTAGGCCTGACTCACAAAGCGAATAGTTTTCCGGCGAAGCGTTTCCACGACTTTAGTAGGGTAAATTCGGCTATGCCATTTCTAATTTTTGCGGATTTTTAGAGGCGAAACATTTTGGACCAGCGGGAGGCGACACTTGGCACCTCGATTGGTGGACTTGAATCGTGCATGGGGCCAATTGGAATGGGATTACGTTTTGGTGCCTTGCTCAAGTCAAGGAGTTGGTAGGATATTTGTGTATAGTTAATCCTCACTTTACACTTGCCTTGCACTTGTCTAAATCTTGGCCATTGGTTGGCCACTTGACCTATAAATACCCCCAAGATGAAGAGTTCTTCGTCCACAAAGCTTTCAAGTCTTGAAAATCCTCTCCTCTCCCTTTGTAGCTCTTTTAGTCCAACACTCCTCCTCCTCCCTTGTGAAGGCCTCGTAGAATACCACTAGCCCTAGCCAAAATCTACCCCCTCCTTGGTAGAAAAGTTGTCTTCTAGTATTGTCATAATGCCCAAAATACCACTAGCCCAAATACCTTAGTACTTAGTAGAAGTTGTGAAGAACTTCTAAGGTTTCCTTGGAGCATACTGACTTAGGAGCAAAACCTTGCTCGGTAGCGACTTTTCTAGGATATTATTGGGCTTACCAGGGTAATAATCCTAACCCTCTTTTGAATTAGCGAATACTTCATGTTATAGTATAAGAATAAGTATAAATACTTAGAAGTTTATCACGAATAGAATTGAAGTGTTAATCACTTAGAAGGGTTAAAGAAGAATAATCAAGCTGTACTTACATGGATTTGTTTTCTGATGAACTTATATAGCTCATAGGGTAGGGAAGTCTTGGACTTGCAGTAGAATTATGAACCTGTTTAGAATGACCTTGAGTAGTCTTTAATAGATATACGTGACTATTATAGGTGACTCTCTGCGTGCGACATATTGACTTGGCGGTGGTTTTATTTGAGAAGGTATGTGATTCTTCCTAAAGCATGATATTTTACAATATAACTACGGCAATGTCTTTGACTTAAGCTGAATAATACTTACGGCAATGCCTCACGGCAAGCTGAATAATACTTACAGTGATGCCTCAAACACTTTGAATAATAAGAAGCGAAAACATTTCAAAGACTCTTGAATCATATTATGAAGAGAACTAATTGGTTTTAAAGCGAAGCTTAAGAGTTATACTAGCTTTATGGGAAGTAAGTATAACCACTTAAGATTTATAAAAGAAACAAGTTTGCCTATGTGTTTATAACGGACTTGTATTGTGAAAAGAATAATAAAGATGGTTTGATAAATAGGCGTGATATGATGCTATGTGTGTTAGTATCTTGTAACGTTTGTATAGGTGAGTATCCTTGTTGTGCTTATGTTGTTTAAAGATAAGTTGTTATGTTAGTATACTATCGCTCGCCTCTTGAGATGATCAGGGGTTAATTGCCCTCCGATGCGGGGTAGACTTCGGTGATGCAGGACCGTGATTCGAGAATACCTCATGCGGGTCGAGGGGCCTATGCGAGCTCACGAGAGTTCGAGTTAGTATGCGGGGTTATACCTCATGCGGTGCGTGTGGCGTGCGGACGGCGAGTCGGGGCGATCTTAGAGTAGCTACCCTCGATGCGGGGTTATACCTCATGCGGGCCCGTGTGAGTGGCCTATGCGGACTCAGGGAGTCGAGTTAAACTGCGAGAATGGTGATGAGGCGAGTGGCCTGTTTCGATCATTCGCGGCCTAAACAAGACTCATTCTGATTTACTATTGTTGCTCTTGTTTGTGATGTGGCACTATGTGCGGTTTCCTTGGTTGTTTCATGCATATTTGTAAACTGGTTTTAAAAATGATATGTTTCATTTAAGTACTTTACAGTTTCGCATACTTAGTACCTGTTGTACTGACCTCCTTCGGGGGGCTGCGTTCATGCCGCAGGTAAGGGCAAGCAGGTGCTAGATCCGCATTCTTAGGATCTCTACGTTGGTGTCGGGAGCTCCGTCTCTTAGGAGGCTCTACTTTTGGTATGATCTCCATTTGTAGATAGTTTTGTCTGATCGAGGGTATGGCGGGACTGTCCGCCATAGTTATATATTTCCTTAGAGTGCGTAGTCATGTTATGCGATGTCGGATGTAACTGCTGAACTATGATTATATATATATATGAGAAGCGGTGTTTTCTCACGTAAAGCGTGTCTTATTTTATAAAGCTGTTTCATGTCTTGTTTTATATTCCGTGATTTCTCGATGTATGACTACTTGGGTGCCGGTAAGGCACGATCCACGAACCGGGCAGGTCGTGACAACGGTGTCTTGATGAATCATGTGACATAATCCGGCCGCTTTGTGGGGCTCGGTGTCTTGTGGAATCATATAACATAATTCGGCCGCTGTGGGGCTCGGTGTCTTGTGTGGAATCATATAACATAATCCGGCCCGCTTTGAGGGCTCGGTGTAAGATAGCGTAACGACTATGTGTGAGGCTCGGGGTAATATATGGCGTATCCGGCCTATGTGTAGGCTCGGTGTATCTCATCGCGTGTCCGGTCTATGTGTAGGCTCGGTGTATTTCATAACGTGTCCGGACTATGTGTAGGCTCGGTGTGATTTTCCTTACGTAACATTTTTAAACCATCTTATTACTTCTTCTTAAGTCGTCATAACAACTTCCCGTAAAGTTATAACAACCTTTCGTTTTAGAGAACTTAAGACACTTTATTCTTACATGATTAGGAAAAGCTGGATCCAAGATACTACGTACATACATACTTAAAAAGAATCGTATCGCTTAAAACTTCATAATCCTTAAAAGACAATCAAAGTTCTTAGTCTTAAAACTTCATAACATACTTCCTTTAACGCCGATTTCCTATACTTATATAAAAAAATATAAAGTTCCATACAACTTCCAAAACCAGTAACTTATTCCTTAAAATCATATAACTTCCACTTTTAAAATAAATCCTTTTCACATATAAATTCAAGTCATTTTGAACATAAAATCCACTTACTTACTTTAAACAAATCAAGACACATAGCCTTTAAATCAAATCTCATAATTTCCTAACCATTCTTACTAACGTCTCCCATAAGACCTAGTAAGGACTTAGGACAATTTAAACATACTCTTAACTTAGATTGACAATGTAAATACTTAGCAACTACAAGAGTAGAAGAAATCTTGAAATACTATCACATGGATATTTCATCGTAGGATCATGCCAAAGAAAGTAGAGGTTCACATACCTCGCGACGATTGTCGACAAGTAGCAAAATGCTCCAAAGTACTTCAACCTTGAGCTATTCCATTCTTGAAGTAGGATACGCTAAACTTAGTACTTGACCTATCATGGCCAATCGTCCATTAACCTCTTACTTTAAGCGTAGAATATCCTAAGTGCCAAGTCACTAAATTCTACGGAAAATCGGACAACCTCCTTTGTTTTACTAACATTGCCACCTTTTTCAAGGCCGAATACAATAACCAAACAGCCCGATTGGCTCGCACAATCTATAAGGTAGTCGATACAAATGAATAACAAACTATTACAAACTATAAGTACAAATTCGCCACCTTAAGTTCAACAATACCAATTCTTAACCAATTTCCAATAAAATCCAAATTGGTAGCATAACATGATATCAAGTCGCGTTTGATTATATCAACCATAATCTTCAAGTAATTAACATGCGACTATTCTAATAACGATCAAATTGTAATCGACTTAACATGGCCTACATTACATTTGAACTTCGAAGACTACAATCGATCTATAATCCTTATAAACTTCAACTTAACAACTTCATGCTAGCAACATGTAAAGCTAACAACAACAATATAATTATATAATCTTGTAACACTTTTAAAAGACAAGATTATACCTTAACGATTCTTAATCCAATTCGATCGAAGTCGCTCCTTAGTAGTTTAGAACCTCTCGAAGACACTTCAATCCATTTGTTGAGACCATTAGAACCATACCAACAACTTTCCTTCAAACTTCCATCCAAAACTTAGAAAGCCACTAGGTTTTCACTTTGCGACTATCTGAAAACTCTCTTTTTAGGGATTTTCTATTGAGATACACTTACATAACACTCATGAACCTTGGTTTAAAGTGGAATTATTGGACAACAATTGAAAAAATTTCCTTCAAACCACTAGCCCATGGCGAGAGCTTCCCAGCGTTTTCATCAATTTCTTGAAAAAAATGCTAAGTGTTAAGCCTTGTCTTGCACTAGGAGCTTATATAAATAAATGGAGGTCAAGATTAAAACAAATGGGTGGTTTGGATGCTTTTCACATGGATCAAGCCAAGTGGCATTGACACAGTCAACAATGTCATGCTAAATGTTTTTGCAAGACTTGATCTTTTAATTGTGGTCAAAAGACCATTTCCTCCATGTCACTTTCGTCCAAGACCATTAAGGGGTGACACGTGTGCCTCCCCTCAGTTAAATCATGATATTCGTTTCAGGCTATTCCACAATTAGATAAATTTTTACTCGTCTCGAACCTTAACGTCTTTGAGTTCTTACGTGCGTTCTTATAAACATATCCGATAAATCACGGGTGTAACATTCTTCCTCTTAGAAACATTCGTCACGAATGTTCTTTCTGAATCAACCATTATAATTTGCGACATAGTTTCCTTTCACAACCCGACATACTAATAATGCCACACGTAGCCCTAATACCTGCGCACGCATATCCGTCCATCATAAGCCCAAAAGAGGTTATCTTTTACGTACTTCCAACTCTTTCTAGCATACATACATAACTTCCATACCAATTACGGCCTCTAATCTTTGGAGTCACTTTATAAGACAATATCGACCATTTAAACTTTCACGACTGGTTAGGTGGAGCGCGTCCTGAACGTAAAACAATTAACTAGACTTGGGCCTTGCACGCCGTGACCTGTCGCGTGGCGGAACTACTACCAATTGATCCGGCTCCATTTCGAGGCCATGGGGGCGTAACGAGTCCTCGGCAGGCTCGGCGTTGCAACTCTTATCCTTGATGCGACTTAAAATCTTATTGCGAGAAAGCCTTATATACCTAAGGTCTCGGCGGTAATCAATATTCTTAGGCTCGCGATTTCCATGCTCCAAGCCTACCTTACGATCCCGATGCGGGTGCAAAACTTCTCATAAAACCAAAACCATGTTGTCTCGATCACAATGACCATTACTTACGCTATCACGGATCTCATCCGTACAATTCTCTTAAGCCTACTCTGCGGCTTAATCTATTAACATGACATTCCATTAGGTTCCTTAACATGGCTTAAGGGTTCACTACCTATCGAGACTCATCTTTTCCCGATTATCTCGAAATAAAACACAAAACCTTGGCGAAAATTCATTAACTATTCCATACCTTCGGTATCTAGTTAGTCTTTACCAATTCTGGTAATCTAAAATCATTCTAGGCAACAGCGTCGACCCTCATACGTAACTCCGTATAGATGTATGTCACAATACCAACTATACTATAATCATTACCAACCTGAATCACGCGATCCATGTAGTCGTTCTGGGTCATCTTGCGCTTTCTCGTGGTTGCGATCAACATAACTCGTTAGGGAGGGCGACCACTAACAACGACTCTATCGCCGCGATCTCGAGTGAGAAGAATGGAAACTAATCCTACATGTCCTGCGACCTCACGATTATAGATGTGGTGCCTGACACACGATAATCAAGACTACTAGACACGTGCAGCGACACTTTTCAGGACTAACTGCTCTGATACCACTTTTGTCACGACCCGACCCCGGGCCCGCGACTGGTGCCCTACCTGGGCACCCTGTTCAGGTATACATCAGAGAAATAGCAGCGGAACATACATGAACTCATAAAAATAAAATAACGAGAAATTAAACCACAGGTTAGCCGATAAGGCTACCTTCCTGGACACATATACATATACATAACAGCGATTACATCCGCTTTCTTTTTACAAACCGACCCATGACATGTGACTCTGGACCTCTAAGAATTACAAGCTGCGGCGGGACGGGCCCGCCATACCTGAATGTACATAAGTCTACCACATCGAAGCGTACCAAAAGACAAGCCTCGGAGTGAAAGGGCTTCTTTCCAAAAGCTGAGCAGAGATCTAAGAGCGAGGATCGCGACACAGGTACCTAAAACCTGCGGGCATGAGCGGCCCGAAGAAGTCGATCAACAGTGCGAGTATGGAAACGAAATAAAATGCAATAACCAAATCATATACGTATAAAGAATGTCATTTTAACTCGCGAAATCAATCGTATATTAGCAGTTCCTTTCCTTCTTTCGATAAGATTTAACAACATATTCTTACATACTTACTTAAGAGTTTAATCCGGCCTTTTTCACATAACACATATCTTACATAACATAATCCGGCCCGTTTGCGGGACACGGTGTCTTGATGAATCATGTGACATAATCAGGCGCTTTATGGGGCTCGGTGTCTTGTGGAATCATATAACATAATCCGGCCGCTTTGTGGGGCTCGGTGTAAGATAACGTAACGGCCTATGTGTAGGCTCGGGGTAATATGGCGTGTCGGCCTATGTGTAGGCTCGGTGTATCTCATAACGTGTCAGGCCTATGTGTAGGCTCGGTGTATTCATAACGTGTCAGGACTATGTGTAGGCTCGGTGTGATTTTCCTTACGTAACATTTTTAAACCATCTTATTACTTCTTCTTAAGTCGTCATAACAACTTCCCGTAAATTGTTATAACAACCTTTCGTTTTAGAGAACTTAAGACACTTTATTCTTGTGATTAGGAAAAGCTGGATCGAAAGATACTACGTACATACATACTTAAAAGAATCGTATCGCTTAAAACTTCATAATCCTTAAAAGACAATCAAAGTTCTTAGTCTTAAAACTTCATAACATACTTCCTTTAACGCCCGATTTCCTATACTTATATAAAAAAAATATAAAGTTTCATACACTTCCAAAACCAAGTAACTTATTCCCTTAAAATCATATAACTTCCACTTTTAAAATAAATCCCCTTTTCACATATAAATTCAAGTCATTTTCGAACATAAAATCCACTTACTTACTTTAAACAAATCAAGACACAGAGCCTTTAAATCAAATCTCATAATTTCCTAACCATTCTTACTAACGTTTCCCATAAGACCTAGTAAGGACTTAGGACAATTTAAACATACTCTTAACTTAGATTCAACAATGTAAATACTTCTTAACCAAGAGTAGAAGAAATCTTGAAATACTATCACATGGATATTTCATACGTGGATCATGCCAAAGAAAGTAGAGGTTCACATACCTGCGACGATTGTCGACAAGTAGCAAAATGCTCCAAAGTACTTCAACCTTGAGCTATTCCATTCTTAGTAGGATCGCTAAACTTAGTACTTGAACCTATCATGGCCACAATCGTCCATTAACCTCTCACTTTAAATGTAGAATATCTTAAGTGCCAAGTCACTAAATTCTACGGAAAAATCGGACGACCTCGCTTTGTTTTACTAACTTTGCCACCTTTTTCAAGGCGAATCTGATAACCAAACAGCCCGATTGGCTCACCACAATCTATAAGGTAGTCGATACAAATGAATAACAAACTATTACAAACTATAAGTACAAATTCGACACCTTAAGTTCAACAATACCAATTCTTAACCAATTTCCAATTCCATCAAATTGGTAGCATAACATGATATCAAGTCGCGTTTGATTATATCAACCATAATCTTCAAGTAATTAACATGCGACTATTCTAATAACGATCAAATTGTAATCCAACTTAACATGGCCTACATTACATTTGAACTTCCAAGACTCTGATCGATCTATAATCCTTATAAACTTCAACTTAACAACTTCATGCTAGCAACATGTAAAGCTAGCAACAACAATATAATTATATAATCTTGTAACACTTTTAAAAGACAAGATTATACCTTAACGATTCTTAATCCAATTCCAATCCGAAGTCGCTCATTAGTAGTTTAGAACCTCTCGAGACACTTGATCCGTTTTTGAGACCCTTAGAACCATACCAACAACTTTCCTTCAAACTTCCAATCCAAAACCTAGAAAGCCACTAGGTTTTCACTTTGCGACTAATCTGAAAACTCTCTTTTCAGGATTTTTCTATTGAGATACACTTACATAACACTCATGAACCTTGGTTTAAAGTGGGAATTATTGGATAACAATTGAAAATTTTCCTTGAAACCCTAGCCCGTGGCGAGAGCTTCCCAGCGTTTTCATCAATTTCTTGAAAAAAATGCTAAGTGTTAAGCCTTGTCTTGCACTAGGGAGCTTATATAAATAAATGGAGGTCGAGATTAGAACAAATGGGTGGTTTGGATGCTTTTCACATGGATCAAGCCAAGTGGCATTGACACAGTCAACAATGTCATGCTAAATGTCTTTGCAAGACTTGATCTTTTAATTGTGGTCAAAAGACCATTTCCTCCATGTCACTTTCGTCCAAGACCATTAAGGGGGTGACGTGTCGCCTCCGTTCGTCACAATATTTACGTTTCCGACTATTCCACAATTAGATAAATTTTTACTCGTCTCGAACCTTAACATCTTTGAGTTCTTACGTGCGTTCTTATAAACATATCCTGTAAATACGGGTTAACGATTATGATACATTTCTTTTGCGTTATTTACATTCCATATTCGGTACTGTTATCGACTCCCTTGGAAGTGCGTTAAATGCCGCGAGTTTAGGTACCGAGTTGGTGATCCTTGCTCTTAGGATCTCGGTTGATCTTTGAGAAAGCTCCATTTGCTCTGGAGGCTTAGCTCTTGAAATGCAGTTTTCCACGAGGTAGTATATTCATGTATATTCGGGGTATGGCGGGGCCTGTCCCGCCACGATTATTATTCTAAGTGCGTATTCACATATGGTTGAAGTATGAAGCCAGTTATCTGATTGTACTTTTGATTATGTTTATAGTATGGAGCGGCCTTATCGGCGGCTGTGTTATCTTTTGTTTACGTATGTTTGTGTTGTGTATGTTCATTGCTATTCTCGATGTTTACGAGCAGGTGCAGGTAGGGCACGATCGCGGCTGGTCGGTGTCGTGACAGGTATGCTTCCATTATTTGTATTACTCATTGGACATGCTTATACGATATGGGATTCCGGGGCATGTGACCAAGAGGCGGGTTAGATTCCCGGATTTGTTTGTATTACCCCATGGTCAAGCTTATACGATGTGGGATTCTGGGGCATGCGACCACGTGGGATATTTTTATTCCATGGATTAGCCCTCCATGAGATTTAGTAGCTGGTGGATCAGTAGTTAGCTTCGTACTTGCCGATCGATTGATAGCCTTGGTGGATCAGTAGTTGGCTTCGTACTTGCCCCGTCGGTTCTATTACGCGATTTAGTACGGTAGGCTCGGTAGATAGCTTCGCACTTGCCGGTCATATCTCGTGGCAAATTTTTGGATCGTAGTTAGCTTTCGTACATGCCCGATCGATTGATAGCGCGAGTTGGATCAGTAGTTAGCTTCGTACTTGCCGGTCGGTTTATGATGCATCTTGGATCTGGTGGTTCATTTTCCTACTTAGCGTCTGATTTTAGGACACGAGTGGGACTTGGTGTTCATGTATGCTTATTGGTGTTATATTATATCATGGATTCGGCGATGAGGAAGGATTCCACGGGCATGATTGATATTATGGGCGTGTCACGGTAGTTATATTTGAGTAGTGACTTTGAGGCATCGTCACGACTTGATATGACGCTTATGTATTGTGTGCGTAGTTTGGCTATCATACATGTCTCTATTTTGTATAGCATTATGATTTCATTCTGATTTTCGATTTCACATACTTGGTACATTCTTGTCTTGACCTCCGAGGCTGCGTTCATCTGCGAGTTTAGGTCGTAGTTTGGTGATCTGCGGTGTAGGACCTGCTTTCGAGTTTTGGATAGCTCCATACGCTCAGAGTTTATCTTTTTGGTATAGATCCTTGATCTGAGCTTTTGTACAATTATGGAGTGCGGCGGGGCCTTGTCACGTCATAGTTGATAAAACTCTTAGAGTGCGTATTCATATGTGGGATTGAACTGCATTATGCAGTGTAGTGTCTTTTGATTATGTATATTATATAGGAGCCTTGTCGGCTTTGCCCTTATGCGTCGTTGGTTTAAAAAAATGAGGCGTTATTTAAGTTAGCTATTTACTTGTGTCGATCGGTGAAGGGTGCGGGTAGGGCACGATCCGCGAGCGGGGTTGGGCGTGACAATAACAACAATTATTAAAGAAGGGGATAACACGCCCAAACGGAACGCGATTAACAATCTCTCCTTCATAACAATAATAATTAATGATGGGGATAACACGCCCAAGCGAACGCGATTAACAATCTCTCGCCATAACAACAATAATTAAAGAAGGGGATAACACGCCCAAAGCGAACGCGATTAACAATCTCTCCTTCATAACAACAATGTAAATACAGTCCAAAGTAAATACGGTCCAAAGTAAATACGGTCCTTAAGTTGGGGTCCTTGGCCAACTTTTACAATTTTTACTTATCCAATTACTTCATTTGTCTTCCAACTTATATTCCAATCTTAATATAAGTTATAGTTCCTTTGTTGTTAACCTCTTAGTAAGTAATGGATACATTTTTACCATTTTAATGGATAATATGCCAATTCTCCTTTTAACATCTTAACAAGATCCAAATCTTTCTTTATATCTTATAGTCCATAATATACTTCCAATATATGTATAATATCCATATATACATAATAATCAACTTCACAAAGAGGTTAAGGTTCATTACCTCAAAATATCCCAAAAAACGTGACTGTCCAGATTTTTAGCCACTGCTTCGTCAGCTGAACTTGCAACGTCGATAACTCTCTACTCCAGTGTCATATCTACGAGCAGTTTGTTATGTTGGAAACTAGACTCGACGAAATTCATTTTAGGCTTTTGAAACACCCAAAAACTCCTAATATGCTAGGAGATATTCCCTTCCAAATTTGACTAAAAATCTGTCCAAAACAGTCCCAAAAATCTGCCAACTCTCGGCCAAGGAGGGTTTTTGAGGCTAGGGGTGTGAAATCTTCTCTAACCCTTGGTTAATAATCTTCCTAATACATTAAGGAAGAACACTTATAAGTTTAAGAATTTTTGGACAACATTTGCTCAAGTAAAGGGGGGTTTGGACGAGAACAAGAAGGGAGGGAGAGAAAATATTTCCAAGTCTTGAAATGTTCTAAGTGTGGAAGATTTTCATCAACTAGAGGTGTTTATATAGGACAACCAAGGGTTAGGATTGAAACATGTGTATGGTATAGATTGTTTGTGTAGGTTCATTTCTCCACTTGTCCCACAAATGTCATGCAAGACTTTGACCATTTGACTTGCCCACTTTGTCTTGAAAAATCGTCCACTTATGTCCAATTTGGTGTGACACATGTCGCCTTCCTATTGGTCCAAAATATTTCATCTCTCGGAAAAATTCCATAGTCGTAAAAATATTGAAACCGTAAAATTTCCTTCACAAGGTTCGGAATATTTTCCGTCGGAAAACAATTCTTTCATTCTTACCCTAATTAGGGTTTAAACATTCGTACGTACGTCCTCACATACATACTCCGGAACTACGGGGTATAACATTCTTCCCCCCTTAGAAACATTCGTCCCGAATGTTCCTTATAAGTCTCAAAACATATCTGTGCCGGTATAGTCTTCCCTACTATACCTCTGAAACCAATTATGCCACACATGGCCATAATACAACATCTGTGCAGCAGCATCAGAACTGACGAAGAATCATCTCTAAAGCGTATATCAATACCATTAGCTCCACGTGGTCCAAAGGATACTTCTTCACATCTTTACTTATAAAAGGACACTTCCATCTTCTTAACACATCTTCGCCTCTTTTCTTACTCGTCGTACCTCCTCGAACACCGAACTCTTTCTAGTACCGTGCCATACTTAGTCATTGCTTGATTCCAAAATCTTGGAGTTACTACCTCGACCTTGGTCATCTTACCACCACATTCCTTTAAGGCCAATCCGGCCTTCATGATCGATTATGGTCGAACCGTCTGAACTTCGTACAATGGTTATCTAAACTTGGGCCTTGCACCTCGTGACCCCATCGCCTAAGCGGGACCACCTCAAATTTACCTCACCATTCGGGCTGCGGGTTGACCCGCAATCGCCTCAACCAGACCTATTATCGCGCCAAACTCTCGTTCCCGATCGGAACAATATTACTAATTCACGCGTCATGAAAGCTACCACTTCTATCTCAAACTACCCATGGAATTATCACACAAATACTCACGTATACTATGCGCTCGACAAGATTAGCAGTAAAGTCTTTTACTCAAGACGGCGCTTACATCTAAGGTCTCAGTTGTTATAAATTCTAAGGTTCACAATTGTCTCGTCCCAGGACTTACCCTTTTCACAAACCGGCTTCTAAATCACATTTTAACACAAGCTATCCGAACATAACACTTAACACATCATCATATCATCAATACAAACTAGTCTAGAGGGTTAAGAATATACACGAAAATCAAATAGGCGGTTGAAAGGACCGCTAAAGCTGAGAACTTCCACCGCGACCTGCGTGGCTTTCTTTGAATATGAACATCACGCTAGCTATGGGAGGTGAAGAACCATGGCCCGATCCGTAATCTGTGCTATCCCACGGTGCCACTCTGGTCGGACGGTCTCGCGTAATGGCCTGTTGGCGCCAAGCATAACAATTGTCGAAATAGTCGACACTCACGAGATGGGGTCTACCATCGACCACGCGGTAGAGGTGGCTTCCTCAGACTAACACCCCTACTTTTCCGAAAACATGAACCCTTGGAGCCCTGACCTGCTCCTGAATCTCCCGAACGTCCTGAAGACTATGGAGGACCACTCTGTACTGGCGGAGGTGTATAACTAACTTCTTTGGTGATCTGTCTCTGAGTTCTTGAAGGACCTGCTATCTGGCCTCTTATGCTGATCCACGGTCCCTACGTCGGTCTCTACGTTCCTCCGTCCCTGTGCATAAGCATGTATCACGGAAATGTTCATGCGGTGAAGAGCTACACCGTCTGACCTACGCTAAGTAATCGTCAAGTCTGTGACATAGCGGTGCACTCTATCCTCCATATACGCCACTAAAGCGGGGACATACCAAGCCAATGAGTCAAACTCTATGTTGTACTCCCGAACCGTACGCCCGTTCTGTCTCAACATCATAAATCTATCTGCCCGAGCTCTCCTCATCTGCGAGGGCAAGAAGTGTGTAAGAAATGCCTCCGAGAACTCGCCCATACGGTGAAGTGCATACTCTCCCGGGCGATGTCACGACCCGACCGGGCATGCGGCGGTGCCTGCACAGGCACCCTTACAGTATACATCGAGAGATAATCAGCGGAACATACATGAAACTATAAAATAAAACAACGAGTAAAACAACGAGGTTAGCGGATAGGGTTACCTTCAGACATATAATATCTGGCAAGCGGTTGCCTCCTTTCCTTTACAAAGTGACCCGCGATATGTGACTACAGACCTCTAAGAGTTTTAACGTAACAAGCGTGGCGGGACAGGGCCCGCCATACCACGAATATACATGAATCTACAACCTCGGGAAAGCCGTACAAGAGATAAGCCTCGGAGCAAATGGAGCTTTTTCCCAAAAGCAGAGATCCTAGGCGAGGATCGCGACCTGGTACCTAAAACCGCGGGCATGACGCGGCCCAGAAGAAGATCGATACAATAGGTGCGAATATGGAACATAAATAACGTCTGATAAGCAGATCATAAGCGTACAAAAGAATGGCGAGGACAAATATCACAGTGCATACGAGATCTGCCGTGTCATTACCACATGAACTTAATCGTACCTTATTATCTTTTCCATTCCATTAAGAGTTATAGCCGTATCTTACGTACATACTTAGGAGAAGTCATTAAGTTCATTTCCATCTAACTTACTTACCTTTCGTAACACAATCAGGCCATTTATGGAGGGCGCGTATACTACGGCCGATGCGGGGCGCGATCAAATCACCTGATATCAAAGTGTGTCAGTGGAATCCCAATCACTACAAGCGGCTATGGCGTAAATATAACCATGTATGGCGCAGTGGCATCCCACCTCAGTCGGCGTACCCATATACAACACGTATATATATCTTACGCGTGGAATCACATCAACTGCCGATTATAAGTGTAAAAATATAACCGTGTGGCGCGTGGCATCCGCTCAGTCGGCGTACCGTATACAACACATAAATATATATCTCTGTCGTGGAATCGCATCCTTTGCGACAACTATAAGTGTAAAAATATAACCATGTGGCGCGTAGTGGCATCCAGCTCAATGTCGGCGTGCATATACAACCTGTATATATATATATATAACGCGACGCGTGCCGAATCCCGTCGTATAAGCATGGCCATGCGTGCCCTCGGCGTCCCTCATCGTGAGTGCGGTCTTCGTGGGAGCTAGCCGTGGAGTAATAATATAATATGGTCGCGTGCCGGAATCCACGTCGTATAAGCATGGCCGTGGGTAATAAAATGCGGGCATCAACGCGTCTGGCGTGCCCGGCATCCTCATCGTATAAGCGTGGCGAAGATCGATCCTGATGGAAGCATGCGTGGAATCCCCGTCGCTGCGATGCGTCGATAAAATGTCGGGCGTCTAACGCGTCTGATCACGTGCCGGAATCGCGTCGTATAAGCGTGTCCAGTATTATATATTTTCAAATCAATTCTCTTAACTTTGAGTCTGATTAGTCTCTTAACCTTTAGAAATCATGTGACTCCTTTTATTATAAAACCTTAGGCAATTGATGCCTTAAAAATCAAGTTGCCTTTTCATAAAAAATCAAGTCATTTATCTTTCCATAAAGCAAATATAACGACTCCCGTAAAGTCGTTATATTAAGCACATACCTTAACCATATCTGATTTCCTATCGAAGGGACTTATCGTTTAAAGCGGAATAAGTATCACATACTTTAAAACTCTTGAAGTCCACTTAATTTTAATAAAACATTAGAGCATCCTTAATACTTTCAAAGAAGTGAGTTAATCTCGAACTACTTTGACTTGGCTATTGATAAACTAGTAAAGGATATCAAGGTCTTGTCGTCTCAGTACTATATACGTCTGACTAGTCATGCTCAAAAGATAGAAAAAGTTCTACATCTGATTAAATCACATGACTACCTCTTAACTTCTAAGAGTGAAGGAAACATGAAATGATACCACAGTATATTCCATCGTAGAATCATGCCAAAGGAAGGAAGAGGTTCGCGTACCTCGCGGCGATTATCGACAAGTAGCAAAATGCTCAAAAGTACTTCAACCTTGATAGCTATTCCATCCTTGAAGTAGGATCGCTATACTTAGTACTTGACTATAATGGTCGCAATCGTCCATTAACCTCTCATTCTAAGCGTAGAATATTCTAAGTGCTAAGTCACAAATTCTACGGAAAATCGGACAATGACTTCCTTTGTTTCTACTTACTTTGCCACCTTTTCAAGGCGAATACAATAACCAAACACGCCACGTTTAAGGCCCGATCAATGCGATCATCAATAGGGATTACCGCTACTAGGCGTGTAAAATTCCGCCCATGATAGATATCAAACTAATCTGACTACTAGTCGATTTAGACCACATGAGTACCTGATACCAATTCTTATCAATTTCCATTTCAATCCAAATCGTTAGCATAACATGGTATCAAATCGTGATCGATTATACTACTATAATCTTCAAATGCGTAACATGCGGCGATTACAGTAAGCGACCAAAATGTAATCGAACTTCAAATGGCTAATAGGTCGTTTCGGGTTTTAGGCTCTGACAATCCATAACACTTATAAAACTTGACACGTATACTTCATGCTAGTAAAATGTAAGGCTAACAACAATATAAAATCTTGTAGCACTTAAGAGACAAGATTATACCTCAGCGAATCTTAATCGACTCCAAATCCGAAGTCGCTCCTTAGCAACTTAGAGCCTCTTGAACAACGATCCATTACTTGAGACCGCTAGAACCATACGACCAATTTCCTTGATCTTTGACCCAAACCTGAAAGCAACTAGGTTTTCTTCTGCGACTAACACGAAAACCATCTTTTTAGGGATTTTTCTATTGAGATCGCTTACAATACACTCATGAACCTTGGGTTAAAGTCTTGTGGCTAATGAACCACAAGCAAAAAATTTCTTCTTTCCTTGCTTGAGCAAGAGAGCATCTCTAAGGAGAACAAGAGTTCTTGATTTTTCTAAGTGTAAAATAGCCTTGTCTTGCTACTAGTATGTATATAAAACACGTTGGAGGTCTAGATATCAACACGTATAAAGTTTGGAGGAAGAGATCAAGCCCAGTGGCGTTGGACTTAGTCGACAATGTCGAGCTCTTTAATTAGCAAGACTTAGTCTTCTACCATGGTCGATGACCATAATACCCCTTACATAATTCGACCAAGCCATGTGGGAGAGGTGCCGCGTGTCGCCTCTCGTTCGTCCATAAAATTCCGTAACCCTCGTGGGTCCACAAAGCGTAAAATTCCTCGGGTGGGCCCAGCGACCAAATCCGTACAAATAATTTCCATAATGATAATAAGTTCCATACTTCTTCAATTAATGTATTTTGAGAATCTAATTCTCACGACGAACATTTCTCCTTCCAGGCGTTGGAAGTTTTTTCGTCGGAAAAACAATTCTTCCTTTCGTACCAATTTCAAGTCTTGAGTTCCTTACGTACATTCTCTTAAACATGTCACGGAGTTACGGGGTGTAACGAGCTCACGCGAATCAAACGATCATTGCGGTATCACGCGGCCGATGTGAACTAGTACCGGAGCTCGTCTCGAGGCCTTGATTATTACACCGAAATTTGGGATATGTTTTAGAGCGTCGTTAGAACTAAAAAATGTTAAGGTTTGAGACGAGTAAAAATTTATCGGAATTATGGAATTATGCACGCCCGAACCAGCTGCGTGGTGGTGCCTACACAGGCACTCTTACTGAACCGCAAGTAAACTGC
Organism: Przewalskia tangutica; assembly: GCA_029844215.1. Lineage (NCBI taxonomy): Eukaryota > Viridiplantae > Streptophyta > Magnoliopsida > Solanales > Solanaceae > Przewalskia > Przewalskia tangutica. The sequence goes on along the minus strand of CM056722.1, from coordinate 73,313,139 downwards.
GGAATTTAAATAACACCTCATTTTTTATTTTTTTTTAAAACCAATATACGTGCAAGGACAAAGCCGACAAGGCTGCCATATAATATACATAAACAAAAGACCTACAGTACATGAGTCGAATCCAGCGTATGAATAAAGACCTCAGAGTTATCTTTGAACTATGGCGGACAAGGCCGCCATGTACCATGCTGTACAAAAGCACATCTTGAAGGAACTATACCAAAATGATAAACTCACGAGCAGATGGAGCTATCCAAAAAACTACGGCGGTCCTACACTGAGATCACCAAAATCGTACCTAAACTGCGTCGTGAGCGACCGAAAGGAAGTCGATCTGAAGAATGTACCAAGTATGTGAAGCGATGAAATCTTGTAATGAAATCATAATAGTCTAAACAAAGCGGGAGACATGTATGATAGCCAACCTACGATACCACAACACATAGCGATCATATCAAGTCGGGGGCGCGTGCCTCAAAGTCATTCTTGAAATATAACCATGGGTCTCACGCCCGTAATATCAATCGTGCGTGGAATCGCCGTCGCTGCCGCAATCCATGATATAATATAACGCGATAGCGTACATGAACACGAGTCCGCTGTGTCCAAAAAGCATGCGGGCGAGTAGGAAAGCGAACCACGGATCGGCGTGTATCATAAAGCGGGCGGGGGCAATGCGAAAGCCAACTACGAGATCGACTGCGTCGACAAGCGGCGGGGGCAAGTCGGCTAACTGCGAGATCGACTGCGAGCGAGATATGGCCAGGGCAAGTCGCAAGCTATCTCGGAGCCTGTCGTACCAAGCGTGCAATAGCGGCGGTGGGAGCAATCACGAAAACCAACTGCGAGCCATCTGCGTCGTGACCAAGCGAAGGCAAATAACTACGGATCGGCCGGCGTCGCTACTCATGGAGGGCTAATCCGTGGCATAACAATATCCCACGTGGTCGCGTGCCGGAATCCCACATCGTATAAGCATGACCATAGGGTAATACAAACAAATCGGGAATCTAACGCCTCGGCGGCGTGCCGGAATGCCGCGTCGTATAAGCGTGTCGAGGAGTAACACGAATAATGGAAGCATGCGTGGAATCACGTCAGCGTCGATGCGTCGAGTAAACTTACAACAAGGCGGTAGACCCTCCGTAAGTCGCGGCAGCGTAATAAAACATAATACTTGCACTCAGCTATCACCGACACATGGCAAGTTAATAAAATCTATAGACTTTCGTTTTATAAACTCAAGGCAACATAGAATAATTCTCGATTAAACAAGCCAAAGTACTTATCAAGGCACACGTAGAATAATTCTCGATTAAACAAGCCAAAGTACTTATCAAGGCACGCGTAGAATAATTCTCAATTAAACAAGCCAAAGTACTACGTGCGTATTCTTTTCAAAGACTCGTTTTATGTAAAACCCGAAGATACTAACACCCGTAGTATCGAGGTGTGTCTATTTTTCAAAGTAAGTTACTACACTTTTAGGAAACTTATTTCAAAGCTTGAAATCAAGTAACTTCAAATTTTCACAATCTAGGCAACTTATGCCCATTAATCAAAATAGACAACTTTCTTAACCTTCCATAAAGCCGTTATAACCAATTTCCCATAAAGTAGTTATAACCTTTTATGATTTTAGACATATTCATTCCATTTATCACCAGAGACTATACTTTTAAAACAAAGTATCACATCTTACAAACGAATTTTCTTAACTTTCAAAATACTTCAAGTCTCTTAATCTTTAGAAATCAAGTTTCTTCTACTTTTAAACCTCAAGTAACTCACACCTTTAAAACAAGTTACTTCTCTTAAATCATGTCATTTCTCCTCTCTTAAAACAATTAAGTAAATCACTCCTTTGACTCCCCTAAATTCATTATAACGACCCTTAGGTTTTGGAACTAAGGCCTTGCCAAAGATTTGGAAACCACTTCCTTTTCAAGACTATATGTACTTTAAGTAAAATACTTTCACTTTTAAGAATCCAAACTTCACTAAGGAAATGGATTATACAACTTACAATTTAAACATCAAAGTACAATCAAGGAAGTACGTAGAACAAATTCTCTTTTAGGCAATCGAAATACAACGAGGAATGGATCGTTTAAGGAGTAGGACATACTTTCTTTATCTTAAGGAATCATGCTAGAAGAGGAGATAGTTCACATACCTTTTGGCTAAATCCACAAGGTAAGCCGAATACGTGCATTAAATTGTCAACTATAATGGTCACAACATGACTATCGATTTCTAGTTTCTAACGTAGAATAATACTAAGTATACGGTCTCTTATTCTACGGAAAATCGGGCGACCTCCTTTGTTTCTACATACTTTGCCACCTTTTCAAGGCGAATACAATAACGACGCCACATTTAAGGCTCAAAACAACAACCAAACAAAGGGATTACACGCCTTACAATAAGTGTAAAATTCGCCCGCAATTAATCTGAAGTAGTTCCGTATTGAAGCCATTCTCGGCCAACAACATAACGACAATTCAAAGTCTTTTCCAATCCTTTTCCAATTCCAAGTTCTAAGGCCTAACATGTTATATAGTCATAAACAACTTCAGCAACTACAATTTCCTTCTTTATTCAACATGCGACTTAAACTAATAATCGGCTTGAATTGTAATATTAAGGCTAAACATGCTAGTTTTGGATTAGGGTTCGAATAGCGATATACTTATCAAACTTCATGCTATATAACTCATGCTTGCTAATATCCATAGCTACAACAATAAGTAAGTCTTAATTACTAAAACGACAAAATTTATACCTTTATAAGCCCTTAAAAATTCCAAGATTCAAAGTAGCTCCTTAGCAAATCTTAGCTCCTTTCCTTATGTTCCAATCCGCTTCAAGCACTCCTTAGAAGCCTATGAAGAACCCATCTTCAAGTTCCAACTTCAAAGTTGAAGAACTCCTTAAGTTTCCGCCTTGCGACTAACGTGAAAACGTCATTTTTCCGCAATATTTCTATTGAGATAACCTTACAACACTCTTAGGAACCTTGGTTTAAATTATTGTGAATAAAGGATCAAAACTATAAAAAAAATTGTGTGGGAGTGAGGTGAACCCTAGAGCTCAACTAGCAAGAACAAGAATGTGTGATTTTTTCTAAGTGTTGAAGAGCTAGTCTTGCACTAGTAGTATGCTTATATAACACATTGGAGGGCCAAGAATTAAACAAATGGGTGGCTAAGATGAGTTTCACTAGGATCAAGCCCAAGTGGCAAGTTGACTTTGGTAAAAAATATCAAGCTTTGAAGACTTATCTTCTACCATGGTCAATGACCATTAGCCTTGCAATAAATCGTCCAAGACCATATGTGGGGGGTGCCACGTGTCGCCCTCTCATTCGTCCATAAAATTCTGTAACCCTCGTGGGCCCCACAAAAATGTAAAATTCCTCGGGTGGGCCCCACGTGACCAAATCCGTAAAAATAAATTTCCATAATGTTAATAAGTTCCATACTCTCCCAATAATGCATTTTGAGAATCTAATTCTCCTTAACGAACATTTCTCCTTTCAAGCGTTGAAAGAATTTTCCGTCGGAAAAACAATTCTTTCTTTCGTACCAATTTCCAAGTCTTGATTCCTTACGTACATTCTCTTATACATGTCCTGGACTTACGGGATGTAACATTCTTCCCCCCTAGAAACATTCGTCCCCGAATGTTCTTAGTCGGTTGTCAAGCTATACAAACTCCGGCATAAACTCTATACTATGCCTATCAATCAAAACTGCACAAGACCAACGATGCCACACATGGCCACCACAACATACGTAAACATAATAATGGACCTTCCATCCGCGACCCCTCCTCACAAAACTCGAAGGTTACAGTCTTCTCAAACACGGGATCCTTAGAGGTTCCTTTATTTTCTTACTTGTCATACTTAACTTCTCATTCTTAGTCTGAAATATATCTCTCTCTTATCTCAAGGTACTTCTTACCCTGTCCTCCCTTTCACTAGAGGTTCGTCACATAAGCCAAAGTATTTCTACTGTACATCCTTCCCTATCGGTCTTTACACTGTTACGGGGTAATTACAACTTGTGAACTCTACCTGACTATAGTCTCAGTTCAACTTATCATTCTTGTCGACATTCTTAACTTTTCACTTTACTAATCAAAGTATTCCTACCTCGGGATACTATCACTTACAATCGCTAGCAACAAAGGGAAAACATATATGCTAGGGCGAAATCTGAATCTATCAATGCACGTATGATTGAAAAGAATCGAAAAATACGTAACCCGTGCGATGTCGCCTCACGATCATCCGATGGTCACGTCACCTCTGCGATCCGAAGGACCGCCAGAAATATAAACTCCTCCCTGACCTCTACCACGGTGGTGACATCGAACACCACGCAGGGGGCCGGTTGTGGAGGAAAGGGAACCAACTACGCTCATAGGGTGAGCCACCTCACCGGTGCTCTTTCTAAAAGGACACACCCTCCGTATATGGCCCGAACGGCCACAACAAAAACAAACACCTGTGCCATAACGGCATTTCCCCGAATGACGCTTACCACATCGGAAACACTGAGGAAAAAGTGGCCTCGACTGAGAAAATCCTCTGCTCCTTTGAGAACCTCGACCACTAGAGCTTGGACCGGCTCCTAAATACCTTGTGGAGTCCAATCTCCCACCTGTGAGCTGCGGGGGTATGTACTGGGTAGGCTGGGATGAATATCTCACTCGCTGTTGAGGCTGCTCGTCCAAAAACTCAGGGATAACCAACGGTCCTAGCCTCTTCTGTTGATCTCGCGTTGGCCCTCTACCCTCTGTACACATGTCTGTACTGGCCGAATAACCTCCTGCGATGAAACTATAGCACCGCTTATCTTGGTCAATAACATAATCGCTTCTCGTGACCCTATAGTCTTCTCCTAGCGAGCTGGAGGCTCAGTCTTTGGGCCTCAAAACTGGCGCATGAAGAACTTCGCCATCGGCCTGATATCACGGTATACACAGGCATAAGCCCTATCAACTCTCGTGTCGACTAGTAGCTCTGCTACTCCTTTGCCTTTCGGGCGGTTTGTTGCCTCTCGAGGCATAAGCAGAATACAAAATTACGTCGAGGAATTATCTTACTAACACTTTGCCATGGCACGATCTTAGAGTGAGAAGAATAGAAACCAACTCCTAAATGTCCTGTAGCCTCCTGTTTATGGGTGTGGCGCAACACACCGATAATCAAGACTCTACTAGACACAGTCGTAGAAATTCCGAGATCGCTCGATACCACTCTGTCACGCCGAACCCGGGCGTGGGTGCCTACACAGGCACCATTCACCTATGATACAAGTAAATGCGAATTTAAATAACACTCATTTTTTTAAAACCAACATACGTGCAAGGGCAAAGCCGACAAGGCTGCCATATAATATACATAAACAAAGACACTACACCGCATGAGTCCAATCCACGTATGAATACGGATTCTAAGAGTTATCTTGAACTATGACGGACAAGGCCACGTACCCATAAGCTTGTACAAAGCACATCTTGAAGGAACTATACCAAAATGATAAACTCTGAGCAGAGGAGCTATCCAAAAACTCGGCGGTCCTACACTGAGATCGCCAAAGCTGCGTACCTAAACTGCGGCATGAACGCGGAAGGAGGTCGATCACGAAGAATGTACCAAGTATGTGAAGCGATGAAATCTTTGTAATGAAATCATAATAGTCTAAACAAAGCAGAGACATATCGATGTGACCTACGATACAACACATAAGCGATCATATCAAGTCGAGGCGCGTGCCAAAGTCATTACTAAAAATATAACCATGGGTCTCGCGCCCGTAATATCAATCATGCGTGGAATCGCCGCATGCTGGCGATCCATGATATAATATAACACGATAAGCATACATGAACACCAAGTCCCTTTGTGTCCTAAAAAGCATGCGGGCGAGTAGAAAAATGAACCACGAGATCGGCTGTATCATAAAAGCGGACGGAGGCGAATCGAAGCCAACTACGAGATCGACTGCGTCGACAATCGGCGGGGGCAAATGCAGCTAACTACGAGATCAACTGCGAGCGAGATATGGCGGGGCAAGTCGCGAAGCTATCTCGGACTGTCGTACCAAAGCGTGCAATAGCGCGCGGGGCAATCGAAAGCCAACTACGAGCCGTCTGCGTCGGCCAGGCGGGGCAAGTGCAGCTAACTACGGATCGACCGGCGTCACTACTCGCCGTGGAGGCTAATCCGTGGCATAACAATATCCCGTGGTCGCGTGCCGGAATCCACATCGTATAAGCATGACCGTAGGGTAATACAAACAAATCGGAATCTAACGCTTCACGGCCACGTGCCGGAATCCCACGTCGTATAAGCGTGTCAGGGTAACACAAATAATGGAAACATGCGGTGGAATCCCGTCAGCGCCGGTGCGTCGAGTAAACTTCTGACAAGGCGGTAGACCACTCCAGAAGTCGCGACAGCGTAATAAAACATAATACTTGCGCTCAAAAGCTATCACTCAAAGCACACATAGGCAAGTTCATAAAATCTATAGACTTTCATTTTATAAACTCAAGACAACATAGAATAATTCTCAATTAAACAAGCCAAAGTACTTATCAAGGCACACATAGAATAATTCTCAATTAAACAAGCCAAAGTACTTATCAAGGCACACATAGAATAATTCTCAATTAAACAAGCCAAAGTACTACGTACGTACATTCTTTTCAAAATACTCATTTTTATGTAAAACCCCAAGATACTAACACTCGTAGTATCGAGGTGTGTCTATTTTTCAAAGTAAGTTACTACACTTTTAGGAAACTCATTTCAAAGCTTGAAATCAAGTAACTTCAAATTTTCACAATCTAGGCAACTTATGCCCATTAATCAAAATAGACAACTTTCTTAACCTTCCATAAAGCCGTTATAACCAACTTCTCATAAAGCCGTTATAACCCTTTATGGTTTTAGACATATTCATTCCTTTTATAACCAAGAGACTATACTTTTAAAACCAAGTTTCTTAACTTTCAAAATACTTCAAGTCTCTTAATCTTTAGAAATCAAGTTTCTTCTACTTTTAAACCTCAAGTAACTCACACCTTTAAAACAAGTTACTTCTCTTAAATCATGTCATTTCTCCTCTCTTAAAACAATTAAGTAAATCACTCGTTTGACTCACAAAGTCATTATATGACCCTTAGGTTTTGGAACTAAGGCACTAGCCAAAAGATTTGGAAACCACTTCCTTTTCAAGACTCTATGTACTTTAAGTAAAATACTTTCACTTTTAAGAATCCAAACTTCACTAAGGAAATGGATTATACAACTTACAATTTAAACATCAAAGTACAATCAAGGAAGTACGTAGAACAAATTCTCTTAAAGGCAATCCAAATACAACCAAGGAATGGATCATTTAAGGGGTAGGGCATACTTTCTTTATCTTAAGGAATCATGCTAGAAGAGGAGATAGTTCACATACCTTTTAGGCTAAATCCACAAGCTAAGCGAATCGCGTCACGTAGAATTGTCAACCTATAATGGTCACAACATGATTATCAATTTCTAGTTTCTAACGTAGAATAATACTAAGTATACGGTCTCTTATTCTACGGAAAATCGGGCAACACCTCCTTTATTTCTACATACTTTGCCACCTTTTTCAAGGCCGAATACAATAACCAGAACGCCACATTTAAGGCTCAAAACAACAACCAAACAAAGGGGATTACACGCCTTACAATACGTGTAAAATTCCGCCACAATTATCTGAAGTAGTTCCATATTCAAGCCATTCTCGGCCAACAACATAACCAACAATTCAAAGTCTTTTCCAATCCTTTTCCAATTCCAAGTTCTAAGGCCTAACATGTTATATAGTCATAAACAACTTCAACAACTACAATTTCCTTCTTTATACAACATGTGACGACTTAAACTAATAATCAACTTGAATTGTAATCTTAAGGCTAAACATGCTAGTTTTCGGATTAGGGTTCTAATAGCCAATATACTTATCAAACTTCATACTATATAACTCATGCTTGTAATATCCATAGCTACAACAGTAAGTAAGTCTTAATTACTAAAACGACAAAATTTATACCTTTATAAGCCCTTAAAAATTCCAAGATTCAAAGTAGCTCCTTAGCAAATCTTAGCTCCTTTCCTTATGTTCCAAACCGCTTCAAGCACTCCTTAGAAGCCTATGAAGAACCCATCTTCAAGTTCTAACTTCAAAGTTGAAGAACTCCTTAAGTTTCCGCCTTGCGACTAACGTGAAAACGTCGTTTTTCCGCAATCTTTCTATTGAGATAACCTTACAACACTCTTAGGAACCTTGGTTTAAAGTATTGTGAATAAAGGATCAAAACTACAAAATTTTTGTGTGGGAGTGAGGTGAACCCGAGATCTCAACTAGCAAGAACAAGAATGTGTGATTTTTTCTAAGTGGTGAAGAGTTAGTCTTGCACTAGTAGTATGCTTATATAACACATTGGAGGGCCAAGACTTAAACAAATGGGTGGCTAAGATGAGTTTCACTAGGATCAAGCCCAAGTGGCAAGTTGACTTTGGTCAAAAATATCAAGCTTTGAAGACTTATCTTCTACCATAGTCAATGACCATTTTAGCCTTGCAATAAATCGTCCAAGACCATATGTGGGGGTGCCACGTGTCGCCCTCTCATTCGTCCATAAAATTCCGTAACCCTCGTGGGCCCCACAAAAATGTAAAATTCCTCGGGTGGGCCCCACGTGACCAAATCCGTAAAAATAAATTTCCATAATGTTAATAAGTTCCATACTCTCCCAATAATGCATTTTGAGAATCTAATTCTCCTTAACGAACATTTCTCCTTTCCGGCGTTGAAAGATTTTAAAATCGGAAAAACAATTCTTTCTTTCATACCAATTTCCAAGTCTTGATTCCTTACGTACATTCTCTTATACATGTCCTGGACTTACGGGATGTAACATTGTCGGAAAACGAATATTGCGACGAATGGGAGGGCGACACGTGTCACCCCCCTTAGTGGTCTTGGATGAAAATGGCATGGATATAATGGTCATTTGACCATAATTTAAATATCCAAGTCTTGCTAAAGCTAGAGCTTGATAAGATTGACTAAGTCAAATGCCACTTGGCTTGATCCTTGTGAAAAGCATCCTAACCACCCATTTGTTCTAATCTTGACCCTCCATCTTGTTATATATGTATACTAGTGCAAGACAAGATTCTACACTAAGACAAATTTTACAAAAATCTTGAAGAACACAAATAGGTGCTCTCGGTTTTGCACTAGGGTTTCAAGATAATTTTTTTGTTTGTTGTCCAATAATCTCCCCACTTTAAACCAAGGTTCCTAAGGGTATTGTAAGGGTATCTCAATAGAAAGATCCCGGAAAAATGGCGTTTTCGTATTAGTCGCAAGGCGGAAAGTTAAGGAGTTCTTCAACTTTGAAGTTGGAACTTGAAGATAAGCTCTTCATAAGCTTCTAAGGGTTGCTTGGAGTGGATTGGAACGTCGAAAAGAGGAGCTAAATGTCACGTCCCGACCGGGCATGGCCCGGTGCCACTACACAGGCGCCGCTTTATACATCGAGAGAATAGCGGCGGAATATACCTGACTTATAAAATGCTTAAAGGCAAAACAATAGCAGGCTGGCGATAAGGCGCCTTAGTACAATATACACATAAAACAATACATTTTTTCTTTACAACCCAAACCAATGTGACTCTGGACCTCTAGAATAACAACTGCGGCGGGACGGGGCCCGCCATACCTGAATGTCTGACAACCGCAATACCGAGGATAAGCCTCGAAATAAAGGAGCTTCTCAGCGGTGAGCAGTGATCCTAAAGCGAGGATCAGCAGCACGTACTCTACTGCGGCATGAGCGGCCCAGAAGAGTCGATGCAACATGTACTAAATATGTGGCCCAGAAATGCGTAATGAAATCATAAGTCTAAAATAAAGCGGAGCGGTATGATAACTCGATTAACGATTACACGGTGACTTACTAACAATGAGTAAATAGTAGTATACTTACAATATAAAATAGGAAGCTCACGATCAAAGCGGGACCACGCCCGCAATATCGTTAAGCAATCCTACACGAGACTATTTCACGCATAGGTCGCGTGGACCCGCATGAGGTATTCTCGCATGGGACTATTTCACCGCGTAAGCCATACGGACTCGCGTGAGGTATTCCTCGCATAGGCGTATCCGCGCGTGGGACTATTTCACCGCGTAAGCCTGGCGGACTCGCGTGAGGTATTCTCGCGTCGTGGGTAGCAAATCCACGGAATATGCAAATGCCACAAACCGGGAATGACCGAAATGAATAATATACCACTAGCACAAACCGGCTATCATACATAACATAAACACTAAACATCACACAATATATAAGCAAGTTAAGAATCCTAACCTTTATTATTCTTGTTCACTTACTCTCATTTTAGTTTACTTAAGGCACTAAAATGTCTTTTATAAAGATCCGGGAATTCAACCCAAGTACTACATACTTCTACTCTTTAAAACAAATGACTCTTTTTAGTATAACACTTCCTAGATACTATTAACCATAGTATCAAGTCGCGATTACGTTTCAAGACAAGTCACAATACCTTTAGAAATAAAGTTAGGTTTCTAAATCAAGTGACTCCTTTTCTTATAAAACCTTAGGCAATTGATGCCTTAAAATCAATTTGTCTTTCATTAAAACAAGTCATTTATCATACTTAAATTACTTAGAGTAAACCACTCTTTTTAACTTTCTATAAAGCTATTATAACCAACTTCCCATAAAGCCGTTATACTAGCTTTATACATTAGCAACTTACATACTTCTTTATAACCAAGAGACTTAAACTTTCCAAAAAACAAGTATCAATAATACTTTCAACATACTTAAAGTCTCTTAACTTTTCAAAGCCAAGATATCCTTAATATTTAACGAGTGAGTTAATTCCCTAACTCAATCGACTTGGACATTCTTAAAATAAGCCAAGGACATCAAATGGACCTAGATTGTCAAAATCTTGTACGTCTACCGTACTATACATTTACAACTTATTCATGCTCAAGAGATAAGAAAGTTCCACATACCTCTTCGGTTTAATCCACTTGCTAAGTCCAATTCACCGTACGTAGTATGTCAACCTATAATGACCATAGTACATCTATTAACATCTTACTTCAAACGTAGAATATTATAAGTGTAAAGTCTCTAAATTCTACGGAAAATCGGACATCACCTCCTTTGTTTCTACTCACTTGCCACCTTTTTCAAGGCCGAATACAATAACCAAACACGCCACATTTAAGGGCCAACAAAGTAGTTAACAATAGGGGATTACACGCTTAATCAAGACACGTAAAATTCCGCCCCACAATATATAACAAACTAGTCTAAACTACAATGTCAATTCGTGATTAGAGCAAATACCAATTCTTCTTCCAATTTCTTTTCAATCCAAGTTGTTTAGTATAACATGTTATAAGGCGCAATTGATTATAACAACTATAATCTTCAAGTAGATAACATCACGATTCTAATTAACGACCAAAATTGTATTTCAATTTCAAAAGGCTAAACATGTCATTTCGATTTTGAGCTCCTAAAATTCCATAACACTTATCAAACTTCATAACACATATAACATGATCATTTCTAACTTATAATAACATGGAATCTCCAATTACAAAAGTAAGACGAAGATTATACCTCATTTAGCCCAAATATGATCCAAGTTTACAAGTCGATCCTTAGCAACTTTAGCTCCTCTTTTCGACGTTCCAATCCATTCCAAGCAACCCTTAGAAACTTATGAAGAACTTATCTTCAAGTTCCAACTTCGAAGTTGAAGAACTCATTTAGCTTCCGCCTTGCGACTAATACGAAAACACCATTTTTACGGGATCTTTCTATTGAGATACACTTACAATACCCTTAGGTACCTTGGTTTAAAGTGGGGGGATTATTGGACAACAATTGAAATTTTTTCCTTGAAACCCTAGCCTTGGCCGAGAGCTTCCTCAAGTTTCCATCAAGTTTTCTTGAAAATTTGCTTAGTGTTAAGCCTTGTCTTGCACTAGTAAGCTTATATAAATAAATGGAGGGTCAAGATTAGAACAAATGGGTGGTTTGGATGCATTTCACAAGGATCAAGCCAAGTGGCATTTGACTTAGTCAACAATGTCAAGCAATTGTCTTTGCAAGACTTGGTCTTTTAAATTATGGTCAAATGACCATTTCCTCCATGTCATTTTCGTCCAAGACCATTAAGGGGGGGTGGCACGCGTCGCCCTCCCGCTCGTCGCAATATTTCGTTTTTCGAAAAATTCCAAAATTCCGATAAATTCTTACTCGTCTCAAATCTTAACATTTTTAAGTTCTTACGTACGTTCTTATAAACATATCCTGAAATTCCGGGGTGTAACATTCTTCCCCCCTTAGAAACATTCGTCCCTGAATGTTCTTTCGGGAGTCCAACTTAAAGATAGCGACATAGTCTCCTTACAACCCCTACATACCAATAATGTCACGACCCGACATCGGGCCCGCGACTGGTGCCTTACCCCGGGCACCCTAGTGATACAACATCAGAGAAAAATCAGCGGAAATAAAAACTTAAACAGGAAACAAGATACATCATAAGAAAATAGGCCAACCAAAACGGTCGCCTTCATGTATATATATATAACCGAACAGTTACAATCCTTTACAAACCCTACCCACAACAGTACTACAGACCTCTAAGAATATAACAACAACTATGACGGGACAGGGCCCCGCCATACCCCTGAATGTACAAGTACCTACAATGACAGGGGACTATACCAAAAGATAAGCCTCCGGAGAAACGGAGCTTCCCAATGACTGCGATCCTATGAGCGAGGATCGACAATGGTGTACCTCTACTGCGGCGTGACGCACGGCGAGGAAGGTCGATAACAGTGCAAGTATGTGAAACTGAAAATCGTAATGAAATCACATTTCATCATTTTATAAAACCATTTGAAATAAATGTGATTATGTCAAGTAAGGGGACGTATATCCCGAATAATCACTCACACATAACTTTGGGTCTCACGCCCGTAATATCACTCATGCGTGGAACTCATTCTCATCAAGCGTACATGATGTAAAACAATACCCGTATGTGAACTCGAACACTAGATCTGCTCGCGTCATTAAACCGTCGGGCCAAGTAGAATCGCCTATACGATTCCAAAAGCTAGTCATAAAACTTCACGGGCAAGGTACGGAAGCTAATTACGGATCTAAAAGCTAGCCACGCAATCGCCGAGGCAAGTACCAAAGCTAACGTACTAGCCAACCGTCTCACGAGAGATATGGCCGAGGCAAGTATCTCGAGCTATCTACCAGACTGCCGATACACGAAATGACCAGGACAAGTATCTAAAGTGTGCAGTAACTACATGTACAAATCAAGCCCGTGATTGTTCGTCACGCGGCAAGCTTCATGGATTAGCGGTCCGTGGACAAATAACAAAACCCTCACAATGACGCATGCCGGCATCTTACCTCGGAAAGCATGGCCATGAAACCATCCTTTGGGCGCGTGCGTGGAACATCCATCGCGTCAGCATGTCCAAAGGAATAACAAGATAATACTCAAAGTGGACGCATACTCGTGGAAAATCCAACGCGTCAGTATGTCCAAAAGAAATAACCAGATAATACTCGATAGTGGACGCATACTCGTGGAAAATCCAACGCGTCAGTATGTCCAACAATCAATCAGAAAACCGGTCCTCCCCGAGAAACACGGTAGCACAGAATCACAACACTTGCACAACAAGGCTATCACAACAAGCATAGGCAAGTTTAATGTACTTTCATTTTATATCAATAATCCGAAATACTACATACTTTCATTCTTTCAAAAAGACCTCTTTATTCGTAAAGCCACACGATACTAATACTCGTAGTATATAAAGAAAACACGTTTTACTTTTAAAACCAAATTACTTCACCTTCGTAAAAATCATTACAAGGCTTTTAAAATCAAGTACTCAATACTTTTTAAACCAAGTGCTTTTCTTTTAGAACAACATCAAGTATACTCTTTTAAAACCCCACTAACTTACTCTTTTCAAAACAAGTAACCTATACTTAAATCAAGTTACTTCTCCTTTTCCGAAAACAAGTCGTTATAAGTCAAGTCTCTTATCTTTCAAGATCAAGTCTCTTAACTTTCAAAATCAAGTCGTTTTACTGTCAAAACCCAATCTTTCTTTTATCTTCATAAAGTCGTTATAACTAACTTCCCATAAAGCCATTATAACACTTTATGTTTTAAACAACAAAATTCATTTCACATACGTACGTCTACCGTACTATATAGTTCACAACAATCATGCTCAAGAGTATAGGAAGAATCACATACCTTTTTAGCTTAAACCACAAGCCAAGTCAAGTATGCCGCGCGTAGAAGATCCACCTATAATAACCACAATACATCTATCAACTTCTAGTTCTCTTCGTAGAATATTCTAAATACAAGATTCCTTATTCTACAGAAAATTCGGCAGCACCTCCCCCCCTGCTATCACATAAATCTCCTCCCCTATCAAGGCCCGCTACCAGGCCAACAACTCCCAGGGGATTACACGTCTAACCGGACGTGTTCAATTCTGCTTCACAATAATACTACACAAGTCTCGTAAATGCAGTCAATGTAAATCTGATTCAATCCTTACCAATATTCATTCTATATATAATATACTCAACTATACATTACTAAAATATGTAATATCCAATTACAATAGGGGGACATAGATCATTACCTCGATAAGCCCAAAATTATCCAAGATTATAAGTCGATCCTGAGCAACGTTTAGCTCCAACTCCTTACGCTCCAACCCGCTCCAAGCGACCCTTAGAAGTTTCCAAACAACTTCTCTAAATACTTCAACCAAACTAGGAAGATTTTTCTAGGGTTTCACTTTACGGCTATTGGAATAAAGTAGTATTTAAGACTCTAGTATTGAAATAACTTTGGAATACTACTAGGGATACTAGGCCAAGGTATTTGGGATTATACAACAATACACCAAGTATTTTCTACACAAGAGGGGGGGGGGGGGGGGGAGGGACGAAAAATCACAAAAGGGAGGGAGTATTTTTGCTTTGGAAAATGTTAAAGTGTGGATGAAATACTCTTCAACCTAAGGGGGGGTATTTATAGAGGTTTCAAGGGCCAAGATCAAGGTAAGTGTAGGGTCAAGATTGGGCCATGTGTGTGTGGGTCCCACCACACCACATGGCCAACGATTCGCTCTCCGAATGTCGAGCCGTTCGGCGAGGACTCAATTTCGGCCAAGGGTGCCACATGGGGGTGACACGTGTCGCCCACCGACTCGTCCAAAATATTTCGTCTTCCGAAAATATCCAAAATACCAGAAACCTCAAAAACAAAGTGGGCCCCAAAAAATCGTAAATTTCTCCCGTGGGTCCCACGTGACCATTTCCGAAAATAAAATCTCATAATTTTTATATAATCCAAGAAGTCCAAATACCAAATCTGGGAATCCAATTCCCATTAACGAACCTTTTTCTTCACAAAAACCGGAAACTTTTCCGTCGAAAAATCACATCTTCCTTTCTTTCCAAATTTTCTGTCGTATTCTCGTACGTACATTCTCACATATATACCCTGAAACTACGGGGTATAACAAATAATACCACACGAGGCCACATAACAATACTCATACTAAAATGTCAGTGAACCCGTGTGTCAACGCGTCGGTTATCTGCGTAAAAGCTGGCGACTCTAAGCTTACTAATAATCTTTCCCAGATAAGCTTCGCCTTATCCACAACCCGCTTAATCAAGTCTGGACCAAATAACTGAACCTCGCCTATGTCGAACCATCCTACCGGCGATCTACACTTTCTTACATACAAGGCCTCATACAGGGCCATGAATCTTTGGAAGGGTATACGTTATCGTGCGTAACACAACAAGAGGCAATTAACCGCCGGTATATACGAAATCATGAACACGGGCATGACCTATCCTCGAGTGCACGGATAGTACGCTCTGCACGTCGTCGATGCGAGGGTGTAATGCAACCGAGACTCACTGTGTCCCTAAAACCCTTACGAAAAACCTCGAAGTTTATCATGTCGAGCTCATCATGCGACATCATAAGCGTAGGAACCCGTGCGGTCTCCCAATCCCTACGCTATACAAGCTAGCAAAATCCTCGATCGAGCAAGTGGTCCTAACGGGAAGAACACGATTGGTTTCTTCGACTTATTTACCATGACCCCGTGGAATCGCACTTCCTCTGAGTACGATGCCACCCTGTAACAAGATCCATATTAAATACCTCTCATATCTAGGTTGGGATTTCAATCGCCTGCAATAGCCTACTGGGCTTCTGGTGCTCAACCATGACCTGCTACTAACTCGGACACTAAGCAGTAAACTCCGCTATGTCCCTTTTCCGGTCATCTTACCCATACATACATCTGAGGTCACGACACAAATTAGTCGACCCCGAACAATTTGAGCAATAAGCACTGTATGCCTCCCCTAACACCTGCTGACTAGTCCTGCATCACCGGGTACACAATCTATCCTCATATCACGGCACCCGTCCGGTGCTACTCAAACAGGCTCTTCTCTTCTCGGAGAGCCTTA
The DNA here is from genome assembly GCA_029844215.1 of Przewalskia tangutica. Lineage (NCBI taxonomy): Eukaryota > Viridiplantae > Streptophyta > Magnoliopsida > Solanales > Solanaceae > Przewalskia > Przewalskia tangutica. Next base: position 73,296,453 of record CM056722.1, on the reverse strand, counting down.
TCTCGATACCATATCATAACTGGATCCTCAAACTGTCGCCTCTTTACCTCCTCAATGACGGAAGACTCGGCAACCTCTCGGATCTAAACTTCATTAACCTTGGAAACAAATAATCGAACCCCTAGGCTCGGTAACTGAAGAACCTCACGGACCACGTCCAGTCTACCTGGCTGCCCAACACCCTACGTGTTACAATAATAACCTAACCCTCTAGTCTCACAGGAGGGGTTAGAACTATAGTCGTGGTCAACTTATCTTCCAATAACTGAAAGCCTTTCTCATTCCTGCGAAATATTCGGGTGTCCTTAATCTCAATTATGGTTCCTGTTTCCTTTTCTCTGTTGCAACCAAACTTGGTCATTAACTTAGATTTGATTCTTTTGCTTGCCTCCTGGCTAAGATTTCCTGTCAATCACAATTTAGGGGGGGAGATTTCATTTACCAGTTTGTAGAGCCTATAGCTAGGTTTACCACATTTCCTCGAAATGTTCTTACTTCCCATTATTTACTAATGGTCTTACACTAGTCTGGGGTCATCATATCTCGTGCAACATACATAACAATAGTCGTATTCTCTTTATCAATCTGGTCAGAACCTTACCTTAGGCTTACTATTAGCAAAAGTATTTCTATCTTGATTCATAATCGTGATTTCATACGCGCATAACTGCATTTTGTCCTCACGATACTTCCTCGACTACTTGGAACGTCGTTCTTAATTTCCCCAACACACACTTTTCCCACGGTTATCTGCAACTGTAACCTATGGCATGACGATACCGAAGACCTTACCAGTCTTATATCCCGCGTCTAACAACATGGGTACACGCTGACCCATGTCGTAAAGCGTCCTTTTACGTGGGGAAGAGAACTTATCTCCCTTACTAAAACTTTCCTTGGAGTCACAACCCTAATCACAGGGTCCTCTCGCGGTCCAGTAAATATCTAATCATCACGCACCGCCTTTAAGTTCGTGTAGATTTTCCCACCTACCAAAGATGTCCTCAGTTTTCCGCCGGCAGCACTCGTACTTATTTTATTCTTGCCTTGTACATTTTCCTGAAATTATCCGGAAGGTCGTGGCCACGACGCCACCAAACCAACTCGAAGTACCTCGAGGGCACTTAACATAAATTCCTTCAAATTCAATTATTACCAACTTTCTGCGTCAATTACCTCAAGTGAACAAGTCACACAGACTTATTAAAAACAACAATGTCAAAGAAGGAAGGATAATTCACTGGTTACCCCCACTTCTCCTCCTTTCCACTCGATAACCGACTTACCAGGAACTGGTACCGAATCAATCTCTCTTATGTAGTCCACGTTGGCATAACAAGAGGCCAACTAGTTCGTACTCATAATGACCTCAACGTCTGTCATAACACTCGCTAGATGCGCTGGGGTGCAACGACTGTATTGTTACCGGTAATTATTATCTACCCGCTCAGCTACCACCCAACACTCACGGGTGTAGTCACCTCGAAAGGTCCTCATGGATTCAGGCTTTATTTCTTTACACTTGGTTGCTCTCTTTTTTCACTGGTCGTACTCTTTCCGTACTTCCAAACTTATACTAGCATACGTACATAAATTCCATACTAATTATGGCCTCCACTCTTTGGAGTTACTAAATTAAACAATATAAGGCTCATTACGACTCTCACAACTTGGTTCCAGTGGAACACGTCCACGAACCCGTAAAATGATTAACTAGATTTGGGCCTTGCACCCTCGTGACCCTGTCACGTAGCGGGACTACTACCAACTGATCCCATTTCATTTCAACCTATGAGGCGACCCTTAATAGGTTCCCAACCCGACTCGGCGTCGTATTTAACTCTTTTCCTTGGTCTGTCTTAACTTTTTACTACCCGAGAAGGCCTTATATACCTAAGGTCTCGGTGGTTATCACATTCTTAGGCTCGCAATTTCCATGCTCCATGCCTACCTTATCGATCCCGTAGCGGGTACAAAACTTATCGTAATACCATAATCGTGTTGTCTTGACCACAACAACCATACTTACTCCATACGGATCTCACCCGTACCGTTCTCGAAATCTTACTACGTAGCTCAATCTATTAACATAGTCTTCCATTAATTCCCTTAATAATAACTTCTTAAGGGTCCATTTCCTTCTCCGACAGCTCATCATTCCCTAATTATCTCAAATTAGTACGTAAAACCTTGATGAGAATTCATTAAACTGTTTCATACCTCCCCGGTATTTATTTGGTCCTTACCAAATCCTGGTAATCTAAAATCATTCTAGACAACACGCGTCTGACCCTCATACATAAATCTGCATAGTTGTATGTCACAATACCAACTACAAACATTACCAACCTGGATACGCAATCCACATAATCCTTCCTGGGTCATTGCTGCCTTTCTCGTAGCTGCAAACAATCATAACTTGTTAGGGAGAGACGACCCTAACCATACAGCTCTATCGCACGATCTTAGAGTGAGAAGAATGGAAACCAATCCTAAATGTCCTGCAGCCTCCTGATTATAGATGTGGTGCACAACACACCGATAATCAAGACTCTACTAGACACGGTCTGTAGACACTTTCCGAGGACTAACTGCTCTGATACCACTTTTGTCACGACCCGACCCCGGGCCCGCGACTGGTGCCCTACCTGGGCACCCCTTTCGGTATACATCAGAGAATAGCAGCGGAACATACACAACTTATAAAATGCTTAAAAGCAAAACAATAACAGGCTAGCCGATAAGGCCGCCTTCCGTACAATATACACATAAAACAGTACATTTTTTTTCTTTACAACCCAAACCACAATGTGACTACAGACCTCTAAGAATAACAACTCTGGCGGGACAGGGCCCCGCCATACCCCTGAATGTACAACAACCGACAATACGGGGATAAGCCTCGAAATAAAGGAGTTTCTCAACGGTGAGCGGTGATCATAAGAGCGAGGATCGGCAACTGTACTACTGCGGCGTGAACGCAGCCCGAAAGGAGGTCAATACAACATGTACCAAATATGTGGCGAAATGCGTAATGAAATCATAAGTCTAAAATAAAGCTGAGATGGTATGATAACTCGATTAACGATACGATTGCCTTACTAACAATGAGTAAATAGTAGTATACTTACAATATAAAATAGGAAGCTCACGATCAAAGAAGGACCACGCGCTCCGCAGATGTCATTAAGCAATCCTACACTGGGACTATTTCACCCGCGATAGGTCGCGTGGACCGCATGAGGTATTCCTCGCGTGGGACTATTTCACCGCATAAGCCCTTACGGACTCGCGTGAGGTATTCTCGCATAGGCGTATCGCCCGCGTGGGACTATTTCATCACGACGACCGGGCGCGGCGGTGCCCTACACAGGCACCACAGTATACATCGAGAGATAATCGTGAACATACATGAAACTTACAAAATAAACAACGAGATAAAAACAATGGGTTAGCCGATAGGCTACCTTCCCGACATATATAAAAACAATCAAGCGATTGCCTCCTCTCCTTTACAACCGACCCATGATATGTGACTACTGAGACCTCTAAGAGTTTTAACATAACAATTGTGGCGGGGCCAGGCCGCCATACCACGAATAAACATGAATCTACTACCTCGAAGCCGTACAAGAGATAAGCCTCGGAGCAAATGGAGCTTTCTCTAAAAGCACCGAGATCTAAGAGCAAGGATCGCCAACAGGTACCTATAACTGCGGGCATGAACGGCCAAAGTCAAGATAACAAAGTACGAATATGGAACGAAATAACATACAAGAAAGCGGATCATAATCGTACAAAGAATGACAGGGACAAGTATAAAAATACATACCAGATCCTGCCGCGTCATTACCACTTATGAACTTAATCGTACCTTATTATCTTTTCCCATTTTCAATAAAGGTTATAGCCACATTCTTACGCACATGACTAGGAAAAATCATTAAGTTCATTTCTATATAACCTACTTATCTTCCATAAGTATAATCCGACCCTTTTAAGGAGGGCACATTTACTACTCGGCCCAATCTGGGACGCGATCAAGTCACACAAATATCAAGCGTGTCCGTGGAATCCCCCATCACTGCCGACAGCTATAAGTGTAAAATATAATCATGTGACGCGCCCGTGGCATCCCACCTCATCGGCGTACACACAACACATATATATATCTCCCGTGGAATCCCATCATGCCATAATCCAGGATATAATAATACACCAATAGGCATACATGAACACCAAGTCCCACCGGTGGTATAGCGTCTTGGGGGTCTACCCCTCACTTATACTCTTACCCTGGAGAAGGTGGTAAAGCAGGTGGTATAGCATCTTGGGGTCTACCCTCACTTATACTCTTACGGAGAAGGTGGTATAACTTCGGGGCTTGCCTCATTTATACTCTTACCCTATCTCAAGGCCGTGAACAAAACAAGCGGGGTATAATGTCTTGGGGTTTACCCTCACTTATACTCTTACCTGGAGAAGGTGGTATAGCGTCTTGGGGTTTACCTCACTTATACTCTTACCCTATCTCGACCGGTAGTCAAACAAAGCGAAGCACTACTATGTCTTATAAAAATCAGGAATTTAACTCAAGTACTACAAATAGCGAAGCATACGGTGGAATCCCACATCAGCGTCGATGCGTCCAAGTAACATATAACAAGACAGTAGGCCCTCGGTAGAGTCGCGGCAACTTAATAAAACATAATCCTTGCATTCAAAGGCTATCGCCAGCACACATAGGCAATTCTCAATTAATCAAGCCAAAGTACTTATCAAGGCACACTTAGACTAATTCTCAATTAATCAAGCCAAAGTACTTATCAAGGCACAAATAGAATAATTCTCATTTAACAAGCCAAAGTACTTATCAAGGCATACTTAGACAAATTCTCAATTAATCAAGCCAAAGTACTTATCAAGGCACACTTAGACTAATTCTCAATTAATCAAGCCAAAGTACTTATCAAGGCATACTTAGACAAATTCTCAATTAATCAAGCCAAAGTACTTATCAAGGCACACTTAGACTAATTCTCAATTAATCAAGCCAAAGTACTTATCAAGGCATACTTAGACAAATTCTCAATTAATCAAGCCAAAGTACTAATCAAGGCATACTTAGACAAATTCTCAATTAATCAAGCCAAAGTACTTATCAAGGCACACTTAGACTAATTCTCAATTAATCAAGCCAAAGTACTTATCAAGGCATACTTAGACAAATTCTCAATTAATCAAGCCAAAGTACTAATCAAGGCACACTTAGACAAATTCTCAATTTATCAAGCCAAAGTACTAATCAAGGCATCACATAGAATTATTCTCAATTAAACAGGCCAAAGTTCTACGTACGTACATTCTTTTTAAGAGACTCCTTTTTGTGTAAACCCCAAGATACTAACACCCAGTATCCAGGCTTGTGTACATTTCACATAAGTCATGATACTTTTAGAAATACATTTCTCGGCTTCTAAATCAAGTGACCCATACATAAAAGCTTTAAGCAAGTGATACCTTTAAATCACATTGCCCTTCCTTAAAACAAGTTAATTCTTTGATTATTTTATTAGAGAAAACCATTCTCTTAACTTTCCATAAAGCCGTTATAACCAACTTCCCATAAAGCCGCTATAACCCTTTATGGTTTTAGACAAAACTCTTTCCTTTTGTAACCAAGAGACTTCTACTTTTTGAAACCAAGTATTATATACTTTCAAATCAATTCTCTTAACTTTCAAAAATACAATTAGTCTCTTAACCTTAGAAATCGAGTGACCCCTTTTATTATAAAACCTTAGGCAATTGATGCCTTAAAATCAAGTTGCCTTATTACTAAAATCAAGTCATTTATCTTTCCATAAAACAAATATAACCAACTTCCCATAAAGTCGTTATATTCACTTTATGCCTTAGCCAAAAACAATTTCCTATCCAAGGGACTTATACGTTTTAAAACGGAACAAGTATCACATACTTCAAAACTCTTCATGTCCCTTATCTTTAACAAAACTTAAGACATCCTTTATTCTTTCAAATAAATGAGTTAATCTCCTAACTCACCTGACTTGGCTATTTATAAAACTAGTAAAGGATATCAAGGTGTTGTATGTCTACCGTACTACACACGTACAACTAGTCATGCTCAAAAGATAGGAAAAGTTCTACATAGAGTAAATCACACAACTACCTCTTAACTTCTAAGAGTAGAAGGAAACATGAAATGATACCACAAGTATATTCCATACAAGAATCATGCCAAAGGAAGGAAGAGGTTCACATACCTCGCGACGATTATCGACAAGTAGCAAAATGCTCCAAAGTACTTCAACCTTGATAGCTAATCCATCCTTCAAGTAGGATACGCTATACTAAGTACTTCAACCTATCATGGTCACAATACGTCCATTAACCTCTTACTTCAAACGTAGAATATTCTAGGTGCTAAGTCGCTAAATTCTACGGAAAATCGGACAGCACCTCCTTTGTTTCTACTCACTTTGCCACCTTTTTCAAGGCCGAATACAATAACCAAACACGCCACATTTAAGGCACAATCAAAGCAATTAATCAATAGGGGATTACACGCCTACTAGACGTGTAAAATTCCGCCCCACAAACGATAACAAGCTAATACAACTACTAGTCCAATTTTCGGCCATAAAGAATACAACAATACCAATTCTTATCCAATTTCCATTTCAATCCAAATTGGTAGCATAACATGATATCAAGTCGCATTTGATTATAACTACCATAATCTTCAAGTAAGTGACATGCGACGATTTCTAATAAACGACCAATTAGTAATCCAACTTCAAGTGGCTAATATAACATTTCGGATTTAAGCTACAAGCAATCCATAATACTTATGAACTTCAACATATCAACTTCATGCTAGCAACACGTAAAGCTAACAACAACAATATATATATAATCTTGTAACACTAATTAAGAGACAAGATTATACCTCAACGAATCTCAATCCAATTCCAAATCCGAAGTTGCTCCTTAGCAACTTAGAGACTCTTCAAGATATTTCAATCCGCTACTTGAGACCCTTAGAACCATACCAACAACTTTCCTTCAACTTCCAATCCAAAACCTAGAAAAGCAACTAGGTTTTCGCTTTGCGACTAACCCGAAAACTATCTTTTTCCGAGATTTTTCTATTGAGATATGCTTACAATATCCTCAAGAACCTTGGTTTAAAGTGTGGAGTTGAATGGACAAGGAACAAATTTTTTTCTTTTCTAAGGACATGAAACTCGAGAGCTTTGTGTGATGTTCATCCAATTTTTTGTAAATTTTGCTAAGTGTTGGGCTCTCTCATACTACTAGTAGTATTATATAGGGACATGGAGGGTCAAGGTGTGGACAAATGGGTGATTTGGATGAAGTCTTATAAAATATCAATACTTTGGACCCTTTGACTTAGTCAACTTTCTCAAGCTTGACTACTAGCAAGACTTGTCTTCCTAACAAGGGTCAAATGACCATTGTGTCCATGCTTCAATTCGTCCAAGACAACATAAGGGGGGTGACACGTGTCGCCCTCCCATTCGTCACAATATTACGTTTTTCCGACAATTCCATAATTCCGATAAATTTTTACAAGTCTCAAATCTTAACACTTGTGAGCTCTTACGTACGTTCTTAAAACATATCCTGTAAATACGGGGTGTAACAATTTCACCCGCATAAGCCCTTGCGGACTCGCATGAGGTATTCCTCGCATCGTGGGTAGCAAATCCACGGAATATGCAAATGCCACAAACCCGGGGAATGACCCCGAAATGAATAATATACCACTAGCACAAAACCGGCTATCATACATAACATAAGCACTACCGGCTTATCACACAATATATAATCAAGTTAAGAATCCCCTAACTTCTTATTATTCTTGTTCACTTACACTCTCATTTTAGTTTACTTAAGGCACTAAAATGTCTTTTATAAAGATCCGGGAATTCAACCCAAGTACTACATACTTCTACTCTTTAAAACAAATGACTCTTTTTAGTATAACACTTCCTAGATACTATTAACCATAGTATCAAGTCGCAATTACGTTTCAAGACAAGTCACAATACCTTTAGAAATAAAGTTAGGTTTCTAAATCAAGTGACTCATTTTCTTATAAAACCTTAGGCAATTGATGCCTTAAAATCAAATTGCCTTTCATTAAAACAAGTCATTTATCATACTTAAATTACTTAGAGTAAACCACTCTTTTTAACTTTCTATAAAGCTATTATAACCAACTTCCCATAAAGCCGTTATACTAGCTTTATACATTAGCAACTTACATACTTCTTTATAACCAAGAGACTTAAACTTTCCAACAAAACAAGTATCAATAATACTTTCAACATACTTAAAGTCTCTTAACTTTTCAAAGCCAAGATATCCTTAATATTTAACAAGTGAGTTAATTCCCTAACTCAATCGACTTGGACATTCTTAAAATAAGCCAAGGATATCAAATGGACCTAGATTGTCAAAATCTTGTACGTCTACCGTACTATACATTTACAACTTATTCATGCTCAAGAGATAAGAAAGTTCCACATACCTCTTCGGTTTAATCCACTTGCTAAGTCCATTCACGTGACGCGGTATGTCAACCTATAATGACCATAGTACGTCTATTAACATCTTACTTCAAACGTAGAATATTATAAGTGTAAAGTCTCTAAATTCTACGGAAAATCGGACAGCACCTCCTTTGTTTCTACTCACTTGCCACCTTTTTCAAGGCCGAATACAATAACCAAACACGCCACATTTAAGGCCCAACAAAGTAGTTAACAATAGGGGATTACACGCTTAATCAAGACATGTAAAATTCCGCCCCACAATATATAACAAACTAGTCTAAACTACAATGTCAATTCGGCAATTAGGGCAACAATACCAATTCTTCTTCCAATTTATTTTCAATCCAAGTTGTTTAGTATAACATGTTATAAGGACGCAATTGATTATAACAACTATAATCTTCAAGTAGATAACATGCGACGATTCTAATTAACGACCAAAATTATATTTCAATTTCAAAAGGCTAAACATGTCATTTCGGTTTTGAGCTCCTAAAATTCTATAACACTTATCAAACTTCATAACACATATAACATGATCATTTCTAACTTATAATAACATGGAATCTTCAATTACAAAAGTAAGACGAAGATTATACCTCATTTAGCCCAAATATGATCCAAGTTTACAAGTCGATCCTTAGCAACTTTAGCTCCTCTTTTCGACGTTCCAATCCATTCCAAGCAACCCTTAGAAACTTATGAAGAACTTATCTTCAAGTTCCAACTTCAAAGTTGAAGAACTCCTTTATCTTCCGCCTTGCGACTAATACGAAAACACCATTTTTACGGGATCTTTCTATTGAGATACACTTACAATACCCTTAGGTACATTGGTTTAAAGTGGGGGGATTATTGGACAACAATTGAAAAATTTTCCTTGAAACCCTAGCCTTGGCCGAGAGCTTCCTCAAGTTTCCATCAAGTTTTCTTGAAATTTTTCTAAGTGTTAAGCCTTGTCTTGCACTAGTAAGCTTATATAAATAAATGGAGGGTCAAGATTAGAACAAATGGGTGGTTTGGATGCATTTCACAAGGATCAAGCCAAGTGGCATTTTACTTAGTCAACAATGTCAAGCTAATTGTCTTTGCAAGACTTGGACTTTTAAATTATGGTCAAATGACCATTTCCTCCATGTGATTTTCGTCCAAGACCATTAAGTGGGGGTGACACGCGTCGCCCTCCCGCTCGTCGCAATATTTCGTTTTCCGAAAAATTCCAAAATTCCGAAAAATTCTTACTCGTCTCAAATCTTAACATTTTTAAGTTCTTACGTACGTTCTTATAAACATATCCTGAAATTTCGGGGTGTAACACTAAAGTTGCTAAGGATCGACTTGTAATCTTGGATAATATTTGGGCTAAATGAGGTATAATCTTCGTCTTACTTTTGTAATTGAAGATTGCATGTTATTATAAGTTAGAAATGATCATGTGATATGTGTTATGAAGTTTGATAAGTGTTATGGAAATTTGGAAGCTCAAATCCGAAAATGACATGTTTAGCCATTTGAAATTGAAATACAATTTGGTCGATAATTAGAATCGTCGCATGTTATCTACTTGAAGATTATAGTTGTTATAATCAATTGCGGCCTTATAACATGTTATACTAAACAACTTGGATTGAAAATAAATTGGAAGAAGAATTGGTATTGTTGCCCTAATTGCCGAATTGACATTGTAGTTTAGACTAGTTTGTTATATATTGTGGGGCGGAATATTACACGTCTTGATTAAGCGTGTAATCCCCTATTGTTAACTACTTTGTTGGGCCTTAAATGTGGCGTGTTTGGTTATTGAATTCGGCCTTGAAAAAGGTGGCAAAGTATGTAGAAACAAAGGAAGTGCTGTCCGATTTTCCGTAGAATTTAGTGACTTTGCACTTGGAATATTCTACGTTTGAAGTAAGAAGTTAATAGACGTACTATGGTCATTATAGGTTGACATACTACGTACGGCGAATTGGACTTAGCAAGTGGATTAAACCGAAGAGGTATGTGGAACTTTCTTATCTCTTGAGCATGAATAAGTTGTAAATGTATAGTACGGTAGACGTACAAGTTTTTGACAATCTAGGTCCATTTGATATCCTTGGCTTATTTTAAGAATGTCCAAGTTGATTGAGTTAGGGAATTAACTCACTTGTTTAAATATTAAGGATATCTTGGATTTTAAAAGTTAAGGGACTTTAAGTAATTTCGAAAGTATATGATACTTGCTTCGATTGGTTAGTTTAAGTCTCTTGGTTTTAAAGAAGAAAGTAAGTTTCTAAAGTATAAAGCTAGTATAACGGCTTTATGAGAAGTCGGTTATAATAGCTTTATGGAAAGTTAAAAAGGGTGATTTACTCTAAGTAAGTTAAGTATGAAGAATGACTTGAATAATGAAAGGCAAATTGATTTGAAGGTATCAATTGCTTAAGGTTTTAAAAGAAAGAAGTCACTTGATTTAGAAGCCCGAAAATGTATTTTTCTAAAAAGGTGTTGTGACTTTCTTAAAATGTAGTTATGACTTGATACTACGGTTATTAGTATCTTGGAAGTTTTATATGAAAATGAGTCATTTTAAAAGAATAGAAGTACGTAGTACTTTGGGTTAAACTCCCGGATTTATAATGACACGTTAGTGCCTTAAGTAAACTAAAATGAGAGTGTATATGAATAAGGCTAATAAGAAGTTAGGGGGATTTCTTAACTTGCTTATTTATTGTACGATAAGCCGGTAGTGCTTATGTTATGTATGATAAGCCGGTAGGGCTTATGTTATGTATGATGGCCGGTTGAGATAGGGTAAGAGTATAAATGAGGGGTAAACCCCAAGATCGTTATACCACCTTCTCCAGGGTAAGAGTATAAATGAGGGGTAAACCCCCAAGATCGTTATACCACCTGCTTCAGGGTAAGAGTATAAATGAGGGGTAAATCCCCAAGATCGTTATACCACCTGTTCCATGGATTTGCTACCCATGATGCGAGGAATACCTCATGCGAGTCCTTATGGGCTTATGCGGGTGAAATAGTCCCATGCGGTAGTGGCCTATCACGAGGAATACCTCATGCGGGTCCACACGACTATCACGGGTGAAATAGTCGAGTAGGATTGCTTAATGATCTGGGCGGGTGGTCTGCTTTGATCGCGAGCTTCCTATTTTTATGTTGTAAGTATACTTTTGATTACTCTCATTGTTAGTAAGGCAATCGTGTCTTTATTAATTGAGTTATCATACTGTCTCGATTTTATTATAGACTTATGATTTCATTCTGATCTTTCGGTTTCACATATTTGGTACATGTTATCGACCTCCTTGAAGTGCGTTCATGCCGCGGTAGAGTCTGAGTTGTTGATCCTCGCTCTTAGGATCACTGTTGGTGTTGAAGCTCTTTTATTAGGAGGATTATCCACAGTATTGTCGGTTGTTGTACATTCGAGGGTATGGTGGGGCCTGTCCCGCGAGTTATTCTTAAGTGTAGTCACATTGTGGTTTGGGTTGTAAAGAAAAAAAAATGTCTTGTTTTATTTGTATAGTTTCTGAAGGTGGCCTTATCGGCTAGCCTGTTGTTATTTTATGTTTAAGCATTTTATAAATTGTGTATGTTCCGCTGCTATTCTCTGATGTATACCGAAAGGGGTGCCCAGGTAGGGCACCAGTCGCGGGCCCGGGGTCGGGTCGTGACAAAAGTGGTATCAGAGCAGTTAGTCCTCGGAAAGTGTCTACAGACCGTGTCTAGTAGAGTCTTGATTATCGGTATGTTGTGCACATCTATAATCAGGAGGCTGCGGGACATTTAGGATTGGTTTCCATTCTTCTCACTCTAAGATCGTGCGATAGAGCTGTATGGTTAGGGTCGTCTCTCCCTAACAAGTTATGATTGTTTGCAGCTACGAGAAAGGCAGCAGTGACCCAGGAAAGATTATGTGGATTGCGTATCCAGGTTGGTAATGTTTGTAGTTGGTATTGTGACATACAACTATACGGATTTATGTATGAATTGAGGCAGCGTGTTGCCTAGAATGATTTTAGATTACCAGGATTTGGTAAGGACTAAATAAATATCGGGAAGGTATGAAACAGTTTAGTGAATTCTCATCAATGTTTTACGTACTAATTTGAGATAATTAGGAAATGATGAACTGTCTGAGAAGGAAATGGACCCTTAAGAAGTTATTATTAAGGGAATTAATGGAAGACTATGTTAATAGATTGAGCTACATAGTAGGATTTCGAGAATGGTACGGGTGAGATCCGTATGGAGTAAGTATGGTTGTTGTGGTCAAGACAACACGATTATGGTATTACGATAAGTTTTGTACCCGTTTACGGGGGGACTGATAAGGTAGGCATGGAGCATGAAAATTGCGAGCCTAAAAATGTGATAACCACCGGAACCTTCGGTATATAGGGCTTTCTCGGGTAGTAAAGAGTTAAGTACGACGCCGAGTCGAGTTAAGGAACTATTAAGGGTCGCCCCATAGCCTGTAACGGAATGGGATCAGTTGTTAATAGTCCCGCTACGTGACAGGGTCACGAGGGTGCAAGGCCCAAGTCTAGTTAATCATTTTACGGGTTCGTGGACGCATTCCACTGGAACCAGGTTGTGAGAGCCGGAAATGGCCTTATGTTGTTTAAAATAGTAACTCCAAAGATAGGAGGCCCGAATCAGTATGAAGGTTGTGTATGTACACTAGAATAAGTTTGGAAGTACGGGAAGAGTACGAGCAGTAAGAAAGAGAGAAACCAAGTGTAAAGAAATGGAGCCTGAATCCATGAGGACCTTTCGAGGTGACTACACCCGTGAGTGTTGGGTGGTAGCTGAGCGGGTAGATGATTGCCGGTAACGATACAGTCGTTGGACCCTAGAAGACCTAGCAGAGCTGTTATGACAGACTTTGAGGATATTATGAGTACGGGCTAGTTGGCCTCTTGTTATGCCAACGTTATCGCGAGAGAGATTGGCTCGATTCCGTTTTACGTAAGTGATTATCCAGTGTAAAGGAAGAGAAGTGGTAGTAACCAGTGAATTATCCTTCCTTCTTTGGTATCATTGTTTTTCTTTTTAAGTCTGTGTGACTTGTTCACTTGAGGTAAACTGACGCAGAAAGTAGGTAATAATTGAATTTGAAGGAATTTATGTTAAGTGCCCTTGGAGGTACTTGGAGTTGGTTTGGTGTGGCGGTCGGGGCCACGACCTTCCGGATAATTTCAGGAAAATGTACAAGGCAAGAATTAAATAAGTACGAGTCTTTGCCGGAAAGGTGAGGGCATCTTTGGTAGGTTGGGAAATCTACACGAACTTAAAGGCGGTGCGTGATGATTAGATAATTACTGCACCGCAATAGGACCCTGTGATTAGGGTTGTGACTCGAGAAAGTTTAAGAAAGGAGATAAGTTCTCTCCCACGTAAAAGGGCAGTTTACGTATTATGGGGTTGCGTGTACTGTCACGACCCGACCGGTCGCGGCGGTGCCTACTACAGGCACCTGTTGGTATACATCGAGAGAATAGCGGCGGAACATACAACATGAACACGTGTGTAACAATAAAACATCGAGCTAGCCGATAGTGCGCTTCCATAATATAACATAATCAAAAGTACAAGCATAACATCGATTCTTCTGACCACATATGTGAATACAGACCTCTAGGAATAACAAATGTGGCGGGACAGGGCCCCGCCATACCCCTGAATGTACATAAATCTACAACATCAGGGAAAGACTGTACCAAAAGAGACAAGCCTCCGGAGAAATGGAGCTTCTGACGTCTGATAAGTGATCCTAAGTATGAGGATCCACCACTGCTACCACTCTGCGGCATGAGCGCGGCCCAGGAAGGGTCGATACACAATATGTACTAAGTATGTAAAACTGGAAACAACTGTAATTACAACATAAGTTTAAAACAAAGCCGGAGACATGGATGATAACAAAATTACAGTACACAGTGCCTTACTAACAATGAGAGTAAATCAAGGGAATACATACAACATCATAATAGGAGACTCCCGATCATATCATGGGTAGCGAACCCATAGAAGCAGGTGGTATAACGTCTTGGGGTTTCTGCCCCTCACTTATACTCTTACCCTATCTCAAGCCGGCCGTCATACAATAAATAAGCAAGTTAGAACTCCCCCTAACTTCTTATTAGTCTTATTCATCTACACTCTCATTTTAGTTCACTTAAGGCACTAATATGTTATAATTAATCCGGGGGTTTAACCCAAAGTACTACGTACTTCTAACCTTTTGAAAATGACTCATTTTCATATAAAACTTCCAAGATACTATAAACCGTAGTATCAAGTCAAAATTTCTTTTCAAGACAAGTCACAATACCTTCAGAAATAAAGTTAGGTTTCTAAATCAAGTGACTCCTTTTGTTATAAAACCTTAGGCAATTGATGCCTTAAAAATCAAATTGCCTTTTCATTAAAATTAAGTCATTTATCTTTCCATAAAGCAAATATAACCAACTCCCCATAAAGTCGTTACATTCGCTTTATACCATAGTCATAAAAAATTTCATATCCAAGGGACTTATACGTTTAAAACGGAACAAGTATCACATACTTTAAAACTCTTCAAGTCCCTTAACTTTAATAAAACATTAGACATCCTTAATACTTTCAAAGAAGTGAGTTAATCTCCTAACTCACCCAACTTGGCTATTCATAAAACTAGTAAAGGATATCAAAGTCTTGTACGTCTACCGTACTATATACGTACAACTAGTCATGCTCAAAAGATAGGAAAAGTTATACATACCTTGCCGGGTCAACCACTTGCCAAGTACAAAGTCCCGCGTAGTATGTCAACCTATAATATTCACAATCGTCTATTAAAGCCTTACTTCAAACGTAGAATCTTATAAGTGTCAAGTCGCTAAATTCTCTGAAAATCGGACGACACCTCATTTGTTTTTACTATCTTTGCCACCTTTTTCAAGGCCGAATACAATAACCAAACACGCCACATTTAAGGCACAATCAAAGCAATTTATCAATAGGGGATTACACGCCTACTAGACGTGTAAAATTCCGCCCCACAAACGATAACAAACTAATACAACTACTAGTCCAATTTCGGCCATAATGAATACAACAATACCAATTCTTATCCAATTTCCATTTCAATCCAAATTGGTAGCATAACATGATATCAAGTCACATTTGATTATAACTACCATAATCTTCAAGTAAGTAACATGCGATTTCTAATAAACGACCAATTAGTAATCCAATCTTCAAGTGGCTTGTATAACATTTCGGATTTAAGCTACAAGCAATCCATAATACTTATAAACTTCAACATATCAACTTCATGCTAGCAACATGTAAAGCTAACAACAACAATATAAATATATAATCTTGTAACACTTTAAAAGACAAGATTATACCTCAACGAATCTTAATCCAACTCCAAATCCGAAGTCGCTCCTTAGTAGTTTAGAGCCTCTCCAAGACACTTCAATCCGCTCCTTGAGACCCTTAGAACAACACCAACAATTTTTCTTCAAACTTCTAAACAAAACCTAGAAAGACAACTAGGTTTTCGTTTTGCGACTAACCCGAAAACTATCTTTTTTCCGAGATTTTTCTAAGAGATATGCTTACACTACCCTCAAGAACCTTGGTTTAAAGTGTGGAGTTAAATGGACAAGAAACAAATTTTTTTTTCCTTTTCAAAAAGATGGAACCCGAGAGCTCTCTATGAGTTCTTCAAATTTTCAAGAAATTTTTCTAAGTGTTAAGCTCACTCTTGCAACTAGTAGTATTAAATAGCACCTTGGAGGGTCAAGATGCAACCATTTGGGTGGCTAGGATAAGCTCTTATTAAATATCAAGACCTTGTGGGTCATTTGACTTAGTCAAAATTATCAAGCTTGCTACTTGCAAGACTTAGTCATACAATACTATGGTCAATGACCATCTTATCCATGACATTTTCGTCCAAGGCATCACTAAGGGGGTGACACGTGTCGCCCTCCCATTCGTCACAACAATACGTTTTCCGAAAATTTCATAATTCCTATAATTTCTTACAAGTCTCAAATCTTAACACTTGTGAGTTCTTACGTACGTTCTTAAAACATGTCCTGTAAATACGGGGTGTAACATTCTTCCCCCCTTAGAAATATTCATCCCCGAATGTTCTTACGGAGTCAATTAGCAACATAGTTTCCTTTCACAACCCCGACATACCAAAAATGTCACACATGGCCACATAATAGCATTTAAGCAAAAGAAATACTTCAATTTAAAACCTGACAAGTAAGGGAAGGTGAATTACCTGAAGGTATAGGAAATAAGTGAGGATACTTCCTCAATATGTCCTCCTCCGCTTCCCAAGTCATCTCCTCCCGGTTATCATTCCTCCACAGGACTTTGACGGAAGCTACATCAGCAGTCCGCGATCGCTGACTGGCGATCGAGTATCGCTATGGGACTCTCTCATACGATAACCCTGCGCCACGGACCTCGCTAGTAGGAAAACTCTCATTTGGATCAGCGATACACTTCGCAACATAGAAACATGGAAGACCGGATGTACCGCCTCTAACTATGATGGCGGATCGAACTCATAGGCAACCTTGCCTACTCGGCCAGACGATCGGTAGGGCCCGATATACCTTGGGTGAGTTTCCCCTTCTTCTGAATCTCATCACACGCCATGGGTGGCGCTTGAAGACCCAATCGTCTACGAAACTCCAAATCACCGTCGATTATCCGCGTATGACTTGCCGACTACGGTGCTAACGGTCTCTGGATAAGCTTTACTTTATCCACGGCTGCTTGAACCAAGTGCAGGCCAACTAAGCGTACCTCGCCACGTCGAACCAACCAATCGGCGACCTATATTTCGCCCGTATAAAGCCTCGTATGGCGCCATCGTATCTTTGGAATGGTAGTGTTGTTGTAAGCAAACTCGCGAGGCAAATGATCCTCGGCTACCCACACGAAATCAATCACGCAGCTCGCGGCATATCCTCGAGTGTCGGATAGTATGCTGCTGCCGTCGATGCGAGGATGGAATCTTTGTCTTGAGACTCACTGCGTCCTAAACCCTTACGGAAAGACCTCAGGAAGTTAGCGTAAATTGGGCTCCCTATCGGATATAATCGACAGGGACACCGTGCGACCTCACAATCTCTCACGATGTACAATCGGCATAGTCCTCGGTAAGCGTCGTCTGGAAGGAAATGGGCTGATTTCGTCGACTGTCAACAATAACCCAAATGGAGTCATACTTCCTCGAGTACAAGGTAACCACGTAACAAAGTCCATGTTGATCACCTCACTTCCAGTCGGAATCTCGATAGGCAATAATCCATTGGGCCTGCGGTGCTCGACCTTGACCTGGCGGCAATTAGGACAACGTGCGACAAAACACCACGTCCTCTTGGGCCATCCCACGATACAAACATCGAGGTCATGGTACATCTTGGTCGACCGGATGAATAGAATAACGAGCACCGTGTGCCTCCCGAGAATCTGGCGAAGTCTTGACACATCGGGAACACACAGCCGCCCTCAAATCTCGGCACCCATCAAGTGCTACCCGAATGAACTCTTCTCCTCCCGAAGAGGCTGCGTCTCGATACGCGCAACACTGGGTCCTCAGCGCCGCCTCTTCACCTCATCAGCGATGGAAGACTCGGCAACCTCACGAACCGTACCCGCTATCGTCGGTATCGATCAATCAAACCCCAATTTCGCGTCTTGGTGGATCGACGGACCGTATCTGTCTCTGCAGTTGTACCTATGAGAGGCTCCCGTCGATCTACGACTCAAGGCATCATCAACTACGTTGGCCTTCCGGATGGTATAGAATATCAACATCATAATCTTTCGGAACTCTAACCACCGTCTGCCGCATGAGTTTAGCTCCTGCTGAAGATATCTTGAAGGCTCTTGTGGTCTGTATAAATATCCACATGAACCCCATACAGATAATGTCTCCAAATCTTGAAGGCATGAATAAGCTGCGTGACTCTAAGTCATGGGTAGGGTAATTCCTCTCATGCTTAGTAGCTAGGGAAGCATAGGCTATAACCTTGTCGTCTTGCGTCAAAACACACCTAGCCCGATGCAGGCATCGCGATAGATTACGTGCGTCTAACCCCTCGGAAGAGTAAGGCTGGGTGTAGTCAACCTTTCCTTGAAGCTGAAACCGCTTCGCATGACCTCGTCGGCTGGAACTTGGCTGCGCCACGAGTCGACCTAGTCAATGGTGCTGAAATCGAAGAAAACTGCTCCACAAACCTACGATAATAACCCACCAGTCCTAAGAAACTGCGCACCTCGGTCGGAGTAGTAGGTCTCGGCCAAGACTTGACTGCCTCAATATTTGCCGTATCCACCCGAACACCATCAGCCCCAATAATATGCGGGAATGCCATGAGGCCAACCAAACACACTTGGAGAACTTGGCGAATAGCGCCGGCTCGGAGGACCCAATCACCGTCCTCAGTGATGCGCATGATCCTTCTCTGTCAGTGAATAAACCTGGATGTCATAAATGTATACTTTCACTTATGTATCCAAAAATGGCTTGAACTCCCGGTTCATCAAATTCATAAATACCGCTGGGCGTTGGTCAAACCGAAAGACATAACCACGAACTCATAGTGCCCATACGGGTCTGAATGCGATCTTTGGGATGTACGCCTCTCGAACTTCGTGCACGATGATAACGGACCGCAGTCTATCTTTGAAAACACCTCGCACCTGCTGCAGGTCAAACAAATCATCAATCACGGGGAGGGTACCTATTCTTAATGGTTACATTATTGTTGCTGTAATCAACACACATCTGGCGTCCCATCATTCTTCTTCACGAACAAAGCGGCGCTCCCGGGGAGATACACTAGGCACGATAAAGCCTTTCTCCGGCCAAATCTTTGTGGTCCTTGACTCCTCAACTCAGTAGGTGCCATCATGTATGGCGGAATGGAAATAGGTCGAGTGTCTGGCAACGTGTCAATACAAAACTCAATCTCCCTCTCGGGAGGATACGGAAAGATCATGCAGGAACACGTGCGGAAACTCCAACCTTGGCGGCGGAGAAGCACCTCAACCTGCGTATCAAATACCGAACGGATGATAGATGTACCCTTTCTGCACCATCTTCCTAGCCTTGAGGTAAGAAATAAATCTACCCCTCGGCGACGCTGTGTTGCCCTTCCACTCGATAACTGGCTCGCTAGGAAACTGGAACCGAACCAACCTGTCCCTACAGTCAACGTTGGCATAACAAGAAGCCAACCAGTCCGTACCATAATGACATCAAAATCTGTCATCTCGACTCTATCAAGTCTACAGTGCGGCGTATATGAATCTGGACAACCTCTATACACGCTCGGCTAACACCGAATCACCCTGGCGTAGCTACCTCAAAAGGCTCTATCGACTCGGCTCTATCCGATTCTACATGATAAGAGGGCACATAGGACAAGGTAGAACACGGATCTATCAAGCATAAACATCGCGGCTGAAATCAATAATGTACGTGGCGGCGTCGAGAAGCCTCACGATCTGGCGGTGGCTAATGAATATATGCGGTTACGTGGACGCTAGAAGCTGAACCACCACCACGACCTCTACGCGGCTGCCGCGTCCGTTAGTACCACCGCCTCGGCGCATAACCACCGAAGGAGAAGACCCGACGGATCAGCCGGCTGCCGTACCACCGTACGCCTCTGAAGCGGACAGTCTCTCCTCAAATGGCCCTGCTGGCCACAAGTGTAACAAGCTCCCGAAGCTCTGCGACACTCACCCTGGTAAAACCTACCGCATCAAGCACACTGAGGTGTGGGTGGTCCCGATCGGTGTGTTCCTACCTCGCGAAATCCGAAGTCCGGAGCCACGACTGCTCGCGAATGACTGGTGATCGGACGCTTGCGAAAACCGTGAAGGAGCACTCTGTCTTTGGTGGAAAGTGGACTGATGCTGCGAGGTTGTCGCCTCAGCGCCTGAGACCACGATGTCACGGCCTCTTGGGTGGCTTTGAGTCAATATGGTCCTCCCTCTCTCTATCCTCTATCCCCTGCGCATAGGCCTGCATTCGGGCGATGTCCATACCGGGCTGAAGAGCCACACCCAAGCATGTGGTAATCATATGACGGTCAAGCCCGACACATGCTGATGAACCCTATCCGCCAGTATCATTTACAATAGTATGCGCGTATGCGGCCAGAGTCAAACTCAAGCTATACTCGCGATAGTCCTCGTTGCGCCTCGAGGTCAAGAATCATCTGCAGGGCTCTCCTCATCTCAGGAGGCAAAAAGTGATCCATGAAGGCCTCTGTAAACTACTCCCAAACAGCTGGAAGAGCATCATCACCTCTCGAAAGCAACCACGACTCAAACCAGTTCAACGCAATATCGCGTAATGGGTAAGAGGCTAGTGTAACAGACTCTGTCTCTGAAGCCCTAAGTGTTATACCCCGTATTTCCAGAGTATGTACGTGAGGGCGTACGTATAAAAATTTAAGCCTTAAAGTTAGGCTAGGACCGAAATTTTGTGCACACCACACGAAAAGAATCGTTTTAAATGAAACGTCTTCCAAAACTTGCGAAGGAAAATTCCGGCTATGTCATTTATAATTTTTGCGGATTTTTCAGAGGCGAAATATTTTGGACCAACAGAGAGGCGACACTTGTCACCCTCAATTGGTGGACTTGTGGGCGTCATTTTGGACGATTGGAGAGTGGGAGTTGGTAGGATATTTTGTTTAGTTGTTGAGCAAGTGGGACCCACAAACACTTGTCCAAATCTTGACCTTACACTTGCCTACCACTTGGCTTGATCTTGGCCCTTGGTTGTCCTATAAATACCCCGCTGTGAAGACTTATTCATCCACAAAATCCCTAAGTCTTGAAATCCCTTCCACTCTCTTGAGAGCTCTGGCGAGAGCACCCTCCCTTTGAGAAGGCCCTTGGCCGAGGTACACACTCTCAAGTGGCCTTGGCCAGGGTACCCCTCAGTGGCCTTGGCCGAGGTACCCCTACCTTGAGTTGTTTAAGTAAAATACACCCACTCTTGGTAGAAATACTCTCCAAGTATTGTTACTATTCCAAAATACCTTGGCCCATATACCTTGTAGTATTCCAAGGTTACAACATACTAAAAGCCGGAAATACTATTATACTTCCCTTCAGTCACTAAACGAAATCCTAAGGAAAATCTTCACAGTTGGTTGAAGTATTAGGAAGAAGTTTCGTAGAACTTCTAAGGGTTATTTGGAGCGGGTTGGAGCACCCGGAGTAGGAGCTAAACGTTGCTCCGGATCGACATTAAACTTGGATAATTTTGGGCTTACTGAGGTAAATAATTCTATCCTTCTATTGTAATTGGAAATTACATACTGTAGTTGTTTAGAAATGAATATAAGATTCATAGAAGAGATTTGAACTGTAATAGAAGGATATTACAGAAAAGACTTGAACTAAAATCACATCAGAAGATTATTAATGTAGAAGTTGATAGACCTATATAACCTTTATAGGTTGAATGTTCTGCGAGTAGCATGTACTACTTGAAAGGTGGAAAAGGCTAGCCGGGTTATAGCCGTGGAGCGTTTTGCTAATAGTCGATAATCATCGCGAGGTATGTGATTCTTCCTATCCTCTTGAGCATGATATTTTAAAGAATATATATACAGTACGGTAGACGTATGTGTGTTAACTGAATAATAATTACGTCAATGTCTTTTGACTTAAGCCTGAATAATACGAATCTTGAAGTATTTCAAGAGGATTAAGAAACCTTTTTGAAAGAAGAGTAATACTTGGTTTTAAAACTTAAAAGTTATACTAGCTTTATGGGAAGTTAGGTATAACGACTTAAGGAAGGTAAAAAGAATGGTTTATTGATTTAAGAAGTTAAGAGACTTGATCTTAAAAGATAAGAGACTTGACTTAATTGAATTAATCTGAATTTTGTTAAAAAGTGTGAAACCTCATTCGTGAGTAATGAGTACTTGGTTTTTAAAAGGAATAATGTTTCTTGATTTGAATCAGAAGAAGTATCGAACAAACCACTGCAGCGTTAATAAGGGAAATGTATTGACTAATTAAGTATTATTAAAACCAGTAGAAACCTCCATCTGCATAGAAGCTAAGATGAGACAAAATGATATTACATTTCCTAGATCATGGCTGCTTTAATAAGATTGATTATGAACAAGAATAACCTACTCACATATAAGGCATATGTTTCTCAGATTGTTTTAAAAGAGAATTATATTATAAGTGATTAACTATGAACTACGAAACCTTTCAAAAATGAAAAACTTGAGCATTTGAAATTAGGCAAACTTGAACGTTTGGAAAATAATGTTGTTACTTGATTTTACAAAGGGAAGTGTTTTGGATTACTTAAAAAGATAATCACTCTATTTTTATACTACGGGTATTGTGTGACCTTTGTGAAAGAAACAGATCTTTTTAAAGAGTAATTGTATGAAGTACTTTGGGGATACAAACCCGAACTTGTTAACATAAAGTAAGAAGTACCTTGTGTGAATAACTTGATTGTGTTGGTTTGCGATAGCCTGGTAATACTTTCTTGATTGGTTTGATAAGTAATCATGTTATGATGTTACGCGTGTTAGTGTCCTATAATGTTTGTGTGAAGGGGTTTTCCCTTGCTGTTAATGATAAGCCGTTGTACTATTATATTATCACATACCCCCTTGACTTGATATACCGAGGGCTTGCCACCCTTGATGCGGGTCTATCGGCTATCGATCGTGTGACTATCGCGGGAGCGGTATGCTCGAGATTGATCATTCGGTGTTTTATCCGTCACGGGGATGCCGTATCGATGCGTGTGACTATGCGGTCTATTGAGACTATGCGGCTGCGAGTCGAGGATGGTACCGGTGGTTAGCGCCCCGTCACGAGAATACCTCATGCGGGCTATGTGGCTTTATCTTGGGCGGCGGTATGCTCAGGACTAGACGCACATTGATGAGGCGAGTGGCGGCCGATCATGTGGTGCGATGCAGAAAGACCAGTGATATAATTTTATAGCATTGTTGGTACTGTGGGTTTTAGTAGTCGGCTATGCCTTCGTACTTACACTGTATGGTTTTATTATGACAAAGGTGGGACCTGGTGTTCATGTGTACTCCTTGGTGTTATTGCGTCATAGACTGCCGGCAGTGAGGAAGGTATTCCACGGGCATGATTGATGTGGTGGGCGTGAGACCCATAGTTATATTTGAGTGATGACTTTGAGGCGTGAGTCACGACTTGACATGATTGCTTATTTATCAGGAACTTAGTTTGGTTATCATGTATCTCTGCTTTATATAGACTATTATGATTTCATTTACGATTTTGATTTCACATACTGTTATCTTGACCTCGCCCGGGCTGCGTTCATGCCGCGGTAGAGTACCGATGTTGATCTCGCTCATGTGGATCCAGCGTTTGGGAAGCTCCGTTTCTCGAGGCTTATCTTTGGTATAGTCCTGTTGTTGTAGTGCTTACATTCAGGGTATGGCGAGAACCTGTCGCCGTTGTTGTCATATCATTCGTAGAGTGCAGCAAATCTTGTTGTAGGCGAGTTGTAAATAGGATGTAGCTCGGTTTTAAAGTTTATATATATACGTAGAAAGGCAACTTTTCTTGAGATAAACATGTGTCTCCTTTACATTGTTTCATGTTGTGTTTTATATTCGTGATTACTGCGATGTTGTATCACTAGGGTTCGGGTAAGGCACGATCCACGGGCAGGTTGGTCGTGACAAAGTGGTATCAGGCGATTAATCCTCGGAAAGTGTCTAGAGACCGTATCGATGAAGTCTTTATTATCGGTGTGTTGTACACCACGCGATAATCAGAGGCTATAGGATATTTAGGATTAGTTTCCATTCTTCTCACTCGAGATCGTGCCTTAGAGTTGTGTTATAAGTTGGACCTCTCTAACGTATTTCTTTCCACCGTTATGCCTCGCGTAAAGCAAGCCGTCTGAAGGAAAGGAAGCGAGGCTGAGTAGAACACGAGAGGTTACGAGGGCACGAGCCCGATCATCACAGGTTGGTGCTCCGTTGGGGAGTTACGCTACGTCGCTAGCCCGTGAGTTTAGCACGGCGGCGATTCCTCTGCGGCCATGACATTACGCGCCTTGATTCGCGGCCGGAAAGAGAATATAGATTGCAAAAAGCGACCGCATTACTAGCTAGGATTTGACTACGAGAGTATATGATGTCGATTTATCACGGGTCTTAATGACTATTTAAGAGAGGTTGTGCAAGAGTAGCTCTTCATTCGAGCTTGGATGGCACGTATGCGGGCTTATGCGCAGCGGCGAAAGCGTGAGATCGGCGGGTTAACCAAGATCAGCGAAGAGGCGAGCAGAGGTCCTTTGGTAACTTTGAGACGAATCGCCTCGGCCAGATTAGATATGCGCCTCACTTGATCAGAATGGTCCTCCACGGGGTTCAGGACATTCGGGGTTATACTCAGGCAGTCTGTGTGATAAGATAAGTATATCTTAAGTATTATGTTCAGATAACATTGTGTTAATTGTAGTTAGAAATCATGGTTAGTTAACCAGGTAAGATTGGGGGATAGAGGAAGTGTGAGCCTTAGAGTTTTATACGTAGAGACCTTAGAGGCGAGGTCATCTCGAGTAAAAGATGTATTTTTATGTTTAACCCTTATCAGAGTACATAGTACACATGAGATATGTTTGTGTGATAAATCCCTGAGTGGTATGAAATGAAAGAGGGTAGTTGAACTAAGAAGACCACTAGGTTTTTCGTGACTTGATTAGTGAGATTGTTTCGGATCGGGGGAACAAGAATTTTTTTTGCGCGATAGCGGGACGAGTGGAGGACCGATCGCGGGTCAACCCGCGGTCTGTTTGGTGGTGGGGTCAGATTGTGGTGGTCCCGCCAGGTGGTGGGGTCATGAGGGTGTTAGGCCCAAGTTTAGTTAACCATCGTACGAGTTCGTGGGTGCATTCGACCAGTAGTCGGGCCGATGAGGTCAGCCCATCTTGTCTTTCAGTCAGGACCGTTTACTCGGCAGAGGGTTATGCAAGATGTTACATCAGGAAGGTTGTAAGGCTGCACGAGGTGCCTACTTTCACCTTATGACATGCAGTGGAGCCCAGTTCTGGTATTTCTTTTACGGAGGTTTTACCAGCGGGGTTAGGAACTTCGGTGGGTCTCGATGTACATTCGCCCTCGGGCCAGTGTTTGGATTTCAGGGGTAACTGTGAGGATTGTTGCCTCCTATTGAGGGAGTGTTTTTATAACTACCATTTAAGTATTCGGATATCGCCTTACGAAGCCTCTTAGGGGCGGAAGTGTAAGTTGCCGGTTGATTGGTTCGATGTTGGCAAAGTTCAGATAGTTGGTTCATACTTGTTTCGGAATGATGTGGATAGGGTGAAGCTTATCCAGGAGAGGCTATTGGCAGCTCGAGTCAGCGAGTCGCACGGCGCTTGGAGTTCGTTGTGGTGGAGTCTTCAAGGTACCACCGGAAAGGGTGTGGCGAGTTTTGGAAAAGCAGAGAAACTTAGCGAGTTACTTTGGGCCTTTTCAGGTCATGTGAAGAATAGGCTAGGTTGCCTATAGTTAGCATTGCCGTCCGACGTTGGGAGCAGTATGTCCGATCTTTCATGTTTCTATGTTCGGAAGAGTATCGGAGATCCATCCAGAGTGATCCCGGTTAATGATGACCAAGTTGGAGATAGTAACCAGATTTTTGAAAATGAAGCGATACTTGAAATGTGGTAGGTTATGAGAAAGAGTTCGAGTGTACGATAAGTGTACGACGAGTAAGGGAAGAAGCGAGCATGGGTTGAGAACATAGAAGTGATCATTTCGTTTGTAAAGAAAGGGTGCGAAGAGAGTATCTTTTAGCCCTTGGGTGGGAGTTTTTATAGTGATGGAGGTGATTCCTCGTAGACTTGGAGTAAGTATTTGCGCGGGTGTTTTCTGTGGCCATGTGTGGCATTGGCAAACTGGTTATGCTATGAGGAACTTGATCGTTATCTGTCGTGAGAAGGAACATTCGGGACGAATGTTTCTAAGGAGGGGAGAATGTTATACCCCGTATTTCCAGAGTATGTACGTGAGGGCGTACGTATAAAAATTTAAGCCTTAAAGTTAGGCTAGGACCTAAATTTTGTGCACACCACACGAAAAGAATCGTTTTCCGACGAAACGTCTTCCAAAACTTGCGAAGGGAAAATTCCGGCTATGTCATTTATAATTTTTGCGGATTTTTCCGAGAGGCAAATATTTTGGACCAACAAGAGGCGACACTTGTCACCCTCTAATTGGTGGACTTGTGGCGTCATTTTGGGCGATTGGAGAGTGGGAGTTGGTAGGATATTTTGTTTAGTTGTTGAGCAAGTGGGACCATGAACACTTGTCCAAATCTTGACCTTACACTTGCCTACCACTTGGCTTGATCATGGCCCTTGGTTGTCTATAAATACCCCCTGTGAAGACTTATTCATCCACAAAATCCTAAGTCTTGAAATCCCTTCCCCTCTCTTGAGAGCTCTGGCGAGCACCCTCCCCTTTGAGAAGGCCATGGCCGAGTACACCACCCTCCTAGTGGCCTTGGCGAGGTACCACCCCTTGAGTTGTTTCGTAAAATACAGCCCTCTTGGTAGAAATACTCTCCAAGTATTGTTACTATTCCAAAATACCTTGGCCCATATACCTTGTAGTATTCCAAGGTTACACTTATACTAAAAGCCCAAAAATACTATTATACTTCCCTTCAGTCACTAAACGAAACCACAAGGAAAATCTTCGGTTGGTTGAAGTATTAGGAAGAAGTTCGTAGAACTTCTAAGGGTTATTTGGAGCGGGTTGGAGCACCGGGTAGGAGCTAGCGTTGCTCGGGATCGACATTAAACTTGGATAATTTTGGGCTTACCGAGGTAAATAATCCTATCCTTCTATTGTAATTGGAAATTACATACTGTAGTTGTTTAGAAATGAATATAAGATTCATAGAAGAGATTTGAACTGTAATAGAAGGATATTACAGAAAAGACTTGAACTGAAATCACATCATAAGATTATTAATGTAGAAGTTGATAGACCTATATAACCTTTATAGGTTGAATGTTCTACGAGTAGCATGTACTACTTGAAAGGTGGACAAGGCTAGCCGGGTTATAGCCGTGGAGCGTTTTGCTAATAGTCGATAATCGTCGCGAGGTATGTGATTCTTCCTATCCTCTTGAGCATGATAGTTTAAAGAATATATATATAGTACGGTAGACGTACGTGTGTTAACTGAATAATAATTGCGACAATGTCTTTTGACTTAATTGAATTAATCTGAATTTTGTTAAAAAGTGTGAAACCTCATTCGTGAGTAATGAGTATTTGGTTTTTAAAAGGAATAATGTTTTACTGATTTCGTAAATCAGAAGAAGTATCGAACAAACCACTGCAGCGTTAATAAGGGAAATGTATTGACTAATTAAGTATTATTAAAACCAGTAGAAACCTCCATCTGCATAGAAGCTAAGATGAGACAAAATGATATTACATTTCCTAGATCATGGCTGCTTTAATAAGATTGATTATGAACAAGAATAACCTACTCACAAATAAGGCATATGTTTCTCAGATTGTTTTAAAAGAGAATTATATTATAAGTGATTAACTATGAACTACGAAACCTTTCAAAAATGAAAAACTTGAGCATTTGAAATTAGGCAAACTTGAACGTTTGGAAAATAATGTTGTTACTTGATTTTACAAAGGGAAGTGTTTTGGATTACTTAAAAAGATAATCACTCTATTTTTATACTACGGGTATTGTGTGACCTTTGTGAAAGAAACAGATCTTTTTAAAGAGTAATTGTATGAAGTACTTTGGGGATACAAACCCGAACTTGTTAACATAAAGTATGAAGTACCTTGTGTGAATAACTTGATTGTGTTGGTTTGCGATAGCCTGGTAATACTTTCTTGATTGGTTTGATAAGTAATCATGTTATGATGCTACGCGTGTTAGTGTCTTATAATGTTTGTGTGAAGGGGTTTTCCCTTGCTGTTAATGATAAGCCGTTGTACTGTTATATTATCACATACCAGCGACTTAATATACAGGGCTTGCCACCTTGATGCGGTCTATACGGCTATGCAGTCTGTGTGACTATGCGAGCGGTATGCTCGAGATTGATCATTCCGGTGTTTTATCCGTCACGGGGATGCCCTATGCGATGCGTGTGACTATGCGGTCTATTGAGACTATGCGGGTGCGGGAGTCGAGGAGAATGCAGGGGTTAGCTGCCCGATCGAGGAATAACTCATGCGGGCCTATGTGGCTATGCGGCGGCGGTATGCTCAGGACTAGACGCGCATTGATCACGAGGAGAGTGGCGGCCGATCATGTAGTGCGGTCTAGAAAGTCCCGTGATATAGTTTTATAGCATTGTTGATGCTGTGGGTTTTAGTAGTCGGTTATGCCTTCGTACCACATGCGTTTTTATTATGACACAGGTGGGACTGTGTTCATGTACTCCTTGGTGTTATTGCGTCATAGGCTGATGAGGAAGGTATTCCACGGGCATGATTGATGTGGTGGCGTGAGACCCATAGTTATATTTGAGTGATGACTTTGAGGTGTGAGTCCACGACTTGACATGGCTTATTTATTGTGAAGCTAGTTTGGTTATCATACATGTCTCACGCTTTATAGACTATTATGATTTCATTTACAATATTTTGATTTCACATACTTGGTACTGTTATCGACCTCCTTGAAGTGCGTTAAATCTGCGGTAGAGTACACGATGTTGATCCTCGCTCATGGTCCATCCGGCGTTTGGGAAGCTCCGTTTCTCGGAGGCTTATCTTTGGTATAGTCCCTGTTGTTGTAGGTGCTTACATTCGGGGTATGGCGGGCCACATCGCCGTTGTTGTCATATCATTCGTAGAAGTGCTGTAATCTTTGTGGCGAGTTGTAAATGGGATGTAATTGTTCGGTTTTAAAGTTTATATATATACGCGAAGACAACTTTTCTTGAGATAAACATGTGTCTCCTTTACATTGTTTCATGTTGTGTTTTATATTGTGATTACTCTGATGTTGTATCACTAGGGTGCAGGTAAGGCACGATCCACGGGCCGGGTTCGGTCGTGACACTAAGAACTCATGGTCATGTAGCGTGCGAATGAACTCCGTGGATCCTCCGGACCTCGAACCATAAAACTCGGTGGATGACAACCCGGAAAATCCTAATCCATAAGCCCATCGGCTCTAGGGTGGGCTGCTCTGTCGTGTTGCCGGCTACTATCTTGGTCAATAACCGGATCTGCTCCCGTAGTCTCTATACTCGGCCAGTGCAGGCTGGAGGATCGTGCACGGAACCTCTGGAGCTCTTTGCTCTCGGCTCCTCTATCTGGCGTGTTTGAACTCGCCGACCCGCCTCGGGCATAGCTGTGCCCAGTCGTGTAACCTGCGAGTACCGCTAGCAGCTCTGCCGCTTTGCCCTCAGGCCTGGTGCGCTCCGTGGAGGCATATGCATTTCATAAGACTAGGTCGGAGAGGATTCAACCTAATAAGAGCGGCTCTCTTGCGATCTCGAGAGAAGAATGAAACCAATCCTAAATGTCCTGCGACCTCACGATTATAGATGTGGTGCACAACACACCGATAATCAAGACTACTGAACGATGCAGACACTTTCCGAGACTAAGCGCTCGATACCACTTTTGTCACGACCGACCGGGTCGCGGTGCCCTACACGGCGCACTGTTGATATCGTCGGAGAATATAAGCGGAACATACACATGAACACGTGTAACAATAAAACTTCGTGCTGGCCAGATAAAGTAGTCTTCCATAATATAACATAATCAAAAGTACAAGCCATACAACATCGATTCTTCTGACCCACGTATGTGAATACGGACCTCAGGAATAACATTTATTGCGGGGCGGGGCGCCATACCACGAATGTACATAAATCTACAACATCGAGGAAAGACTATACCAAAAGAGACAAGCCTCGGAGAAATGGAGCTTCGGCGTCGATAAGTGATCCTAAGTATGAGGATCCACCACTGCTTACTCTTTCTGCGGCGTGGCGGCCGAGGGAAAGTCGATACCTGATATGTACTAAGTATGTAAAACTGGAAAGTACTGTAATTACAACATAAGTTTAAAACAAAGCCGGAGACATGGATGATAACAAAATTACAGTACACAGTGCCTTACTAACAATGAGGGTAAATCAAGGGAATACATACAACATCATAATAGGAGTGTTACACCCCGTAAATTCTAGAGGATAGATAGGTTGGCAAACATGTGTTGGAAGGATTTTGAGTTTACCTTTGAGTATTGAACCCCAGTTGTTAAGGATTGTAAGGTGTTTAAAAGGCCTAGTGTGTAGTCCGTTGAATCTAGGTCCCAGCCATGACCGCGTTAAATCGATTGGACATAGTCAAAGTTATGGAAGTTTCAAGTTTGGCGCTTGATCGAAAAGCGGTGACTTGATTCGGGAGTTGTGTGCGCTCGGAGAAGCGAGCGCATGGCGCCGATTATGCGAGTCTGCCCAGGTGTTGAGCGCGCCGCCGCCGAATGAGGCGCGGCGCTGCGTGCAATTATTTTACGAAGTGTTAGCGCGCGCGCCGAGGCGGCGCGCCGGCGGGATTTTTGCGCATAAGTGACGAAAAACAGGATATTTCGTTTATAACCTATGGGAGGTGACAAGTGTCCCTCCATCCTTTATCGATGAAGTGGTCTATTTTAGGGCCAAGTCTTGGAAGACTTGGCCATTCCATTTCATTTCATTTCAAAACCCTTCCATGGAAACCCTCTCCCTTCTCTAGAGTTTTTGGAAGAAAACCTAGCTTTAGAGGAGATTGTTGGGGCGGCGGCAAGAAGAAAAAGTGTGGGTAAACTCGTGGGTAACGCTGGTGGGCGATTTTGACGGAAAGAGGTGGAAGAAAAAGGGGCTTTGTGGGCTATTCCTTAAGGTAAAAGTTTCCTTTCTCTTGGTTATGAGCCTAAATTTGTTTTTATTTTAGTAGTATAGATCTGTGAGCACAGGCATTATATTTAGAGTTTGAATAGATTTGTGAGCTGAGGCTGTTATAGTTAAGTTTGTATAGATTTGTGAGCACGAGGTTTGTTATAGTTAAGTTGGCTTAGATTTGGATCTTGTAGCCTTGTTGATTTCGGCCTTGTGAAGGTGGCAAGTTAATAGAAACAAAGGAAGTTACGTCGATTTCCGTAGAATGTAGGGGCCTTGTACTTAGTTTACTCTACGTTGAAACTAGAGTTTGATAGGCGTTTTATGGCCCTTATAGGATTGAAGTACTACGTGTAGCATATTCTTCTTAAGGGAGATAATCTTGTGGAGCATTTTGCTTAGTGTCGACAATCGTCGCGAGGTATGTGATTCTTCCTATCCTCTTGACATGACTATTTGTGAAATATATAGTGCGGTTGGCCGCGTGTGTTAAAAATTGATTTTCCAAATTGTGTCTTGACTTGTTATGAAGTGTAAAGGGCTTCATTAGGTGTAAGAGTAGTAAGTCTTGTCAGTTAGTAATGGGCACTCGGTGCTTAAAAATGAGCCCTCTTGGTCTCATAAATGTTTATGTGGTAATTGGTTGGTTTAAAACATAAAGGGGTTATAACGGCTTTATGGGAAGTCGATTATAACAACTTTATGTGAGTAAAGAAGAACGGTTGTTGATTGGTGGAAGTTAAGAGACTTGATCTTGTAAGATAAGAGACTTAACTTAGAATTGTGAAAGTTTTGTAATGTATTCAAAAGTTGTAAAACCTCATTCGTGAGTAATGAGTAATACTTGGTTTTGAAAACTTAAGAGTTATACTAGCTTTATGGGAAGTTAGGTATAACGGCATAAGAATGTGGAATGGATTTGAAAGTGGGAACAAGTATCGAACACACCATGCAGTATTAATAAAGGAAATGGTTTAAACTAATTGATTATATTAAAACCTGTAGAAACCTCCATCTGCATAGAAACTAAGATAAGACAAAATGATATTACATTTCCTAGATCATGGGCTTAAATGAGAATCATTGATAACAAGTTCGACTTTTCTTAAAATTCCAAAGAATGAACTTAATGGATTGCAAAGGATAATGTCTTGGATTTTGGAAAGAGAAGTAACTTGAGTTTGAAAGTATAAATCACTTGTTTTCAAATATCGAACTTTTCTTAAGGGAAAAGTAAATGACTTAGTTTTAAAAGGTAGGAATACTTGACCTTAAAGGAGTTAATTACTTGGACTTTTAAAAGGTATACTTGACGTTATGTTAATTGTGTTTGAAGTCGTGTTTTAAACATGAATGTGTGTGATACTACGTGTGATAGTATCGTATGGTTTCTACGTAAAGAGAGGTCTTTGAAGGTAGGAAAGAATGTAGTATTTTGGGGTTGGAACCGGTTTGTTGACTTAAACGAAGGTACTTTGAGTTGTGTGTAACTTGCGTGCTTGTGGTGATAGTTTTGTTGTTGTGCAAGTGTTTGACTTTGTGCTCACGAGTCTCGACGGAGGCGGATATCGGGTGGTATGATGGACATATCGACACGTTGGGTAGCCCGGGTATGCTTCGCTATATTGATCCTTTGGGACATATCGACCGTTGGGTAGCCGGGTATGCTTATTAAGTGTTATCTTGTAAGCTGGTTTGGACATACCGACACGTTGGGTAGCCCGCAGTATCGTCCGCGATGAGTATTATACGGGTATTTGTTTGGACATCTTGACCGCGTTGGGTAGCCCAGTATGCGTCGCGATGAGTATTATCACGGGTATTTGTTTGGACATCTTGACACGTTGGGTAGCCGCAGTATCGTCCACGATGAGTATTATCTTGTTATTGGTTGGGACATCTCGACACGTTGGGTAGCCAGCAGTATCGTCCACGTGAGTACTATCTTGTTATTGGGTTGGACATACCGACACGTTGGGTAGCCAGCAGTATCGTCCACTTTGAGTAATGATCTTTCGGGCGTGAGTCCACGACTTGATGTGATTTGATTTGGTAGGCTGTATATCGTGGTGTCTTGTAGTTTGGTTATCATACATGTCTCTGTTTTCCTTATAGACTATTATGATTTCATTTCTGATATTTTTGTTTCATACTCGGTACTGTTATGACCCCGCCCGAGG
The DNA here is from genome assembly GCA_029844215.1 of Przewalskia tangutica. Taxonomy (NCBI): domain Eukaryota; kingdom Viridiplantae; phylum Streptophyta; class Magnoliopsida; order Solanales; family Solanaceae; genus Przewalskia; species Przewalskia tangutica. The sequence goes on along the minus strand of CM056722.1, from coordinate 73,262,689 downwards.
CTGCGTTCATCCGCGAGTTGAGATCATCGCTTGTTGATCCGCGCCCTTTGGATCGCTGTTCGATTCTCGAAAGCTCCATTCCTTGGAGACTTTGTCATTTAGTACGGTTCCGAGGTTGTAGAACTTTTGTACATTCGGGGTATGGCGGGCCTGTCCGTCGAGAGATGTTATAAAAATTCTTAGAAGTGCATGTAATCGATGTAGGCGGGGATTATGGCTGTTCGGTGTTAGTTATTTTGAGAAAAGGTAGCGATTGGTTGCTTTGTTTCTCTTTTCATTGGTTATCATGTATGAGTTTTAATTTCCTGATTTTCTCGATGTTGTTTGACTACTTGGGTGCGGGTAAGGCACGATCGCGAGCCGGTTTGGTCGTGGCGAAGTGGTATCGAGGCGATTAGTCCTCGGAAAGTGTCTGACCCGTGTCTAAGTAGAGTCTTGATTATCGATGTGTTGTGCACCACATCTATGTCGAGAAGGCTGAGACATTTAGGATTAGTTTCTATTCTTCTCATTACGAGATCGTGCCTTAGAGTGTGTTGTAAGTTGGACCCTACGGCGTGTTCGTTTTTACGATTATGCCTCTGCGAAAGGCAACCGGGCCCGAAGGGCAAAGCGGCGAGAGGAGGCTGCGAGTAGAAGCGGCGGCAGTCTCTGCGAGACCACGATACGAGCCTCAGGTCCGATGCAGGCGAGAGGAGATGGGTTACAAGAGTTGGCGATTATTGGCGGGGTTGTGGCGAACGAGGATAAATTTGGGCCAGCGATTCGATGCGCGATGGTTCACGAGATCGGATAGTTTGAAATGCGGGACTTTACGAGTTGTAGCCGCGAGTTCTGGTCGAGGCACGAGGATGATCGCGAGTTCATCAAGCGATTCTGGATCATGAGTGATCGAGCGCCGGAGACCGAGTCGGTGGTCTAGGTTCGCATCGGTGCGTGATACGCGATCGGCCGGTTTTGATCGTGGGAGCTGTCGGGAGGCATGCACTTCCGGCGAGATGGGGCGAGTTCGGAGGCATTTCTTGCACATTTCTGCCTCGCGGATGAGAGGACTCGGGTAAACAATTTTTGATGTTGAGCGAGCGAGCAGGCGTGCGGTTGAAGTACAACGTGGAGTTTAACTCACTAGCTTCGATGCGTCCGCGTTAGTAGCGACATGGAGGGCGAGTGCCGCTATGTCACAGGGCTTGATGACTATTTGGCGAGAGAGTTGCTCGGGAGTAGCTCTTGGTGGGCATGGACATTGCGCGTGCGAGCTCGTACGCTTGGATGTGAGGCGCGTAGAGTCGACGGAATGACCAAGATCAGCGAGTAGGGCCAAGGCGGGGTCGCTGGTGACGCCGGGCGAGCGGCCTCGGCCAGCGAGTTAGTTATGCGCCTCCGCGATGCAGTGCTCCACCTCGATCGTCGGGGCGTTCGAAAAATTCGGGAAGCGGTCGGGGCTCGAGTTTGAGTTTTGGGGATCGAGGATGTTAGTCGGATGGGACCACCCTTACCTCGTTGTGACCATTGTGGTAGGCTCCACGATGGGAGTGTCGTGCTAATAGGGAATCTGTTTTACATGCGGCGGTAGGGCCATTTGCAAGGAATTGTCCCGCGAGAGATAGCGCGGAGGTTGAGATTCACCTTCGGGATCGATGGGCGATTCACCTCCTCCTTTGTGCGTCGTGCGGAAAGAACATGAGTAGAGCGACAAGAAGGAAGTGAAGCAATAGTTCTGGTATGTTCTTAACCCTACAGAGTATTGTATGCTTTGATGTTGTGGTGATGTGTTGATTGCTATGTTAGTGTAGCTTTGTGTGTATATAATGTGTTTTGGAAGCATGTTTACTAAAGAGGGTAAGTTTGGGGATGAGAAAAATTTTGAACCTTAGAATTTATATGAGTTGAGACCTTAGATGTAAGGCCGTCTTGGGTAGAAGCCTTCTTCGTTAATCCTTGTCGGAGTGTATGGTATACATGGAGTTTTGTGTGATGATTCCATGGGTAGTTTGCGATGGAAGTGGTAGCTTCCATGGCGTGGATTAGTAAGATGGACGAGTTGGAGTAGTGACTCGAGGTGGTAGAAAGCAGGCGATGGTTGAATTGTGGGCGTGTACTAGAGAGGGTGTGAGTGTACAAGGAAGGTGCAGCCGAGTAAGGAGAGTATCCTTTAGACCAGGGAGGAGAAAATAGTGATGTTTGCACGTTAGAGGTGATTTCCCGTTAAATTTGGAATTTGGAGATCGTGATTTCTATATTATGGCCATGAGAGGCATAAATGAGTTTTGGTAGGTATAGTAGTGAAGACTATACCGGCGCATGTGCGAAGACTTAGAAGGAACATTCGGGATGAATGTTTCTGAGGGGGGAAGAATGTTACACCCCGTAAATTCTAGAGGATAGATAGGTTGGCAAACATGTGTTGGAAGGATTTTGAGTTTACCTTTGAGTATTGAACCCCAGTTGTTAAGGCTTGTAAAAAGGTGTTTAAAAGGCCTAGTGTGTAGTCCGTTGAATCTAGGTCCCAACGCAACCAACCGTTCGTCGATTGGACATCAGTCAAAAGTTATGGAAGTTTCAAGTTTGGCGCGTGATCAAGTAAGCGATGACTTGATTCGGGGTTGTGCGCTTACGGAGAAAGCGAGGCATGGCGCCGATTATCTTGAGTGCGGGTGTTGAAGCGCCGCGGCCGAATCTGAGGGCAGCGCAGTGCGCGTGCAATTATTTTACGAAGTGTTAGCTGGCCGAGGCATGGCCGCGGCGAGGCAGGATTTTTGCGATGTAAGTGAAAAACAGGGGATATTTCGTTTATAACCTATGGGAGGGTGACAAGTGTCCCTCCATCCTTTTTATCGATAAGTGGTCCTATTTTAGGGCCAAGTCTTGAAGACTTGGCCATTCCATTCATTTCATTTCAAAACCCTTCCATGGAAACCCTCTCCTTCTCTCTAGTTTTTGGAAAACCTAGCTTTAGAGGAGATTGTTGGGGCGGCGGCAAGAAGAAAAAGTGTGGAGTAAACTCGTGGAGTACTTGGTGGGCGATTTTGTGGAAGAGGTGGAAGAAAAGGGCTTTTGTGGGCTATTCCTTAAGGTAAAAGTTTCCTTTCTCTTGGTTATGAGCTAAGGAATTTGTTTTATTTTAGTAGTATAGATCTGTGAGCTCGAGGTGTTATATTTAGAGTTTGAATAGATTTGTGAGCAAATTTGTTATAGTTAAGTTTGTATAGATTTGTGAGCACAGAACATTATAGTTAAGTTGGCTTAGATTTGGATCTTGTAGCCTTGTTGATTTCGGCCTTGTGAAGGTGGCAAGTTAATAGAAACAAAGGAAGTTACATCGATTTAGTAGAATGTAGGGGCCTTGTACTTAGTTTACTCTACGTTGAAACTAGAGTTTGATAGGCGTTTTATGGCCCTTATAGGATTGAAGTACTACGTGTAGCATATTCTTCTTAAGGAGATAGTCTTGTGGAGCATTTTGCTTAGTGTCGACAATCGTCGCGAGGTATGTGATTCTTCCTATCCTCTTGACATGACTATTTGTGAAATATATAGTGCGGTTGCGTGTGTTAAAGGAAATTGATTTTCCAAATTGTGTCTTGACTTGTTATGAAGTGTAAAGGGCTTATTAGGTGTAAAGTAGTAAGTCTTGTCCAGTTAGTAATGGGCACTCGGTGCTTAAAAATGAGCCCTCTTGGTCTCATAAATGTTTATGTAGTAATTGGTTGGTTTAAAACATAAAGGGGTTATAACGGCTTTATGGGAAGTCGATTATAACAACTTTATGTGAGTAAAAGAACGGTTGTTGATTGGTGGAAGTTAAGAGACTTGATCTTGTAAGATAAGAGACTTAACTTAGAATTGTGAAAGTTTTGTAATGTATTCAAAAGTTGTAAAACCTCATTAAGTGAGTAATGAGTAATACTTAGTTTTGAAAACTTAAGAGTTATACTAGCTTTATGGGAAGTTAGGTATAACGGCATAAGAATGTGGAATGGATTTGAAAGTGGGAACAAGTATCGAACACACTTCTGCGCTAATAAAGGAAATGGTTTCGACTAATTGATTATATTAAAACGATGAAACCTCCATCCGCATAGAAACTAAGATAAGACAAAATGATATTACATTTCCTAGATCATGGTTGCTTAAATGAGAATCATTGATAACAAGTTCGACTTTTCTTAAAATTCCAAAGAATGAACTTAATGGATTGCAAAGGATAATGTCTTGGATTTTGGAAAAGAGAAGTAACGAGTTTGAAAGTATAAATCACTTGTTTTCAAATATCGAACTTTTCTTAAGGGAAAAGTAAATGACTTAGTTTTAAAAGGTAGGAATACTTGACCTTAAAGGAGTTAATTACTTGGACTTTTAAAAGGTATACTTGACGTTATGTTAATTGTGTTTGAAATGCGTGTTTTAAACATGAATGTGTGTGATACTACGTGTGATAGTATCGTATGGTTTCTACGTAAAGAGAGGTCTTTGAAGGTAGGAAAGAATGTAGTATTTTGGGGTTGGAACCGGTTTGTTGACTTAAGCGAAGGTACTTTGAGTTGTGTGTAACTTACTGTGCTTGTGGTGATAGTTTTGTTGTTGTGCAAGTGTTTGACTTTGTGCTACCGAGTCTCTCGGCGGAGTGGATATCGGGTGGTATGATGGACATATCGACCGCGTTGGGTAGCCAGCGGGTATGCTTCCACTATATTGATCCTTTGGGACATATCGACCGTTGGGTAGCCCGGGTATGCTTATTAAGTGTTATCTTGTAAACGGTTTGGACATACCGACACGTTGGGTAGCCCACGCAGTATCGTCCGATGAGTATTATCGGGTATTTGTTTGGACATCGACACGTTGGGTAGCCCACGAGTATCGTCCTGATGAGTATTATCTGGGTATTTGTTTGGACATACCGACACGTTGGGTAGCCCAGTATCGTCCTGATGAGTATTATCTTGTTATTGGTTGGGACATGCGACCGTTGGGTAGCCGAGTATCGTCCGCTGTGAGTACTATCTTGTTATTGGGTTGGACATACCGACCGTTGGGTAGCTTGCAGTATCGTCCACTTTGAGTAATGATCTTTGGGCGTGAGTCACGACTTGATGTGATTTGATTTGGTAGGCTGTATATCGTGGTGTCTTGTAGTTTGGTTATCATACATGTCTCTGTTTTCCTTATAGACTATTATGATTTCATTTACGATATTTTTATTCGCATACTAAATTTTTGTTGTCGGCCCGCCGAGGCTGCGTTCATCGCGAGTTGAGATACATCGCTTGTTGATCCGCGCCCTTTGGATCGCTGTTGATTCTCGAAGCTCCATTCCCGGAGACTTTGTCATTTGGTGCAGTTCCACGAGGTTGTAGAACTTTTGTACATTGGGGTATGGCGGGCCCTGTCCGTCGGAGATGTTATAAAAATTCTTAAGTGCAGTAATCTTGATGTGTAGGCGAGGATTATGGCGTTCGGTGTTAGTTATTTTGAAAAAGGTAACCGATTGGTTGCTTTGTTTCCTCTTTTCATTGGTTATCATGTATGAGTTTTAATTTCCGCTGATTTTCTCTGATGTTGTTTGACTACTTGGGTGCCCGGGTAAGGCACCAGTCGCGGGCCCGGTTTCGGGTCGTGACAAGGAGACTCCCGATCATATCATGGGTAGCGAACCCATAGAAGCAGGTGGTATAACGTCTTGGGGTTTTTACCCCTCATTTATACTCTTACCCTGAAGCAGGTGGTATAACGTCTTGGGGGTTTTCCCCTCATTTATACTCTTACCCTGAAGAAGGTAATAGCGGTGGTATAATGTCTTGGGGCTTACCCTCACTTATACTCTTATCACGGAGAAGGTTGTATAGCGTCTTGGGGTGCGCCCGCACTTATTGTCACGACCGATCCGGGCGTGGTGGTGCCTACCGGGCACCCTAGTGATACAACATCAGAGAAAATCAGCGGAAATAAAACTTAAACATGAAACAAGAGATAAGATCATAAAACAGGCCAACCAAACGGTTACCTTCCAATAAATATATGTATACAAATCTTTCAAACCGAACAGTTTAATCCTTTTTTACAAACCACACTTGTGATCTACAGACCTCTAAGAGTTTTATACAACATGACGGGGCGGGCCCGCCATACCTGAATGTATAAGAACCCACAACTTCAGGTAACATACCAAAGATAAGCCTCGAGAAACGAGCTTCCAACGAATTGTGATCCTAGGCGAGGATCAACAAGATGTACCTCTACTGCGGCATGAGCGCAGCCCCGAAGTCGATAACAGTACCAAGTATATGGCGAAAATCGTAAATGAAATCATAGCGATCTATATAAAGTAGGAGACATGTATGATAACCAAACTACGATTCCACAATAAATAGCGATCATGTAAGTCGGGGACTCGCCTCGAGTCATCACTCAAATATAACTATGAGTCTCACGCGCCAACATCAATCATGCCCGTGGAATACCTTCCTCACTGCGGCGTTATATGATATAATAACACCACGGCGTACATGAACACCAAGTGCGTACTAACAATACTATACAACCAAACCACGAAGGCGACACGGCAAGTCTGGCGACTACGGATACCAAGGCGTGTCACGTGGTGACCGGGGCAATACGAGGGCTAACTACGGTACCAAGGTCGTATCACGAGACCGTCACTAAACTGAGCAGGGCAAGTGTGAGGGCTAACTACGGTGCAGGCTGAATCGACCACGAGGCGGGGCAAATCACGAAGTCGACCACGGATACCAAGGCGATCGGTAAAAACCCTCGTGGAGAGCTAGTCCATGGAATAACACTATCAGCGAAACGAACCCTCATCATGGCGCGTACGTGGACCATCCATCGAGTCAGTATGCCCATGGACTATCATAGTGGAAGCATACCCGTGGGCCACCCATCGTGTCAGTATGTCCAAAATGATCAAGAATAACACGACCGGCCCTCCATTCGAGAGATGCGGTAACATATGAATACAACACTTGCACAACAAGTCTATCACACGCAAACATAGGCAAGTTACACACAACTCAAGGTACTTTCATTTTATGCCAAAGTCCAGGTTTTAACCCCAAAGTACTACGTATGTTAAACTCTTTTTAAAGGATCCATTTCTTTTACAAAGGTCACCCGATACCCGCAGTATAGAGTGACTAACATTTTTAAGTAAAACAAAACAACTTCCATACTTTCCTTTTAAAACCAAATTAAGGCAATACCATGCCTTCTTTTTAGACAAAAACACTTCTCCTTTTTAAAGTCAAGTTACCACTTTAAAACCAATGATAAAACCATTCTTTCGTTTTCATAAAGTCGTTATAACTAACTTCCCATAAAGCTGTTATAACACTTTATGTTTTAAACCAATTTTAAGACAAAACAATGCCTTTCTTTTATACCAAAAACTCTTTAATTTCCTCAAGTCTCTTTTTAGAAATCAAGTTCCTTACTTATTCTCATTTCCGAAATCAGTGAAACATTATTCTTTAAAAATCAAGTACTCATTACTCACGAATGAGGTTTCACACTTCTTAACAACTTTCACATCAATTCAATTAAGTCAAGTCTCTTATCTTTTAAGATCAAGTCTCTTAACTTCTTAAAAGCAATAAACCATTCTTTTTATCTCTCTTAAGTCGTTATACCTAACTTCCCATAAAGCTAGTATAACTCTTAAGCTTTCAAACCAAGTATTATTCTTCTTTCAAAAAGGATTCTTAATTCTTTTGAAATACTTCAAGATTCTTATTATTCAGGCTTAAGTCAAAAGACATTGCCGCAAAACTATATTCAGTTAACACACGTACGTCTACCGTACTATATATATATTCTTTTAAAATACTTCAAGCTTCTTATTATTCAGGCTTAAGTCAAAAGACATTGCCGTCATACTACATTCAGTTAACACACGTACGTCTACCGTACTATATATATATTCTTTTAAAATACTTCAAGCTTCTTATTATTCAGGCTTAAGTCAAAAGACATTGCCGTCATACTACATTCAGTTAACACACGTACGTCTACCGTACTATATATATATTCTTTTAAAATACTTCAAGCTTCTTATTATTCAGGCTTAAGTCAAAAGACATTGCCGTCATACTACATTCAGTTAACAAATGTACGTCTACCGTATTATATATATATTCTTTTAAAATACTTAATGCTCAAGAGGATAGGAAGAATCACATACCTCGCGACGATTATCGACTATTAGCAAATAGCTCCAAAGTACTGTAATCCTGCTAGCCTTTTCCACCCTTCGAGTAGAATACGCTACTCGCAGTACTTCAACCTATAATGGTTATACAAGTCTATCAATGTCTAGACTACTCGGTAGGATAATTCTAGATACAATATTCTACGGAAAATTGGGCAGCACTTCCCTACCCGTCAAACTTCACAAGTCTACTGTAGATACAGTCCTATGTAAGTACAGTTCAATTCTCTTCTTATATAACATCATTGTATATAACTTATACTTAATTCTTATACTTCAACAGTATGTAAACTCTAATTACAAAAGAAGGTCAAGCGTATTTACCTCGATAAGCCCAAAATTATCCAAGTTTAAATGTCGATCCTGAGCAACGTTTAGCTCCAACTTTGGGCGCTCCAACCCGCTCCAAACAACCCTTAGAAGTTCTACGCAACTTCTACTTAATACTTCAACTCGCTATGAAGATTTTCTTAGGGTTTCGGTTTGAGACTAAAAGGACATAAGGTAGTATTTCCGGGCTCTACGTATAGAGGTAACTTTGGAATACTACAAGGTATAAGGCTAAGGTATTTGGGATTTATACAACAATACTTGGAGAAGTATTTTTCTACCAAGGGAGGGGTATTTCACGAAAACAACAAGGCAAGGGGAGGGGGGGTGTACTTCGGCCGAGGGCCTCACAAAGGGGGGGAGGGTGTGGCGGACGAAACACTAGAAGGAGGAGGATTTTTGCCTTGGAATTTATCAAGTGAGGATGAAGAATAAGTCTTCAACTAAGGGGGTATTTATAGGAAAACCAAGGGACAACATCAAGCCAAGTGGGGGGCAAGTGGAGGGTCAAGATCAAGCCAAGTGCACCCTAACCCTACTCCACAAATCCCTCACAAACATTGACCCTTGTTTTAGGCCTCAAAATCGTCCAAGCCAAGCCCTTGTTGCCGTCCACCTTGAGGGTGACAAGTGTCGCCCTCTCGTTGGTCCAAAATATTTCATCTCTCGGAAAAATCCGCAAAAATTATAAAAGACATAGCCGGAATTTTCCGCCCATGAGATACGTAAAACGTTTAGTCGAAAAACGATTCTTTTCGGGGGTTGTGTACAAATTTCGAATCTTGCCTAACTTTAAGGCTCAAACTTTTCTACGTACGCCCACACGTACATACTCTGGAAATACGGGGTATAACATTCTCCCCTCCTTAGAAACATTCGTCCCGAATGTTCCTTCTCAAAACAGATAATGATCAGTTCCTCATAACTTAAACCAGTTGCCAATGCCACACCTGGCCACAAAATAACACACGCTCAAATATTTAATCCAAGTCGACGAGAATTCACCTCAAGCATAACAAAAGCTTCCACCCTGGTCTAAAGGATACTTCCTTCGCAATTTCACTTCACAACAAAATTATCACTTCTATGCTCTCAACACATGCTCGCTTCTTCCCTTACTCGTCGTACTCTTCTCGAACACTTGAACTCTTCTAGTATACGTACCATACTTCAGTCATTACTTCAGTTTCCAAAATCTCTGGAGTCACTACCTCCAAACTTGGTCATCTTACTAGCCTCGATCTTCTTTAAGGCCAATCCCGGCCTTCACGATCCATACGGTTGAACATATCCACGAACTCATACGATGGTCATCTAAACTTGGGCCTAGCACCCTCGTGACCCTACCATCCGGGACCACCAGAATCGACCCGCTACATCAAGACTCTGGGTTGACCCGCATACGCCTCAACCCGACCCTCCGTCGCGCCAACTCTTGCTCGCCGTCACGGAACAATCTTACTAATTCACATCATGAAAGCTACCACTTTCATTTTACACAACTCACGGAATTATCCCATAATACATTTATACGCAAACCAAGTATTTTGACAAAGACTAACCGTAAAATCCTTTATTCAAGTCGGCCTTACATCTAAGGTCTCAACGTGTAATATTCTAAGGTTCATACCCTCCCTGTCCCCACACTTATTCTTTCAACTATCCATGTCTCTAAACTACAATACACACAAAGCTATCTGTACATATCACTCAACATACAATCATCGTATCACGCATGCAAAACTCTAGAGGGTTAAGGATATACCTGAAAAGATAGGCGATTCAAAGGACCGCTAAAACTGGGAACTTCCACGCGACCTCTGCGTGGCTGTAGGTGTATGAACATCTGCCTAGCTATGGAAGGTGAAGAACCATGGCCCGATCTCGTAGTTTGTGCTATCCTACGGTGCTACCCACAGTCGGACATCTCATGCCAGATGGCCTGTTGGCGCAAGAATAACAATCTCCCAAATTAGTCGACACTCTCCTTATGAAGTTTTCCTGGCGGCCAGCTGAGACAAGGCGACCTCGTCATCCGGCGAACACTCCTACTCGCGAAAATCTGAAACACAGGAGCCACGACTGCTCACGAATATCTGAAGGTCCCGAAGGCTGTGGAGGACCACTCTGCACTGGCGGAGGTACATAACTAGTCTGCTGCTGAGGCGGTCTGCCTCGAAAGTTATCAAAGGACCTGCTGTTACGGCCTCTTACGCGATCTTGGTCATTCAGTCGACCCTCCGCTTCTCACATCAGTGCATAAGCTGCGTGCGGGCAATGTCCATGTCGGTGAAGAGCTACACCGAACAAGCCTCTGCCAAGTAGTCATCGAGCCCGGTGATGTAGCGGTGCACTCTGTCCTCCATACTGGCTACTAACGCGGGGACATACCGAGCCAAAGAGTCAAACTCCACATTGTACTCCCGAACCGTACGCCCGCTCTACCTCAATACCAAAAATCTGTCGGCCCGAGCCCTCCTCGCCTGTGGAGGCAAGAAATGTGCAAGAAATGCCTCTGAGAACTCATTCCATACGGCTGGAAGTGCATGCTCTCCCCGGGACAGCTCGCGAATCAAACGATCATTGCGGTATCACGCGGCCGTCACGAACAAGACCACCGACTCGGTCTCGAAGCCTTGATCACTCTCATGATCGGCAGAATCGGATGAACTCCTGCGGATCATCCTCGGGCCTCGACCCATAGAACTCTGGCGGGCTACTGACTCGAGAAAGTCGTAGCCTCAAACTATCCGATCTCGGGTGAACCACGGGTGCTCTTTGGGCTGCTGCGTCGGCTATCCTCAATGTCAGCCCACGATCACGGCGATGGCGGGCCATCTCTTTGTAACCCATCTCCTCTGCTCCGGTGTGGGGTGGAGGCTCAGTCTTGTGGTCTCGGCCATTGCTGCGGCTCTAACCTCTTGGTGGTGGCGTCGCAAAACTCATTTGCGAAGCACTATCTCGAGTAAAGACCGGGCTGCGCCCTCGTACTCCTCTGTATCTCACTAGCGGCTCCTCGGTGCCTTGCCCTGGGCCACTGGTTGCACTTGCGCGGAGGCATAACAGGTAAAAACAAGATACGTCAGAGGGGTCCAACTTATAACACAGCTCTAAGGCACGATCTCAGAATGAGAAGAAGAGAAACCAATCCTAAATGTCCTGCAGCCTCCTGATTATAGATGTGGTGCCTGACACCGATAATCAAGACTCTACTAGACACGGTGCGTAGACACTTTCCGAGATTAAGCGCTCGATACCACTTTTGTCACGACCGATCCGGGCGTGGTGGTGCCTACCGGGCACCCTAGTGATACAACATCAGAGAAAATCAGCGGAAATAAAACTTAAACATGAAACAAGAGATAAGATCATAAAACAGGCCAACCAAACGGTTACCTTCCAAAAAAAATATATGTATACAAATCTTTCAAACCGAACAGTTTAATCCTTTTTACAAACCACACTTGTGATTACTACGGACCTCTAGAGTTTTTATACAACATGACGGAGACGGGGCCATATACCACAGATGTACAAGAACCCACACTCGGGGTAACATACCAAAGATAAGCCTCGGAGAAAGCGGAGCTTCCTAATGGCTGTGATCCTAAGGCGAGGATCGACAACCGATGTACCTCTACTGCGGCATGAGCGCGGCCCGAAGGAGGTCGATCTGTGGTACCAAGTATATGGCGAAAATCGTAAATGAAATCATAGCGATCTATATAAGCGAGAGACATGTATGATAACCAAACTACGATTCTGATAAATAGCGATCATGTAAGTCGAGGACTCGCCACCAGTCGTCACTCAAATATAACTATGGGTCTCACGCGCATGACATCAATCATGCGTGGAATACCTTCCTCATCGGCGATCATGATATAATAACACCACGGCGTGCATGAACACCAGTGCGTACTAACAATATTATACAACCAAACCACGAAGGCGTCACGGGAAATCTGGCCGACTACGGATACCAAGGCGTGTCACGTGGTGATCGGGGCAATCACGAGGCTAACTACGGTACGAGGCGTATCACGAGACCGTCACTAAACTGAGCGGGGCAAGTCGAGGGCTAACTACCAGTACAGGCGAATCAGCCACGAGGCGGGGCAAGTCTGGCCGACCACCAAATACCAAAGCCGATCGGTAAAAACCCTCGTGGAGAGCTAGTCCGTGGAATAACACTATCAACGGAAAGCGAACCCTCATCATGGCGCATACGTGGACCGTCCATCAGTCGGTATGCCCGTGGACTATCATAGTGGAAGCATACGTGGGCCACCCGTCGATGTCGGTATGTCCAAATGATCAAGAATAACACGGCCGCCCTCCATTCGAGAGCGGTAACATATGAATACAACACTTGCACAACAAGGCTATCACACGCAAACATAGGCAAGTTACACACAACTCGAGGTACTTTCATTTTATGCCAAAGTCGGTTTTAACCCCAGTACTACGTATGTTAAACTCTTTTAAAGGATCCATTTCTTTTACAAAGGTCACCCGATACCATGATATAGAGTGACTAACATTTTTAAGTAAAACAAAACAACTTCCATACTTTCCTTTTAAAACCAAATTAAGGCAATACCATGCCTTCTTTTTAGACAAAAACACTTCTCCTTTTTAAAGTCAAGTTACCACTTTAAAACCAATGATAAAACCATTCTTTCGTTTTCATAAAGTCGTTATAACTAACTTCCCATAAAGATGTTATAAAAATTTATGTTTTAAACCAATTTTAAGACAAAACAATGCCTTTCTTTTATACCAAAAACTCTTTAATTTCCTCAAGTCTCTTTTTAGAAATCAAGTTCCTTACTTATTCTCATTTCCGAAATCAGTGAAACATTATTCTTTAAAAATCATGTACTCATTACTCACGAATGAGGTTTCACACTTCTTAACAACTTTCACATCAATTAAATTAAGTCAAGTCTCTTATCTTTTAAGATCAAGTCTCTTAACTTCTTAAAAGCAATAAACCATTCTTTTTATCTCTCTTAAGTCGTTATACCTAACTTCCCATAAAACTAGTATAACTCTTAAGCTTTCAAACCAAGTATTATTCTTCTTTCAAAAAGGATTCTTAATTCTTTTGAAATACTTCATGATTCTTATTATTCAGGCTTAAGTCAAAAGACATTGCCGCAAAACTATATTCGATTAACACAATCGTCTATAGTACTATATATATATTCTTTTAAAATACTTGCTTCTTATTATTAGGGCTTAAGTCAAAAGACATTGCCGTCATACTACATTCGATTAACACGCGTCGTCTAGTACTATATATATATTCTTTTAAAATACTTCAAGCTTCTTATTATTCAGGCTTAAGTCAAAAGACATTGCCGTCATACTACATTCAGTTAACACACGTACGTCTACCGTACTATATATATATTCTTTTAAAATACTTCAAGCTTCTTATTATTCAGGCTTAAGTCAAAAGACATTGCCGTCATACTACATTCAGTTAACACACGTACGTCTACCGTACTATATATATATTCTTTTAAAATACTTCATGCTCATGAGGATAGGAAGAATCACATACCTCGCGATGATTATCGACTATTAGCAAATAGCTCCAAAGTACTGTAATCCTGCTAGCCTTTTCCACCCTTCGAGTAGAATACGCTACTCGCAGTACTTCAACCTATAATGGTTATACAAGTCTATCAATGTCTAGACTACTCGGTAGGATAATTCTAGATACAAGATTCTACGGAAAATTGGCGTGACTTCCTGCAGTCAAACTTCACAAGTCTCTGTAGATACGATCCTATGTAGAAATCTGATTCAATTCTCTTCTTATATACCATCCTTGTATATAACTTATACTTAATTCTTATACTTCAACAGTATGTAAACTCTAATTACAAAAGAAGGTCAAGCGTATTTACCTCGATAAGCCCAAAATTATCCAAGTTTAAATGTCGATCCTGAGCAACGTTTAGCTCCAACTCTGGGCGCTCCAACCCGCTCCAAACAACCCTTAGAAGTTCTACGCAACTTCTACTTAATACTTCAACATGCTATGAAGATTTCCTTAGGGTTTCGGTTTGAGACTAAAAGGACATAAGGTAGTATTTTCGGGCTCTACGTATAGAGGTAACTTTGGAATACTACAAGGTATAAGGCTAAGGTATTTGGGATTTATACAACAATACTTGGAGAAGTATTTTTCTACCAAGGGAGGGGTATTTCACGAAAACAACAAGGCAAGGGGAGGGGGAGTGTACTTCGGCCGAGGGCCTCACAAAGGGGGGGAGGGTGTGGCGGACGAAACACTAGAAGGGAGGGAGGGATTTTTGCCTTGGAATTTATCAAGTGAGGATGAAGAATAAGTCTTCAACTAAGGGGGTATTTATAGGAAAACCAATGGACAAGATCAAGCCAAGTGGGGGGCAAGTGGAGGGTCAAGATCAAGCCAAGTGCACCCTAACCCTACTCCACAAATCCCTCACAAACATTGACCCTTGTTTTAGGCCTCAAAATCGTCCAAGCCAAGCCCTAGTTGTCGTCCACCTTGACGGTGACAAGTGTCGCCCTCTCGTAGGTCCAAAATATTTCATCTCTCGGAAAAATCCGCAAAAATTATAAAAGACATAGCCGGAATTTTCCGCCCATGAAGATACGTAAAACGTTTCGTCGAAAAACGATTCTTTTCGGGGGTTGTGTACAAATTTTGAATCTTGCCTAACTTTAAGGCTCAAACTTTTCTACGTACGCCCACACGTACATACTCTGGAAATACGGGGTATAACACTTATACTCTTACCCTATCTCAAGCCGGCCGTCATACAATAAATAAGCAAGTTAGAACTCCCCCTAACTTCTTATTAGTCTTATTCATCTACACTCTCATTTTAGTTCACTTAAGGCACTAATATGTTATAATTAATCCGGGGGTTTAACCCAAAGTACTACGTACTTCTAACCTTTTGAAAATGACTCATTTTCATATAAAACTTCCAAGATACTATAAACCGTAGTATCAAGTCAAAATTTCTTTTCAAGACAAGTCACAATACCTTTAGAAATAAAGTTAGGTTTCTAAATCAAGTTACTCCTTTTGTTATAAAACCTTAGGCAATTGATGCCTTAAAAATCAAATTGCCTTTTCATTAAAATTAAGTCATTTATCTTTCCATAAAGCAAATATAACCAACTCCCCATAAAGTCGTTACATTCGCTTTATACCTTAGTCATAAACAATTTCCTATCCAAGGGACTTATACGTTTATAACGGAACAAATATCACATACTTTAAAACTCTTCAAGTCCCTTAACTTTAATAAAACATTAGACATCCTTAATACTTTCAAAGAAGTGAGTTAATCTCCTAACTCACCCAACTTGGCTATTAATAAAACTAGTAAAGGATATCAAGGTCTTGTCGTCTACCGTACTATATCGTCTGACTAGTCATGCTCAAAAGATAGGAAAAGTTCTACATACCTTGGGTCAACCACTTGCCAAGTACAAAGTCCCTGTAGTATGTCAACCTATAATATTCACAATATGTCTATTAAAGCCTTACTTCAAACGTAGAATCTTATAAGTGTCAAGTCGCTAAATTCTACGGAAAATCGGACAGCACCTCCTTTGTTTTTACTATCTTTGCCACCTTTTTCAAGGCCGAATACAATAACCAAACACGCCACATTTAAGGCACAATCAAAGCAATTTATCAATAGGGGATTACACGCCTACTAGACGTGTAAAATTCCCACAACGATAACAAACTAATACAACTACTAGTCCAATTTCGGCCATAATGAATACAACAATACCAATTCTTATCCAATTTCCATTTCAATCCAAATTGGTAGCATAACATGATATCAAGTCGCATTTGATTATAACTACCATAATCTTCAAGTAAGTAACATGCGACGATTTCTAATAAACGACCAATTAGTAATCCAATCTTCAAGTGACTTGTATAACATTTCGGATTTAAGCTACAAGCAATCCATAATACTTATAAACTTCAACATATCAACTTCATGCTAGCAATATGTAAAGCTAACAACAACAATATAAATATATAATCTTGTAACACTTTAAAAGACAAGATTATACCTCAACGAATCTTAATCGACTCCAAATCAAGTCGCTCCTTAGTAGTCTAGAGCCTCTCCAAGACACTTCAATCCGCTCCTTGAGACCCTTAGAACAACACCAACAATTTTTCTTCAAACTTCTAAACAAAACCTAGAAAGACAACTAGGTTTTCGTTTTGCGACTAACCCGAAAACTATCTTTTTTACGAGATTTTTCTATGAGATATGCTTACACTACCCTCAATAACCTTGGTTTAAAGTGTGGAGTTAAATGAAATTTTTTTCCTTTTCAAAAAGATGGAACCCGAGAGCTCTCTATGAGTTCTTCAAATTTTCAAGAAATTTTTCTAAGTGTTAAGCTCACTCTTGCAACTAGTAGTATTAAATATCACATTGGAGGGTCAAGATGCAACCATTTGGGTGGCTAGGATAAGCTCTTATTAAATATCAAGACCTTGTGGGTCCTTTGACTTAGTCAAAATTATCAAGCTTGCTACTTGCAAGACTTAGTCATACAAGACTATGGTCAATGACCATCTTAGCCATGGCATTTTCGTCCAAGGCATCACTAAGGGGGGGGGGTGACACGTGTCGCCCTCCCATTCGTCCTGACAATCGTTTCAGAAAATTTCATAATTCTGATAATTTCTTACAAGTCTCAAATCTTAACACTTGTGAGTTCTTACGTACGTTCTTAAAACATGTCCTGTAAATACGGGGTGTAACAGTACCCATGTTGTTAGACGCAGGATATGAGACTGGTAAGGTCTTCGGTATCGTCATGCCATAGGTTACAGTTGTAGATAATCGTGGGAAAAGTGTTGTGTTGGGGGAATTAAGAGCAGCGTCAATTGGTGAGGAAGTATCGTAAAGATATAAATGCGGGTTATGCATGTATGAAACTGTACGATTATGAATCAAGATAGAAATACTTTTGCTAATAATAAGCCTAAGGTAAGGATATGGCCAGAATGATAAAGGAGAATACGACTATGGTTATGTAAGTTGCACGAGTTATGACTACCCCGGAGTAGTGTAAAGACCATTAGTAAATAATGGGAAGTAAGAACATTTTGAGGAAATGTGGTAACACCTAGCTATAGGCTCTACAACTAGGAAAGGAAAATCGGGTTACTACTTTACGAGATCAAGGAAATCCCCCCCCCCTAAATTGTGATTGACAGGAAGTCTTAGCCATGGGGCAAGCAAAGGAATTAAATCTAAGTTTAGTGACAAAGTTTGGTTGCAACAGAGAAAGGGAAACAGGAACCATAAGTGAGATTAAGGATACCCGAATATTTCGCAGGAATGAGAAAGGCTTCCAGTTATTGGAAGATAAGTTGACTCGACTACAGTTCTAACTCCTCCTAAAAGACTAGAGGGTTAGGTTATTATGATAGCACGTTGGGTGTTGGGCTAGGTTGTGTCTTGTATGACCCGATAAGAATAAAGCCTATGTTTTCCGGTAGTTAGGGAAGCGGAAAGAAATTATGCCACTTAGATTTAAGTGGCGGTTAAATCATGCCTTGAAGATTTGGGGGCATGACGTATATATAGACTTCATGTGGATATTTGTGCAGACCACAAAAGCCTCCGGTATATCTGCAGACTGTAGTAGTAGAATTTGCGGCAAT
The DNA here is from genome assembly GCA_029844215.1 of Przewalskia tangutica. NCBI lineage: Eukaryota > Viridiplantae > Streptophyta > Magnoliopsida > Solanales > Solanaceae > Przewalskia > Przewalskia tangutica. The sequence goes on along the minus strand of CM056722.1, from coordinate 73,244,414 downwards.
GGCGGTGGTTAGAGTTATTCAAGGATTGTGATATCGATATCTATACCACCGAGGAAAGCCAAGGCGATTAAAGATACTCTTAGTCGCGGATCTAAGGGTAGTATGCGGATAGGCAGCGGATAGGCGGGCGTGGTCGTAAGATTCTTCGATTCACAGAGCCTAGGGGTTCGATTATTTGTTTCAAGGTTAATGAAGTTTAGATCCGGCGGTTCAGGAGTCTTCCGTCGTTGAGGAGGTAAAGAGGCGTGATATGAGGATCCGATTATGATCTGGTATCAGTGCGGCTCTGAGAAGAGAAAAGCTGTTTGAGTAGCCGGATGAGGTCTTTGTGATATGAGATAGATTGTGTGTACAGGTGCTCTGAGGACTAGTCGGCGGAGTTTTAGGGAGGCATACGGTGCTTATTGCTCAAATTGTTCGGGTCGACTAAGTTGTGTCGTGACCTCGGATGTATGTATGGGTAAGATGGCCAGGAAAAGGGGCGTAGCGAGTTGTTGCTTAATATCCGAATTGGTAGCAGTCATGGTTGAACACCGAAGCCAGTGGGCTATTACGAGCGATTCAGACCCCGACTTAGACATGAGAGGTAATTAAAATGGATCTTGTTACAAGGTGGCATCATACTCAGAGGAAGTGCGACTCCCTGGGGGTCATGGTAAATAGGCTGACGAAACCAACCGTGTTCTTCCGGTTAGGACCACTTACTCGGCTGAGGTTCGTGCTAGCTTTTATAGCAGGGGGATTGTGAGACTGCACGGGGTTCCTACGTTTATGATGTCTGACTGATGAGCTCGATTACAAATAACTTCTGGAGGTTTTTCAGAAGGGTTTTAGGGATACAGGTGAGTCTTAGTGTTGCATTACACTCTCAGACCTATGGACAGGCAGAGCGTACTATCCAGGCACTTGAGGATAGGTTGCGGGCCTGTGTTCTAGATTTCAGAAATAGCCGGGAGGGTTAATTGCCTCTTGTTGTGTTACGTACGATAACAGATACCCTTCCAGTATTCAGATGGCCCTGTATGAGGCCTTATATGTAAGAAAGTATAGATCGCCGGTTGGATGGTTCGACATAGGCGAGGTTGATTATTTGGTCGGACTTGATTGAGTGTGGATAAGCGAAGCTTATCAGGAAAGATTATTAGTAAGCTTAGAGTCGTGAAGCTTTATGCGAATAACAGCGTTGACACATGGGGTTCATCTTGACATTTTAGTATGAGTATTGTTATGTGGCCTCGTGTGGTATTATTGGTATGTAGGGGTTGTAAAAGAACACTATGTCGCTATCTTTAAGTGTCTCCCAAAGGAACATTCGGGGACGAATGTTTCTAAGGGGGGAAGAATGTTACACCCCGGAATTTCAGGATATGTTTTTAAGAACGTACGTTAGAACTCAAAAATGTTAAGGTTTGAGACGAGTAAAAATTTATCGAAATTATGGAATTGTCGGAAAACGAATATTGCGACGAATGGGTGGGCGACACGTGTCACCCCCCTTAGTGGTCTTGGACTAAAATGGCATGGATAGAATGGTCATTTGACCATAATTTAAATATCCAAGTCTTGCTAAAGCTAGAGCTTGATAAGATTGACTAAGTCAAATGCCACTTGGCTTGATCCTTGTGAAAAGCATCCTAACCACCCATTTGTTCTAATATTGACCCTCCATCTTGTTATATATGTATACTAGTGCAAGACAAGCTTCTACACTTAGACAAATTTTACAAAAATCTTGAAGAACACAAATAGGTGCTCTCGGTTTTGCACTAGGGTTTCAAGAGAAAATTTTTGTTTGTTGTCCAATAATCTCCCCACTTTAAACCAAGGTTCCTAAGGGTATTGTAAGGGTATCTCAATAGAAAGATCCCGGAAAAATGGCGTTTTCGTATTAGTCGCAAGGCGGAAAGTTAAGGAGTTCTTGACTTTGAAGTTGGAACTTGAAGATAAGTTCTTCATAAGCTTCTAAGGGTTGCTTGGAGTGGATTGGGCGTCGAAAGAGGAGCTAAAGTTGCTAAGGATCGACTTGTAATCTTGGATCATATTTGGGCTAAATGAGGTATAATCTTCGTCTTACTTTTGTAATTGAAGATTCCATGTTATTATAAATTAAAAATGATCATGTGATATGTGTTATGAAGTTTGATAAGTGTTATGGAAATTTGGAAGCTCAAATCCGAAAATGACATGTTTAGCCATTTGAAATTGAAATACAATTTGGTCGATAATTAGAATAAATCGCATGTTATCTACTTGAAGATTATAGTTGTTATAATCAATTGCGGCCTTATAACATGTTATACTAAACAACTTGGATTGAAAAGAAATTGGAAGAAGAATTGGTATTGTTGCCATAATTGTCGAATTGACATTGTAGTTTAGACTAGTTTGTTATATATTGTGGGGCGGAATTTTACACGTCTTGATTAAGCGTGTAATCCCCTATTGTTAAATACTTTGTTGGGCCTTAAATGTGGCGTGTTTGGTTATTGAATTCGGCCTTGAAAAAGGTGGCAAAGTATGTAGAAACAAAGAAAGTGTTGTCCGATTTTCCGTAGAATTTAGTGACTTTGCACTTGGAATATTCTACGTTTGAAGTAAGAAGTTAATAGACGTACTATGGTCATTATAGGTTGACATACTACGTACGGCGAATTGGACTTAGCAAGTGGATTAAACCGAAGAGGTATGTGGAACTTTCTTATCTCTTGAGCATGAATAAGTTATAAATGTATAGTACGGTAGACGTACAAGTTTTTGACAATCTAGGTCCATTTGATATCCTTGGCTTATTTTAAGAATGTCCAAGTTGATTGAGTTAGGGAATTAACTCACTTGTTTAAATATTAAGGATATCTTTGTTTTCAAAAGTTAAGAGACTTTAAGTATGTTGAAAGTATTATTGATACTTGTTTTGTTGAAAAGTTTAAGTCTCTTGGTTATAAAGAAGTATGTAATTTGCTAATGTATAAAGCTAGTATAACGGCTTTATGGGAAGTTGGTTATAATAGCTTTATAGAAAGTTAAAAAGAGTGGTTTACTCTAAGTAATTTAAGTATGTTAAATGACTTGAAATAACGAAAGGCAAATTGATTTAAAGGCATCAATTGCTTAAGGTTTTAAAAGAAAGAAGTCACTTGATTTAGAAGCCCGAAAATCTATTTTTCTAAAAAGGTGTTGTGACTTGTCTTAAAATGTAGTTATGACTTGATACTACGGTTATTAGTATCTTGGAAGTTTTATATGAAAATGAGTCATTTTAAAAGAATAGAAGTACGTAGTACTTTGGGTTAAACTCCCGGATTTATAATGACACGTTAGTGCCTTAAGTAAACTAAAATGAGAGTGTATATGAATAAGGCTAATAAGAAGTTAGGGGGATTTCTTAACTTGCTTATTTATTGTATGATAAGCCGGTAGTGCTTATGTTATGTATGATAAGCCGATAGGGCTTATGTTATGTATGATGGCCGGTTGAGATAGGGTAAGAGTATAAATGAGGGGTAAACCCCCAAGATCGTTATACCACCTTCTCCAAGGTAAGAGTATAAATGAGGGGTAAACCCCCAAGATCGTTATACCACCTGCTTCAGGGTAAGAGTATAAATGAGGGGTAAATCCCCAAGATCGTTATACCATCTGTTCCGTGGATTTGCTACCCATGATGCGAGGAATACCTCATGCGAGTCTTTATGGGCTTATGCGGGTGAAATAGTACCGTGCGAGTGCGACCTATGCGAGGAATACCTCATGCGGGTCCACACGACCTATGCGGGTGAAATAGTCTCAGGAGTAGGATTGCTTAATGATACTGCGGGCGGGTGGTCCTACTTTGATCGCAAGCTTCCTATTTTTATGTTGTAAGTATACTTTTGATTACTCTCATTGTTAGTAAGGCACTGTGTACTGTTAATTGAGTTATCATACTTGTCTCCAGTTTTATTATAGACTTATGATTTCATTCTGATGCTTTCAGTTTTACATATTTAGTACATGTTATCTTGACCTCCTTGAAGTGCGTTCATGCCGCATGTAGAGTACAGTTCTTGATCCTCTCTCTTAGGATCAACTGTTACATTGTTGAGAAGCTCTTTTATTAGGAGGCTTATCCTCAGTATTATCGGTTGTTGTACATTCGGGGTATGGTGGGGCCTGTCACTTGAGTTGTTATTCTTAAGTGCTGTAGTCACATTGTGGTTTGGGTTGTAAAGAAAAAATGTCTTGTTTTATTTGTATAGTTTACGGAAGGTGGCCTTATCGGCTAGCTTTGTTGTTATTTTATGTTTAAGCATTTTATCGGTTGTGTATGTTCATTGCTATTCTCGATGTATCAGAAAGGGTGCCCGGAGTAGGGCACGATCGCTTGAGGGTCGGGTCGTGACATTGATCACTTTCATGATCCGCTGCAGCTGTCGAATAAACTCCCGAGGATCTTCCTCAGTTCTCGATCCATAGAACTCTGGTGGACTGCAACTCAAGAAGTCCCGAAGTCTCCAACTATCGGATCTAGGGTGAACCACTGGTACTACCGGAACCGCTGCCTCACGTCTGTCCTCATTCCTCGCCACAAGCCTAGCTAGTAACTGGGCCATCTCCTTGTAACTCATATCCTCGGCTCCTGGTCGTGGAACTGGAGACTCAGGTACCGTGGTCTCAGTAGCTACTGTTGCTGCCCTAAACTCTGCTGGGGCCGGCAGCGTCACATAACTCTCTAAATGAAGCACCACCTCAGGTGATGGCTGGGCCTGTGCCCTCGTACTCCTCTGTGTTCTACTCGCAGCTCCTCCTGCTGCCTTGCCCTTCTGGGCCCTGGTTGCCTTTCGCGAGGCATGGCGGTAAAGAAGTATGTCGGAGGGTCCAACTTATAACTGACTCTAAGGCACGATCTCTGAGTGAGTAGAATGGAAACCAATCCTAAATGTCCTGCGACCTCCGATTATAGATGTGGTGCACAACACGATAATCAAGACTCTACTGAACACGGTGTAGACACTTTCCGAGGACTAGCGGTATGATACCACTTTTGTCACGACCCGTTCGGGCGTGGTAGTGTCTTACGGGCACCCAGTAGACATACATCGAGTAACGTGAAATATAAACTTGCAAACATGAAACAATGTAGAATAAGAACGATCTACCCAAGAAAAGGTTGCCTTTCGGCATGTATATAAATACCAAAAGTGAGCGATTACATCCCAAATTTATAACATGACTCTGGACCTCTAAGAATGAAATCAACTATGACGGACGGGGGCCGCCATACCCTGAATGTACAAAAGTATATGACCTCGAGGAACCGTACCAAAGGACAAAACCTCGGAGAAATAGAGCTTTCCCAGGTGAGCGGTGATCCTAGGCGCGGATCGCCAAGCTACGTACCTCAACTGCGGCGTGAGCGGCCCGAAGGAGGTCGATCAGTACCAAGTATGTGGCGAAAATCGTAAATGAAATCATAATAGTCTATATAAAGCGGGAGACATGTATGATAACCAAAATACGATACAAAACATATAAGCGGTCATGTCAAGTCGAGGACTCGCCTCAAAGTCATCACTCGTGCGTGGAATCCTCCATCACTTGCCGTGTAGGTGTAACATATAACCATGTGACCGCGGTGGCATCCTACCTCATTTGTCGGCGTACATATACAATATATATATATATATAATCTGCGCCGCATTCCGGAATCCCTCATCGGTGTAGCATGGACATAATGTCGTATATACCATGCCGGAATCCCTCATCGGTGTAGACAGGTCTTCATGGGGAGCTAGCCCATGGAATAATAGTAATGGTCACATGCCCCCGGAATCCCTCATCGGTGTAGACATGCCCATGTGACAATGATAATATACCAGGAGTTTAACCCGCTGCATGGCCGCATGCCCCCGGAATCCCTCATCGGTGTAGACATGTCCATGTGATAATAATAATATACCGGGAGTTTAACCCGCTGCATGGCCGCTTGCCCCCGGAATCCCTCATCGGTGTAGACATGTCCATGTGATAATAACAATGGAAGCATACCCGTGGAATCCTCTGTCACTGTCGGTACGTCCAACAAATTCATAACAAGTCAGCCGGCCCCTCAACCGAGAGACGCGGTAACATAGTAATACCACCAAAGGCTATCACAACTAGCATAGGCAAATTTAACATATTCTTAGACTTTCGTTAACATGTAAATAGATTAGCCATCTATATAACTCAAGTACTCCCATTTTATGCCAACAATCCGGGTTTTAACCCTACAGTACTACGTACATTAAAATCTTTCAAAAGATCCATTTCTTTTACAAAGGTCACACGATACCCGTAGTATCAAAATAGAGTGACTATCATTTTAAGTAAACCAAAACAATTTCCATACCTTCTTTTGAATAAACCAAGACAATACCGTGCCTTCTTTTTAAATCGAAAACACTTCAATTCTTCAAGTCTCTCTCTTTTATAAATCAAGTTCCTTACTTAGGAAATTTAAGAAAACAATACGTGTTTATAATGATTCTTATTAAAGTAGCCATGATCTATAAAATGTAATACAATTTTGTCTTATCTTAGCTTCTATGCAGATGGAAGATTCTACTTGTTTTAATATAATTAATTGTCGTTACTTTTTCCTTTATTAACGCTGCAATGGCTTGTTCGATACTTATTCCCATTTTCCGAAATCAATATAACTTATTCCTTTTCCTTTTCTTTAGACAAAGTACTCATTTCTCACGAATGAGGTTTCACCATTTTTTTTAACACAATTAAAGTTCTTCACATTTCATATCAAGTCAATTTAAGTCAAGTCTCTTATTTTTTTAAAAACCAATAAACCAGTCTTTTACCTACATAAAGTCGTTATAGTTAACTTCCCATTAAACCATTAAAACACTTTATGTTTTAAACCAACCAAATTCGTTTAGCACACATACGTCTACCGTACTACATAGTTTACAAAAATCATGCTAGAAAGGATAGGAAGAGGTTCAGATACCTCGCGACGATTATCGACAATTAGCAAAACGCTCCAAAGTACTATAACCTTGCTAGCCTTTTCCACCCTTCAAGTAGAATACGCTACTCGTAGTACTTCAACCTATAATGGCCATGAAACGTCTATTAACTTCTAGATCCCTTCGTAGAATATTTCTAAGTACAAGGTTCCCTATTCTACGGAAAATTCGGCAGCACCTCCCCCGTTTCTACTCAATTTGTTATACCCCGTAATTCCAGAGTATGTACGTGAGGGCGTACGTACAAAAGTTTAAGCCTTAAGTAAGCAAAGTGGCGAAATTTGTACACAACTACCGAAAAGAATCGTTTTCCGGCGAAACGTTTTCTAGAACTTGCGTAGGGAAAATTACGGCTATGTCATTTATAATTTTTGCGGATTTTTCCGAGAGATGGAATATTTTGGACCAACGAGAGGGTGACACTTGTCACCCTCAAGTGGGAGGTCACTTGGACGAAACCTTAGGCGTTTTTTTGGCCTTTCTTTTTGTCAAGGATTAGGTAGGATATTTGTGTGGTAGATTGATAAGGTGGGACCTACACACACATGTCCAAATCCTCACCCTACACTTGCCTACCACTTGGCTTAATCTTAGCCATTGATTGGCCTATAAATACCCCTCTAATGCAAGACATTTCTTCATCCACACTTGTGAAAATCCAAGGCAAAATCCCTCTCCCTCCTCTCAGCTCTCGTCCAAATCACCCCTCCCCAGAAGGCCTCAGCGAACCCCCTGCCTAAAGTTGTTCTCGAAAATACCCCCTTTGGTAGAAAAATACTTCTCCAAGTATTGTTGTTATTATTCCAAAATACTTTAGCCCAATACCTTGTAGTACTTTCCAAAGTTACCTCTATACGTAGAGCCCGGAAATACTACTATATTCCCTTAAGTCACAAAAACGAAACCCTAAGGAAAATCTTCATAGTCGGTTGAAGTATTAAGAAGAGGTTGCGTAGAACTTCTAAGGGTTGTTTGGAGCGGGTTGGAGCGCCCGGAGTAGGAGCTAAAACGTTGCTCAGGATCGACTTATAACTTGGATAATTTTGGGCTTATCGAGGTAAATACTCTTGTCCTTATATTGTAATTGGAAATTACATACTGTAGTATTATTAGTGTCACGACCCGTTCCGGGGCCGTGGTAGTGCCTCAGGGGCACCCAGTAGTCATACATCAGTGTCGGCGGAAATATAAAGCAAGACATGAAACGATTTATAAAATAAGACACAGTTTATGTGAGAAAACATCGCCTTTCGGCGTATATATATAAACATGGTTTAGCGATTAAATCCGGACTGACATGACTACAGGACCTCTGAAATATACAACTATGGCGGGACGGGGCCCGCCATACCTCGCATACAAAACTATCTACAACAGGGAGATCATACCCAAGTAGAGCCTCGGAAAAGATGGAGCTCGACAGCGTAGAGATCCTAAGAATGTGGATCTAGCACCTTGCCCTTACTGCGGCATGAGCGGCCCAGAAGGAGTCGATCTGACAGTACTAAGTATATGAAGCGTAAAAATACTTAAATGAAACATATCATTTTAAAAGCAGTTTGCAAGTATGTATGAAACAACGAGAAACGCGCATAGTGCCACATCACAAACAAAGCAATAGGTAAGCATAAGAGTCTTTTCTAGGTGCGAATGATCGAGCGGGGCCAATTTCGTAGTATCACCATGCAAGCCTAATCACGGACTCCGTAGTCGCGTAGGCCAATCACATAGGCGCGCAGGGTATATAACCCGCGTCGGTAGCTACTCCTCGGCGTAAATCACGGACTCGTAGTCCGCGTAGCCACATAGGCGCGTGAGGTATAACCCGCACACTAACACGGAACTCCGTAGCTCGCATGGGTCCTTGGACCAGCATGAGGTATTCTCGAATCATGGTCGGACACGCTGAGTCTACCCGCGTCGGAGGGCGACAACCCGTGTATGTCAAGAGGTGAGTGATGTTACACTAACCTAACGACTTATCGTTAAACAACATAAGCACAACAGAATACTCTTTTACACAAACTTTACAAGACACTAACACATAGCATCATATCATGTCTACTTATCAAACCATCTTATTATTCTTTTCACAATTCAATATAAGTACATTATAAACACATAGGCAAAGCTGTTTCTTTTATAAATCTTAAGTGGTTATACTTAACTTCCCATAAAGCTAGTATAACTCTTAAGCACATTTAAAAACCAATTAGTTCTCTTACATTAAAAATGATTCGTATTCTTTTGAAATGCTTTGGATCTTTATTATTAGGGCTTAAGTCGTGAGGCATTGCAGTAAGTGTTATCGGGCTTAAGCGTGAGGCATTGCCGTAAGTGTTATTCGAGGCTTAAGTCAAAGACATTGCGTAGTTATTATTAGTTAACACGTATGCGTCTACCGTACTATATATATATTGTAAAATATCATGCTTTAGGAAGAATCACATACCTTCTTAGCGAAAACCACCTGCCAAGTTGAATATGTCGCGCGCAGAGAGTCAGCCTATAATAGTCACAAACATCTATCAAAGACTACTCTGAAGGTCATTCTAAGCGGAGGGTTCACAATTCTATGGAAAGTTGGGCACTTCCCTACCGGTGAGCTATATAAGTCGGCTGTGAAAGCAGTCCTATGTAAATCTGATTTGATTATTCTTCTTTTAAACCCTTCTCTTTGTAGTAGATTCAATTCTATTACGTGATATTCTTCTAAGTATTTAATACTTATTCTAATACTACTACGGTATGTATTCTCTAATTCAAAGAGGTTAGGATTAGTTACCTCGGTAAGCCCAATAATATCCTAGAAAAGTCGCGCTTTGAGCAGGTTTTGCTCTAAGTTGTATGCTCGAGAAACCTTAGAAGTTCTTCACAACTTCTACTAAGTACTAAGGTAGTTGGGCTAGGGTATTTTGGGCATTATAACAATACTAGAAGACAACTTTTCTACCAAGGGAGGGTAGATTTTTGGCTAGGCTAGGGGGCCTCGACCAAACTACTAGGCTAGAGGGGTATTCGGCCAGGGCCTTCACAGGGAGGGGAGGGTTGGACGAAAAGGCTACAAAGGGAGAGGAGAGGATTTTCAAGACTTGGAAAGATTTGTGGATGAAGAACTCTTCATCTCTAAGGGGGTATTTATAGGTTAAGAAGTGGCCAACCAATGGCCAAGATTAAGACAAGTGCAAGGCTAGTGTAGGGTGAGGATTAACTATACACAAATATCCTACCAACTCCTTGACTTGTGCACAAGGCACAAAAGCGTGCCAATGGTTCTTCAATTCGTCCAATGGGCGATTTCAAATCCACAAATTGGAGGTGCCAAGTGTCGCCCTCCCGTTGGTCAAAATGTTTCGTCTCTCGGAAAAATCCGCAAAAATTAGAAATGGCATAGCGGAATTTACCTACGAAATTTGTGGAAAGCGTTTCATCGGAAAACGATTCTTTTAGCGAGTTGTGCACAAATAAGCGTTTTGCCTAAACTTTAAGGCTAGACTTTTATCGTATTCCCTACGTACATACTGCGGAAATACGGGTATAACATTCTCCCTCGCAGAAACATTCGTCGAATGTTCCTTCCAACGATTAACGATAAGATTCTTCATAACTTAACGATTTGCAAATGCCACACACGGCCCGCGAGCAACAAGGCAGTAAATGATAACGAAAATTTACAAGTAGGAAAGTGAATTACGGAGGTGTGGGGAATAGGTGAGGATACTTCGCCTCATGTCCTCGCGGCTTCCCACGTCATCTCCTCCACGAGCTCGTTCGCCCACAGACTTTGACGGAAGCCACGTCCTTGGTCATGAGCGCCTAACACGAAGATCGACTATCGCTATGGGAATCTCTCATACGATAACCCCTCGATCACTGGACATCGTCAATCGGGTGTACCACTAGATGGATCCCGATACATCTCGCCGGCATAGATCGTGAAGCGGATGCACCGCCTCCGGATCGGACGGCAGATCCAACTCGTAGGCAAACTTGCCTAACCTGCGGACAATCTGAAACGGCCCAATATACCTTGGGCTGAGTTTCCCCTTCTTCCTGAATCTCATCACACCCTTCATGGGTGACACCTTTAGGAAAACCCAATCATGAACCTCGAACTCAAGATCTGGCGGCGATGATGCACTCGACTTACGGTGACTGCGAGCTGTCGATAGCGCTCTCGGATAAGCTTCACCTTATCCACACTGCTGTACCAAATCTGGTCCCACTAGCCGCACCTCGCCCATCGAACCAACCTATAGGCGATCGCACTTCCTCCCATACAAGGCCTCATGGCGCCATCCGAATCTTTGGAGTGGTAGCTATTATTATCGCGAACTCAACTAGAGGCAAATGATCCTCCCAACTACCATCGAAGTCAATAACACGTGCTCGCGGCATATCCTCGAAGTGCGGATAGTGCGCTCTGCTGTCCGTGCATGCGTGGATGAAATGCGATGCTCGGGCTAACTGCGTCCCTAAACCCTCTGGAAGGACCTCAGGAAGTTAGCGATGGTGGGCTCCTGCATGCGATATGATCAGTAGGGACTCCATGCGATCGGCGATCTCTCGGATGTAAAGTGCGGCATAGTCCTCGGTAGAAAAAGTCGTCTGACGGGAAGAAAGTGGGCTGATTTCGTCGACTGTCGACGATAACCCATATAGAATCATGTCTCCTCCGAGTGCGAGGTAATCTGTGATGAAGTCCATGTTGATTACCTCCCACTTCGGTCGGGATCTCAATCGCTGCAACAAACCACGGGCCTGCGGTGCTCTACCTTCACTGGCCGACAACACGGGCGAGCTACGAACTCGCAGCGTCCTCTTCAAGCCATCCACCTTGATACGGATCTAAGGTCGTGGTACATCTTGGTCGACCGGATGGATGAAATGCTTGTGTGTGCTTCCCGAGAACCTCTGCGAAGTCTGAAACATCCGGAACACACAATCGCCTCAAACCTTAGCACCCGTGGTGCTACCTCAAGGACCGCTTGCCCTCACGAAGAGTCAGATCAAGATATCGAATCAAAGTTTGGATCCTCGAGCTGTTGCCTCTTCACCTCGCCGATGATGGAAGACTCGGCAACCTCACGAACTCTAACCCCTGCTATCGGAATCAATCAAGCGGACACGAGGCTCGCTAAGCGGTGCAAATCACGAACCATGTCCCTCCTCTCTGCCGTCGATAGGCTCCCGTTGACCTACGACTAAGGCATACGCCACAACATTGGCCTTCCCGGGTGGTACAGGATATCAACATCGTAATCCTTAAGCAACTCTAACCACCTTCTGCCGTAAGTTCGGCTCCCTCTTTGAAGATATCTTGGAGGCTCTTGTGGTGCGTAAAAATATCCACGTGAACCCATACAAATGGTGCCTCGGATCTTCAAAGCGTGAATCACGGCCCAACTCCAAATCATGGGTGGGGTAGTTCTCTCGTGTTTCTTGGTGTCGGGATGCATATGCTATAACCTGCCATCTTTGCATCAACACATCCCAACCCGATGCACGGCGCATCACAATATACGACATAACCATCCGGACCCTACGGAAGAGTAAGAACGGGCGGTCGTCGAGTCTCTCTTTCAACAGCTGGAAACCACGCTCATAAGCATCGATCCATTGAAACTTGGCGCCTTACGAGTCGGCCTAGTCAATGGTGCGAGAGATAGAAGCAAACTTCTCCACGAACGCCGATAATATCCTGCAAGGCCCGAGCTGCGAACCTCTGCCGGAGTAGTAGGTCTAGGCCAAGTCTTTGCCTCGATCTTGGCGTATCCACTCGAATGCCATCGGCCCGACAATATGCCCAAGAAACGCCAGAAGTCAACCAAAACTCACATTTGGAAAACTTGGCGTACAAGCTGCTAGTCTGAAGCGTCGGCCACGATCCTCAAATGCTCGCGTGCTCTTGCTCACGGCGAGAATAAACCAAGATATCATCAATGAACACTATCACAAGCGTGTCCAAAATGGTTTGAACACTCGGTTCATCAAATCCATGAATACCACGGAGCATTGGTCAACAAAAGACATGACCACGAACTCATAATGCGTCTGGGTCGGAATGCGATCTAGGGACATCCACCTCTCGACTACTTTGATGATAGCGATCGCGGATCAATCTTGGAGAAACATCTCGCACCACTGCATGGTCGAACAAATCATCAATCACAGGAAGGGTATTCGTTCTTAATGGTCACCTTGTTCACCGTAATCAACACACGTGCGCGGCGTCGTCCTTCTTCTTCACGAACAATAGCGCTCCCGGGGAGAAACACTAGGCTGATGAAGCCGCTTCTCCGGCAAATCTCTGCTGATCCTTCAACTCTCTCAACTCGGCGGGTGCCATTACGTATGGCGGAATGGAAATAGGCGAGTGTGCGCAATATGTCAATACAAAACTCAATCTCCTCTCGGGAGGATACGGAGGTCATGCGGAAACACGTGCGGGAACTGGCGACTCATCGGGCCAGTGAAAATCTGGTACCGACTTGATTATCAAACACCGAACGAGATGGTAGATATACCGCCTGCACCATCTTCCTAGCCTTGAGGTAGGAAATAAACCTACCCGCGGCGTCCGTGCTCTCCCACTCAACAATGGCTCCTCAGAAGCTGGAACCGTACTAATCTCTGCGGTCTATATTGGCGTAGCAAGAAGCTAGCCAATCCATCCCCATGATCACGTCGAAGTCAATCATCTCCAACTCTATCAAGTCGGCTGAGGTCCGGCGGTAAATAGTCACGGGACAAGCTCATATACGCCGAGCTACCACGAATCACCCAGGCGTAGCTACTCGAAAGGTCTATGGACTCGGGCTCTATCCCTATCCTACTAGCAACAAGGGAGATATATAGGACATAGTAGAACCGGATCTATCAAAGCATACACATCAAACCCAAAAGCGATAAAGTACGTGGCGACATCGGTGAGGCCTCACGATCTGTCGGTGGACAAAGCATAAATGCGGTTACGAGGACCGCGAAGCGGGACCGAGCCACGACCTGCGCGACCTGGCGACCCATGAGTACCACGCCCTCGGGCGAGTAGCTGTAGGAGATGAAGACGGCGAAAGAACACATGGTGACCACTACCATCAGCCTTGCCGCCTGGACGGTTCCTCGCATAGTGACCTGCGGCCTGGCAAACAAACTCCGTACCACAACTCGAAGTGGGATCTACCGCATCGGCCACTGCGAGGTGGTCGTCGGCAGAACCTCTGCCGCTGGATGCTCAAGTCACGGGGCCACAGTGCGCCTCGAATATCTGGTGTCTTGAGGGCGGTGCAGAAGTGCTCAGGTGGTTGTGGTGCAAATAGGCTCTGCTTTGAGGCCGCCACCACGATAGCCACCAAACGACCCTGCCGTCCTGGTCTTCTTCTGCTGCTGCCTGTCCCACGGCGATCTCGCTCACATCCAAGAGCATGTGCTGCGTGCGGGTAATGTCCATACCCGGTGAAGAAACACCACATGACTCGGCCATATAGTCATCTAGCGGTGACGTAGCGGTGCACCCTATCCTCCATATCGCTACCAATCTGGGACATATCGAGCCAATGAATCAAACTCGACATTGTACTCACGGCAAGGTCGTCCTCTCGCCTCGGCGGTAAAAATCTATCGGCCGCGCCCTCGCCATCTGTGGAGGCAAGAAGTGAGTGAGGAAAGCCTCGAGAACTCATCCCAGTAGGCGGGGCGCGTGCTCTCCCGGGATAACTCCACGAATCAAACCAATCAAGCTGCGGTATCACGCGGCCGACGCGAACCGAAGGTCACGGACTCTGTCTTTGAGGCCTTGATCACGCGTGATCCTCTGAAGGGCGGATGAACTCCTGCGGATCATCCTCCGGCCTCGACCCGAAAAACTCTGGCGGGCTACAACTCAAGAAATCTCGCAGCCTCAAACTATCTGCCCTCGGGTGTACCACGGGTGCGGCCGTGGGCTAGGCCCCAGGCTGCGCGTCGGCCTCTCGCCGTGTCGGGCCACAACTTTGTGATAGTTGGCCATCTCCTTGTACCCTAACTCCTCCGCCCCAGGCTGTGGGACAGGAGGTGTGGGTACTGTGGTCTCTGCTGGGGCTGGCGGCGTCATAGAACTCGTCGTCTCTGGTATAGACTAGGCCTGAGCCCTCGTGACTCTGGGTGTCTGCTAGCGACTCCCTTTGCTTTGCCGCCATACGGGCGGGTTGCCTTACGTGGAGGCATAACTGTTATAGGAAAGGAATACGTTAGAGGGGTCCAACCTATAACACAGCTCTAAAGCACGATCTCAGAATGAGAAAAATGGAAACCAATCCTAAATATCCTATAGCCTCCTGATTATTGGTGTGGTGCACCACACCAATAATCAAGACTCTACTAGATACGGTGCGTAGACACTTTCAGAGGATTAATCGCTCCGATACCACTTTTGTCACGACCCATTCGGGCGTGGTAGTGCCTGCCAAGGGCACCCAGTAGTCATACATCAGTGTCGGCGGAAATATAAAGCAAGACATGAAACGATTTATAAAATAAGACACGGTTTATGTGAGAAAACACGCCTTTGGCATATATATATAAACATGGTTTAGCGATTACATCAAACCTTTGTACAACATGACTACTGCACCTCTAAGGAAATATACAACTATGGCGGGATGGGGCCCATACCATACCTGTATGCAAAACTATCTACAGTGAGGAGATCATACCCAAAAGTAGAGCCTCGGAAAAGATGGAGCTCGGCAACGTAGAGATCCTAAGAATGTGGATCTAGCACTGCTTGCCCTTACTGCGGCATGAACAGCCCGAAGGAGGTCGATGCAACGGTACTAAGTATATGAAATCAGAAAATACTTAAATGAAACATATCATTTTAAAAGCAGTTTTGCAAGTATGTATGAAACAACGAGAAACGCACATAGTGCCACATCACAAACAAGAGCGTGATAGGTAATCAGAATGAGTCTTTTCTGAGGCTGCGGTGCTCTCTCGGCATCGCCTGGACTCGTAGTCCACATGGCCACATAGACCGCATGAGGTATAACCCGCACACTAACTCGGAACTCCGTAGCTCGCATAGGTCCCTTGGACCCGCATGAGGTATTCTCGAATCATGGTCCTGCACGGCTGAGTCTACCCGCACGGCGACTTAACCCCGATAATATGTCAAGAGGTGGTGATG
The DNA here is from genome assembly GCA_029844215.1 of Przewalskia tangutica. Classification (NCBI taxonomy): domain Eukaryota; kingdom Viridiplantae; phylum Streptophyta; class Magnoliopsida; order Solanales; family Solanaceae; genus Przewalskia; species Przewalskia tangutica. Next base: position 73,228,247 of record CM056722.1, on the reverse strand, counting down.
TTACACTAACCTAACGACTTATCGTTAAACAACATAAGCACAACAAGAATACTCTTTTACACAAACTTTACAAGACTAACACACATAGCATCATATCATGTCTACTTATCAAACCATCTTATTATTCTTTTCACAATTCAATATAAGTGCATTATAAACACATAGGCAAACTGTTTCTTTTATAAATCTTAAGTGGTTATACTTAACTTCCCATAAAGCTAGTATAACTCTTAAGCTTACATTTAAAAACCAATTAGTTCTCTTACTGTTAAAAATGATTGATATTCTTTGAAATGCTTTGGATCTTTATTATTGGGCTTAAGCTAGTGAGGCATTCAAGTAAGTGTTATCGAGGCTTAAGCGTGAGGCATTCGTAAGTGTTATTCAGGCTTAAGTCAAAGACATTGTCGTAGTTATTATTCGATTAACACGTATGCGTCAGTACTATATATATTGTAAAATATCATGCTTTAGGAAGAATCACATACATACTCATGAAAACCACCGCCAAGTTGAATATGTCGCGCACGAGAGTCGACTATAATAGTCACAGACATCTATCAAAGACTACTCAAGGTCATTCTAAGCGGAGGTTCACAATTCTATGGAAAGTTGGGCAGCACTTCCCTACAGGTGAGCTATATAAGTCGGCTGTGAAAGCAGTCCTATGTAAATCAGGTTTGATTATTCTTCTTTTAAACCCTTCATTGTGGTAGATTCAATTCTATTCCGTGATATTCTTCTAAGTATTTAATACTTATTCTAATACTACTACGATGTATTCTCTAATTCAAAAGAGGGTTAGGATTAGTTACCTCGGTAAGCCCAATAATATCCTAGAAAAGTCGCACTGAGCTAGGTTTTGCTCTAAGTTGTATGCTCAGGAAACCTTAGAAGTTCTTCACAACTTCTACTAAGTACTAAGGTATTTGGGCTAGGGTATTTTGGGCATTATAACAATACTAGAAGACAACTTTTCTACCAAGGGAGGGTAGATTTTTGGCTAGGCTAGGGGGCCTCGGCCAACTACTAGGCTAGAGGGGGTATTCGGCCAATGGCCTTCACAAGGAGGGGAGGGTTGGAAGGCTACAAAGGGAGAGGAGAGGATTTTCAAGACTTGGAAAGATTTGTGGATGAAGAACTTTTCATCTCTAAGGGGGTATTTATAGGTCAAGAAGTGGCCAACCAATGGCCAAGATTAAGACAAGTGCAAGGCAAGTGTAGGGTGAGGATTAACTATACACAAATATCCTACCAACTCCTTGCACAAGCACAAAAAAGCGTGCCAATGGTTCTTCAATTCGTCCAATGGACGATTTCAAGTCCACAAATTGGAGGGTGCCAAGTGTCGCCCTCCCGTTGGTCCAAAATGTTTCGTCTCTCGGAAAAATCCGCAAAAATTAGAAATGGCATAGCCGGAATTTACCCTACGAAAGCTGTGGAAACGTTTCATCGGAAAACGATTCTTTTAGCGAGTTGTGCACAAATAAAAACGTTTTGCCTAAACTTTAAGGCTAGACTTTTGTACGTATTCCCTTACGTACATACTCTGGAAATACGGGGTATAACAATTAGAAATGAATATAAGATTCATAGAAGAGAATTGAACTGTAATAGAAGGATATTACAGAAAAGACTTGAATAGATCACATCAGAAGAATATTTAAAGTAGAAGATTAAACTGTACATACATAGGACTGTATTTACAGTAGACTTATAACCTTTATTGGTTGAATGTTCTGCGAGTAGCATGTGCTACTTGGAAGGTGGACAAGGCTAGCCGGGTTATAGCCGTGGAGCGTTTTGCTAATAGTCGATAATCGTCGCGAGGTATGTGATTCTTCCTATCCTCTTGAGCATGATATTTTAAAAGAATATATATATAGTACGGTAGACGTACGTGTGTTAACTGAATGTAGTTTTATGGCAATGTCTTTTGACTTAAGCCTGAGTAATAAGAATCTGCAAGTACTTTAAAAGAATATATATATAGTACGGTAGACGCGTGCGTGTTAAGCGAATGTAGTTTCTGGCAATGTCTTTTGACTTATGTTATACCGTATTTCCAGTATATGCGTGAGCGTGCGACAAAAGTTTAGCCTTAGAGATTAGGCATTGGGCGAAAATACTTGGGCACAACTCACTAAAAGAATCGTTTTCAAAAGCGTTTTACAAAACTTGCGAAGGAAAATTACGGCTATGTCATTTCTAATTTTTGCGGATTTTTCCGAGAGACAAACATTTTGGACCAACAAGAGGCGACACTTGTCACCCTAATTGTGGGCAATTAGGCAATTAAGGTAAAGTGGACGATTTGGAGGCTTGTTTTGTCAAGGAGTTGGTAGGATATTTTTGTGTAGTAGATAGATAAGGACACTTGCATAAATCCTCACCCTACACTTGCCTTGCACTTGGCTTCATCTTGGCCATTGGTTGGCCATTTCTTGACCTATAAATACCCCCCTTAAGATGAAGAGTTCTTCATCCAGAAATCAAACTTTCCAAGTCTAAAATCCCTCCCTCTCCCTTGTGAGCTTCTCGTCCAAGAGCTCTTCCCCCCATAAAGAGCCTGGCAGAAACAACCCTAGCCCTAGAAACACCCTCCCTTGGTAGAAAAGTTGTCTTCCAAGTGTAGTTACTATTCCGAAAAATACCCAAGCCCAAATCCTGTATAGTATTTTAGTAGAAGTTGTTGGAAACTTATAAGGGTTATTGGAGCTATCGGAGCGTACAAATTAGGAGCTAAACCTTGCTCAGGAGCGACATTTAACTTGGATAATTTTAGGCTTATCGAGGTAAATACTCTTGTCCTTCTATTGTAATTGGATATTACATATAAGAATAGTTAAGACTTGAGTATAAGATATAGAAGAATATTAAAGAATAGAATTGAACTGTTATCACATTAGAAGGGTTTAAAAGAAGAATAATTGAACTGTACTTACATAGGACTGTTTTCACAGTAGACTTGAGTAGCTTGACGGGTAGGGAAGTGCTGCCCAAATTTCCGTAGAATAGAGAACCCTCTGCTTAGAACTGTTTACAAAATAGTCTAGACGTTGATAGACGTATTTGACTATTATAGGCTGATTCTCTGCGCGCGACATATTCGACTTGGCAGGTGGTTTTCGCCGAGAAGGTATGTGATTCTTCCTATACTCTTAAGCATGATATTTTAAGATATATATATAGTACGGTAGACGTACATGTGTTAACTGAATAATAATTACGGCAATGTCTTTGACTTAAGCCTGAATAATAATTACGGCAATGTCTTTTGACTTAAGCCTGAATAATAAGAATCTTGATGCATTTCAAAAGAATACTGAATCATTTTTTAATAGAAGAGAAATATTTGTTTTTTAAACAAAAAGCTTAAGAGTTATACTAGCTTTATGGGAAGTTAGGTATAACAACTTAAGAAAGATAAAAGGAACTGTTTACTTATTTGTTATAAAAACCTTGTATTGATTTCTGTAAGGTGTAGTAAGATTGTTGATAAAAGACATATTATGATGCTACGTGTGTTAGTGTCTTGTGATGTTGTGAAAGGGGGTCATTCTTGTTGTGCTTACGTTGCTAAACGGTAAGTCAGTTGTAATGTTATTATATCACCTACCCTTGACTTATTATCAGGGCTTGCCACCCTTGATGCGGTCTATACGGTCTATGCGATCCGTGTGACTATGCGAGTGCGGAGTTCGTGATTGATCATTCCGGTGTTTTATCCGTCGCGGGGATGCCCTATGCGATGCAGTGTGACTATGCGGTCTATTGAGACTATGCGGTGCGGGAGTCGAGGAGGGTGCAGGGTTAGCTACCGTCGAGGAATACGTCATGCGGGGCTGTGGGTGACCTATGCGGATGCGGAGTCGTGATTAGGCACGCATAATGATACTATGGGCGATTGGCCTTGCTTCGATCATTCGCGGCCTAGAAAAGACCTGTTTACCTATTATTGTTCTTGTTTGTGATATGGCACTATGTGCAATTGAACTGATTGTATTTGCAAATGGTTTTAAATACTTTGATTTCATTTAAGTACTTTACAGTTTCACATACTTGGTACCTGTTGTACTGACCTCCTTCGGGGGGCTGCGTTCATGCCGCAGGTAAGGGCAAGCAGGTGCTAGATCCACATCCTTAGGATCTTTTTGCTTTGGTGTCAGGAGCTCCATCTTCTCCGGAGGCTCGACTTTTGGGTATGATCTCCCTGTTGTTGTATATAGTTTTGTACATTCAGGGTATGGCGGGGCCTTGTCCTGCCATAGTTGTTATCTTCTTAGGAGTCTAGTCCTATTATGCGGTTGGGATGTAGCTGCAAAACTATGTTTATATATATATCTTAGAAAGCGACATTTTCTCATAAAGCGTGTCTCATTTACAATCGTTTCATGTCTTGTTTTATATTCACGATTACTCGATTATGACTACTTGGGTGCGGGTAAGACACGATTGTCACGACCGAATCTGGGCGTGATGGTGCCTTACCCGGGCACCCTAGTGATACAACATCGAGTAATCGTGAACATAAACACATACATGAAACAAATGAAATACAAACGATGTCTGAGAAAACTTGCCTTTCGGCATATATATAAATAACAACTCCTACAAATGAACAGCTTTAATCCTTTTACAACCACGCCCACAACAAGATTACTGCACTCTAAGAAATGATACGACAACAATGGCGGACAGGCCCCGCCATACCTGAATGTAAATACCTACAACGACAGGGACTATACCAAGATAAGCCTCCGAGAAACGGAGCTTTCCCAAACGCCGAATCGTGACCCTAAGAGCGAGGATCAACGATCGTGTACCTTTACTGCGGCATGAACGCACTTCAAGGAGGTCGACAACAGTACCAAGTATGTGAAATCGAAAATAAATCAGTAAATGAAATCATAGTAGTCTATATAAAGCAGAGACATGTATGATAACCAAACTACGATTCACAATAAATAAGCAAATATGTCAAGTCGTGACTCACGCTCAAAGTTATCACAATAAAACCGTGACGGCAAGTGCGAAGGCATAGCCGACTACTAAGACCCACGCACAAAAATACCACAAATCAGATCCCGAGGTCTTTCTAGACCGCACCACATGATCGGCCGCCACTCGCCCGCAATATCAATGCGCGTCTATCCTCGAACTCTCGCAGCCCGCATAGGTCACCCACGCACCCGCATGAGGTATTCTCGAATCATGGTCCTGCATCGCCGAGGTATACCCGCATCGGCGCGCTAACCCTCGGTATCCGCCTAGGCTCCGCAGCCCGCATAGTCTCAAAGACCGCATAGTCTCAGCACCGCATAGGAATCCCCGCATCGCTAAACACCGGAATGATCAATCTCGAGCTACCGCACTCCGCATAGTCACAAGGATCGCATAGTTGTAGAGACCGCATCAAGGGTGGCAAGCCCGGTATAATAAGTCGGGGGGTATGTGATATAATAACGACAACGGGCTTAACGCTTGACAACGTAAGCACAACAAGAGTGACCCCTTACACAATAATCACAAGATACTAACACACGTAGCATCCTAACATGCTTACTTATCAAATCAACAAGAAAGTATTACAAGGCTATCACAAACCAATACAATCAAGTTATTCACACAAGGTACTTTCTACTAACAAGTTCGGGTACCTATCCCCAAAGTACTTCATACATTAAATCTTTAAAAGATACGTTACTTCCCAAAACCACACAATACGTAGTATATGAAAATAGAGTGATTATCTTTTTAAAGTAAATCAATTACTTCTCTTTGTAAAATCAAGTAGCAACATTTTTTTCCAATGTTCAAGTTTGCCTAATTTCCAATGTTCAAGTTTGCCTAATTTCCCATGTTCAAGTTTGCCTTTTTAGAAAGGTTTCGTAGTTCATAGTCTTATTCAATTAAGAATATAATTCTCCTTTAAACAATCTGAGAAACATAAGCCTTATATGTGAGTAGGATATTCTTGTTTATAACAATCTTATTACAGCAGCCATGATCTAGGAAATATCATTTTGTCTCATCTTAGCTTCTATGCAGATGGAAGTTTCTACTGGTTTTAATAATACTTAATTATTAAAAACATTTCCTTTTATTAACGCTGCAGTGGTTTGTCGATACACATTCTGATTTCCAAAATCAAGAAACATTCTTAAGACGTTATACCTAACTTTCCATAAAGCTAGTATAACTCTTAAGTTTTCAAAACAAATCAAGTATTACCTCTTCTTTCAAAATGAATCAAAACCTTTTGAAATACTTCAAGTTCTTTATTAACACATAACAAGCCGCTTATAGTTCAAATCGATTACCTTTAAAACCACAAGTATTTTCTTACCAACATAAAGTCATTATAACCAACTTCCCATAAAGCCGTTATAACACTTTATGTTTTAAACCAATCAAATACATTTAGCACATGTACGCCACCGCATTACATAGTTCACACATATCATGCTAGAAGAGATAGGAAGAGGTTCACATACCTCGCGACGAGTATCGACTAATAGCAAAACGCTCCAAGTACTTCCAACTGTCGGCTACTCCTTTAAGCCAAGTAGATCGCGCCACACGTAGTACTTCAACCTATAAGGCCACAAGGCGCTCATTAACATTTAGATCCCGTCGTAGAACATTCTACGAAAATTGAAGACCTCCCCCGCAACGTAATTCTCTTCCTCGATCGGGGCCGGCTACCAAGCCAACCAGGGGGGGGGGTTATACGTTTAATCCGGACGCACAATTCTACCTCACGTAAAAGCTACACAAGTTCATCAGTAATACGTCCTATGTAAATACCAAGACTTTCTTCAAAAGGTTTCTTATTATTCAGCTTAAGTCAAAAGACATTGCCGATAACAACGTTCAAGACTATATATAGTATACTTCAACTATATAATCTAACAACATGTAATTTCCAATTACAATAGGGGGACAAGATATTTACCTCTATAAGCCCATAATTATCCGAGTTTAAATGTCGATCCTGAGCAAGGTTTATCTCCTACTGCAAGGCCCGACCGCTCCAAACAACCCTTAGAAGTTCTAACCAACTTCTAAATACTCCAACTAACTATGGAGATTTTCCTTAGGGTTTCGGTTTTGTGGTCAAGGAAGTATAATAGTATTTCTGGCTTTTGTATAGGTATAACCTTATAATACTACCAGTTATAGGGCTAAGTTAATTTGGGCATTATAACAATAATTTTGAGAGTATTTCTACCAAGAGGGGGTATTAAACGAACGCAACTAGGCTAGGGGGGGGGGGGGGGTACCCCCCGGCCCCACAACAAGGAGGGGGGGGGGGAGGGCTCTCGGCCAAGGGGCCTTTAAAAGTGGGGGGGGGGGGTAGGACGAGAAGGCGCACAAGGGGAGGGAGGATTTCTAACACTTAGAACAATTTAGGACTGGATGAAGAAGACTTCCAAAGGGGGGGTATTTATAGCACAAGCCAAGGCCAACCAATGACCAAGATCTAGCCATGTGCTATGCAAGTGTAGGGCCAAGATTCACCCATGTGTCCTTGACCAACTAACACACAAAAATATCCTACCAACTCCCCTTGACCAACAAGGCCAATTCGTCCAACCCTCCTTTACCGCCCACTCACGCCCCAATGAGAGGTGCCAAGTGGCGCCTCTTGTTGGCCCAACACGCTTCGTCTCTGAAAAATCCGTAAAAAATAAAAATGACATAGCCGGAAATTCCCTACGAAAGCTCAAAACGCTTTCGTCGAAAAACCGACTTAACCGTGTTGTGAACAAAGTTAATTCGCCAAGCCTAATTCTCAAGTTCAAATTTTCTACGCACGCCCTTACGCATACTACGGAAATACGGTATAACATTCTCCTCATTAGAAACATTCGTCCCGAATGTTCCTTCTAAGGCTCAAAACAAACGTGCGCCAGTATAGTCTTCACTACTATACTTACGAGAATCAATCCTGCCACACCTGGCCGCAGAAACAACTTGCGCAAAATGCTTACATCCAAGTCCACGAGGAAACACCTCTAACATCACCAAAATGATACCACTTTTGTCACTTTGCTCGAGGCATTAACCTTCTCAGCGACCCAACGAATGGTACCGCCGCATGCGATCATCAAGCCGTCGACATTCGAACTCTTACTACATTTACATCGCTTCAGATTCAAAACTCGGGTTATTATCTTCAACTTGTCAGCATTAGCTGGGAACACTCTGGATGGATCTCCAATTTCCTTCTCGAACATAACACGAAAGACTGGACGCACTGCCTCCTAAGTCGGACGGCAAATGCTAACACATAGGCAACCTGACCTATTATTCACATGAACTCAAAGGCCCAAAGTAACTCGGGCTAAGTTCCCTCTGTATTCCAAAACTCGTACACCCAACCCGGTGGTACTTTCAAGAAGACCGACCGTCAACTCCGAACTCTAAGCGCCGCCGCCGATTATCCGCACGATTTCTCCGAGCCGCCGTAACCTCTTCTAGACAAGCTTTACTCTATCCACAGTCTGCTGGAACAAGCCTGAACCAACTATCTGAATCCTGCCACCATCGAACCAATCGACCGGCTACTCACACATCCGCCCCTACAAGGCTTCATAAGGCGACATCCGAACACTGAAATGGTAGCTTAAACACTCCTTCAACAGGAGACAACAATTCTCGCAACTATCCCTGAAATCCAAACACCGCCCGAGGGCGAACGTGATTCTCGAGACTTACTTGAGTTCCTAACCTTGCACGGTAAAACCTCCGTAAAAGAAACAACGCAACCCGGCTCCACCGTTCGACATAAGGTGAAGGTAGGCACCTCGTGCGCCTTTACAACCTTTCGATATATCATCTCGCATAACCTCTGCCGAGTAAACGGTCTTTGCTAGAAGACAACACTACCGACCTCGCCCAACCATCGGGTCGAACGCATCCACGAATTAAATGCGTTGGTTAACTAAACTTGGGCCTAACACCCTCGTGGCCCTACCACAAGTGACCACCACAAACCGACCCCACCACCATACATGCCGCGGGTTGACCCGCAACGCGGCCTCAATCCGACCCTAAACGCCGCGAAAACGCTAGCTCCTCAAGGAAAACTCTCACTAATCACGTTTAAAACCTAGCGGTCTTCTTAGCTCAACTACCCTCTTTCATTCCACACTACTCAGGGACTAATCCCACAAACATAACTCACGTGCACTAGCACTCCTATAAGGGTCAAACATAAACAATACATCTTTTTCTCGAGATGGCCTTACCTCTAAGGTCTCTACGTATAAAACTCTAAGGCTCACACCTTCTCTATCCCCCAAATCTTACTTGGTTAACTAACCAAGATTTCTAATCACCATTTACACAATGCTATCAGAATATAACACTTAAGGTATACTCACCTTATCACACATACTAAACCCTAGAGGGTTAAAGATCTATCTGTATCTACTGCTTCACTCCCCTTAGTCGTTCTAATCAAACCTGCCCGTAGGCGATAGCTGGAAGGTGACGAACTACCCACCGACCCTGAAGGCTAAGTCCTCCTACAAGGACACTCTTCGACACTAGACCCTGACGGTCATAGGTACAACAAGTACCAACCAAAAGACGACATTCCCCGGGATGACGTCTGTCACACTGTGAACCGGAAACCCTGGAGTTCTGACCAACTCCTGCATACCCCGAACGTCCCAACCCCGTGGAGGACCTTTCGTGACCGTGGATGTGCATAATCTAATCACGCGAGGCGACTCGCCGCAAGTTACCAAAGGACCTTGCTACCGCCCTTCTTCGCCCTCGTTAACCCGTCGATCTCTACGCTTTCGACTGCGTGCATAAGCCCGCATACGTGCCATGCTCAAGCCTAATCAAGAACTTACTTTGCACAACCTTCTCGTTGATAATCATCAAGACTCGCAGTACATCGGTATACTCTCTGGTAGTCAAATCCATAGTTAGTAACAGGGTCGCCTCCTTGCAATCTATATTCACTATTCTCGGTCGTGGAACTGAAGGTTCAAATATCATGGCCGCAGTAGGAACCGCCGCCGTGCTAAACTCGCTGGGCTAGTGACGCCGCAAAACTCCCGAATGAAGCACCACCTAAGGTGATAATGGGCTGTGCCCACGTAACCCTCTCGCATTTACTCGCAGCCTCCGGCCGCTTGCCCTCCCGGGCCCGGTGCCTCACGCGAGGCATAACGGTAAGGGAAAGAAATATGTTGGAGGGTCCAACTCACAACACGGCTCTAAGGCACGATCTCAGAGTGAGAAGAATAGAAACCAATCCTAAATATCCTATAGCCTCTTGATTATTGGTGTGGTGCACAACACACCGATAATCAAGACTCTATCGATACGATGCGTAGACACTTTCCGAGGATAACTGCTCGATACCACTTTTGTCACGACCGAATGGCCCGTGGATCGTGCCTTACCGGGCACCCTAGTGATACAACATCGAGTAATCACGAACATAAAACACATACATGAAACAAATGAAGTACAAAACAAGAATTGAGGAAAACTTGCCTTTCGGCATATATATAAATAACAACTCCTACAAATGAACGCTTTAATCCTTTTACAACCCCGCCACAACAGCATTCTGAGCTCTAAGAAATGATACGACAACAATGGCGGACAGGCCCGCCATACCACGAATATAAATACCTACAACGACAGGGACTATACCAAGATAAGCCTCGGAGAAACGGAGCTTTCCCAAACGCTGACTGTGACCCAAGAGGAGGATCAACGATCGTGTACCTTTACTGCACAGATGAACGCAGCTTCAAGGAGGTCGATAACAGTACCGTATGTGAAATCAAAATAAATCAGTAAATGAAATCATAGTAGTCTATATAAAGCAGAGACATGTATGATAACCAAACTACGATTCACAATAAATAAGCGAATATGTCAAGTCGTGGACTCACGCCTCAAAGTTATCACAATAAAACCGTGACGGCAAGTGCGAAGGCATAGCCGACTCACTAAGACCCACGCACCAAAAATACCACAACCGTATCCCGAGGTCTTTCTAGACCGCACCACATGATCGGTCGGCCACTCGCCCGCAATATCAATGCGCGTCTATCCACGAACTCTCGCAGCCCGCATAGGTCACCCATGCACCCGCATGAGGTATTCCTCGAATCACGGTCCTGCATCGCTGAGGTATACCGCATCGGAAGCGGCTAACCCTCGGTATCCGCTTAGGCTCCCGCAGCCCGCATAGTCTCAAAGACCGCATAGTCTCACAGATCGCATAGGAATCCCCGCATCGGGCTAAACACCGGAATGATCAATCTCGAGCTACCGCACCGTGATAGCCGTAGAGACCCGCGTCAAGGGTGGCAAGCCCGGTATAATAAGTCAAGGGGTATGTGATATAATAACAAGATAACGGCTTAACGTTTGACAACGTAAGCACAACAAGAGTGACCCCCTTACACAATAATCACAAGATACTAACACACGTAGCATCCTAACATGCTTACTTATCAAATCAACAAGAAAGTATTACAAGGCTATCACAAACCAATACAATCAAGTTATTCACACAAGGTACTTTCTACTAACAAGTTCGGGTACCTATCCCCAAAGTACTTCATACATTAAATCTTTAAAAGATACGTTACTTCCCAAAAACCACACAATACCCGTAGTATATGAAAATAGAGTGATTATCTTTTTAAAGTAAATCAATTACTTCTCTTTGTAAAATCAAGTAGCAACATTCTTTTCCAATGTTCAAGTTTGCCTAATTTCCAATGTTCAAGTTTGCCTAATTTCCCATGTTCAAGTTTGCCTTTTTAGAAAGGTTTCGTAGTTCATAGTCTTATTCAATTAAGAATATAATTCTCCTTTAAACAATCTGAGAAACATAAGCCTTATATGTGAGTAGGATATTCTTGTTTATAACAATCTTATTACAGCAGCCATGATCTAGGAAATATCATTTTGTCTCATCTTAGCTTCTATGCAGATGGAAGTTTTCTCCGGTTTTAATAATACTTAATTATTAAAAACATTTCCTTTTATTAACGCTGCAGTGGTTTGTCGATACACATTCTGATTTCCAAAATCATTAAAACATTCTTAAGACGTTATACCTAACTTTCCATAAAGCTAGTATAACTCTTAAGTTTTAAAAACAAATCAAGAATTATATCTTCTTTCAAAATGAATCAAAACCTTTTGAAATACTTCAAGTTCTTTATTAACACATAACAAGCCGCTTATAGTTCAAATCGCTTACCTTTTAAAACCACAAGTATTTTCTTACCAACATAAAGTCATATAACCAACTTCCCATAAAGCCGTTATAACACTTTATGTTTTAAACCAATCAAATACATTTAGCACATGTACGTCTACTGTACTACATAGTTCACACATATCATGCTAGAAGAGATAGGAAGAGGTTCACATACCTCGCGACGAGTATCGACTAATAGCAAAACGCTCCAAGTACTTCCAACTGTCGGCTACTCCTTTAAGCCAAGTAGATCGCGCCACACGTAGTACTTCAACCTATAAGGCCACAAGGCGCTCATTAACATTTAGATCCCTTCGTAGAACATTCTACGTAAAAATTGAAAGACCTCCCGCAACAAACAGCGTAAATCTCCTCCTCTATCGGGGCCGGCTACCAAGCCAACCAGGGGGGGTTATACGTTTAATCCGGACGTGCACAATTCTACCTCACAGAAAAGCTACACAAGTCTACTGTAATACAGTCCTATGTAAATACAGTTCAGTACTCTTCTTTCGAAAAGGTTTCTTATTATTCAGGCTTAAGTCAAAAGACATTGCCGATAACAACGTTCAGTACTATATATAGTATACTTCAACTATATAATCTAACAACATGTAATTTCCAATTACAATAGGGGGACAAGATATTTACCTCGATAAGCCCATAATTATCCGAGTTTAAATGTCGATCCTGAGCAAGGTTTAGCTCCTACTCCGTGCGCTCCGACCCGCTCCAAACAACCCTTAGAAGTTCTAACCAACTTCTACTTAATACTCCAACTAACTATGGAGATTTTCCTTAGGGTTTCGGTTTTGTGACTGAAGGGAAGTATAATAGTATTTCTGGGCTTTTTGTAAAGGTATAACCTTAGAATACTACAAGGTATATGGCTAAGGTAATTTGGGCATTATAACAATACTTTTGAGAGTATTTCTAACAAGAGGGGTATTATCAAAGCAACTAGGCTAGGGGTACCCCACGCCACACTACAAGGAGGGGAGAGGGCTCTGCCAAGGGCCTTTAAAGGGGAGGGGCTAGGACGAGAAGGCTCACAAGGGGGAGGGAGGATTTCTAACACTGAGAACAATTTAGGAATGGATGAAGAAGTCTTCCAAAGGGGGGGTATTTATAGCACAAGCCAAGGCCAACCAATGGCCAAGATCTAGCCAAGTGTTATGCAAGTGTAGGCCAAGATTCACCCATGTGTCCTTGACCAACTAACACACAAAAATATCCTACCAACTCCCCAACCAACAAGGCCAATTCGTCCAACCTCCTTTACCGCCCACTCACGTCGCTAATGAGAGGTGCCAGTGGCGCCTCTTGTCGCCCAACACGCTTCGCCTCTCGGAAAAATCCGTAAAAATAAAAATGACATAGCGGAAATTCCCTACGAAAGCGTGGAAAACGTTTGATCGGCGAAACCGATTCAATGTGTCAGGAACAAAGTTAATTCGCCTAATTCTCAAGTTCAAATTTTCTACGACGCCCCACGCATACTGCGGAAATACGGTATAACACTACCACGCCCCGAACGTCGTGACAAAAGTGGTATCGAGCGTTAATCCTCGGAAAGTGTCTACAGACCGTATCTAGTAGAGTCTTGATTATCGGTATGATGTGCACCATACCAATAATCTAGAGGCTATAGGATATTTAGGATTGGTTTCCATTCTTCTCACTCTGAGATCGTGCCTTAGAGCTGTGTTATAAGTTGGACCCCTCTAACGTATTCCTTTCGTAATGATTATGCCTCCACGTAAGACAACCGGGCCTGATGGGCAAGAAGCCGAGGGAGTCGCTAGTAGGACACCGAGAGTCACGAGGGCTCAAGCCCGCCTATACCGAGATGGCGAGTTCCATGACGCGGCCCCAAAGAGACCACAAGACCTCGCGCCTCGCATCCCGGCTGGGCGGAGGAGTTAGGGTACAAGGAGATGGCCCAGCTATTGGCCAGGATCGTGGCCAGACATGAGGACAGCCTGGATGCAGCAGCGATTCGAAATTTCAGAGTAGTACGGGTTTCACCCGAGGGCAGATAGTTTGAGGCTACGGGATTTCCTGAGTTGTAGCCCGCCAGAGTTTTACGGGTCGAGGTCAGAGGATGATCCGCAGGAGTTCATCCGTCAGCTACAGAGGATTATGAGAGTGATCAGGGCGTCGGAGACCGAGTCCGTGATCTTCGGTTCGCATCGGCTGCGTGATACCGCAGTCGATTGGTTTGATTCATGGGAGTTATCCCGGGGAGAGCACGCGTCCCCAGCTACTTGGGATGAGTTCTCGGAGGCTTTTCTCACTCACTTCTTGCCTCCGCAGATGAGGAGGGCACGGGCCGACAGATTTTTGTTGCTGAGACAGAGAGGACGCACAGTTAGGGAGTACAATGTCGAGTTCGATTCTTTGGCTCGATATGTCCCTGCATTGGTAGTGGATATGGAGGACAGGGTGCATCGCTACGTCACCGGGCTAGATGATTATATGGCCGAGTCTTGTGCGGGTGTGTCTCTTCAGCCAGGCATGGACATTACCCGTATGCAGGCTCATGCACTTGGATGCGAGGAGCGTAGAGACCGACGGGTCGACAGATATCAGCATCAGAAGAAGGCCAAGACGGCCGGTTCTTTTGGTAGTTCTCGGGGTGGACGGCCTCAAGTTAGCTTCAGATTTGCACCCACCGGCTTCGAGCACTCCCACATCATTGTCGATGACAGAATATTCGGTGTCGGGCCCGGGACTTCGGATTTCGAGGTAGCAAGTGCTAACCGATCGAGGTCCGCCGCAGGTGTGCATTGTGGTAGATTCCATTCGTGGAGTCAGAGTACTACTCCGAGCTTGCTATACTTGTGGCCATCAGGTCATTTTGCGAGCTGTCCGACGGCGCGGAGTGGTAGGGCTCCTGCTGGTCTGCCGCTTATCATCTCCTACGATTTCGCCCGAGGCGTGGTACTCATGGCCAGCAGGTCGCGGCAGAGGTCGGCGCGGTCCTAGCGGTCCTCGAATCGCATTTATGCCTTGTCCACCGGTAGCAGATCGGAAGGCCTCACCGATGTCGTCAGTGTACCTTATCGATTCGATTCGATGTGTATGCCTTGATAGATCCGAGTTCTACTGGCCCTATATATCTCCCTTATTGCTAGTAGGATAGGATAGAGCACGAGTCCATAGACCCTTTCGAGGTAGCTACGCCGATGGTGATTCGGTGGTAGCTCGGCGGGCATATAGGGCTTGTCCGGTGACCATATCTGATCGTCGGACCAGCCGACTTGACAGAGTTGGATATGACCGATTCGATGTGATCGTAGGTATGGATTGGCTAGCTTCTTGCTACGCCAATATAGACCGCAGAGAGAGAGTGGTACGGTTCCGCTTTCACGAGCGGTTGTTGAGTGGGAGGAGCATCAGACGCCGTGGGTAGGTTTATTTCCTACCTCAAGGCTAGGAAGATAGTGCGAAGGGGTATATCTACCATCTCGCTCGGTGTTTGATCGAGGTCGCAGTGCGATTTCCGGCCCGATGAGTCGAGTTCCAGGCGTGTTTCGCACGACCTCGGTATCCTCCGAGAGGAGATAGAGTTTTATATCGATTTCTTGCGGACACTCGCTATTTCCATTCCGCCATACGTAATGGCACCCGCCGAGTTGAGAAAGTTGAAGGACGATTCTGCGAGATTTCCGGAGAAGGGCTTCATCAGCCTAGTGTTTCTCCCAGGGAGCGCGGTATTGTTCGTGAAGAAGAAGGACGGGACGCTGCGCATGTGTGTTGATTACAGGCAGCTGAACAAGGTGACCATTAAGAACAGATACCCCCTTCCCAGGATTGATGATTTGTTCGACCAGCTGCAGGGTGCGAGATGTTTCTCCAAGATTGATCTGCGATCGAGCTATCATCGTGCACGAGTCGAGAGGCGGATGTCCCTAGATCGCATTAGGACCCAGACGCATTATGAGTTCAGGGTCATGTCTTTTGGGTTGACCAATGCTCCGACGATATTCATGGATTTGATGAACCGAGTGTTCAAACCATTTTTGGACACGTTTGTGATAGTGTTCATTGATGACATCTTGGTTTATTCTCGCTCAGAGCAGGAGCATGCGAAGCATTTGAGGCGTCTTGTGATTCCGACAGCAGTTATACGCCAAGTTTTCCAAATGTGAGTTTTGGTTAGCTTCAGTGGCTTTTCTTGGGCATATTGTCGGGGATGATGGTATTCGGGTGGATATCGGCGGTTCGTGGAGAAGTTTGCTTCTATCTTTGCACCATTGACTAGGCTGACTCGACTCGCGGCTAAGTTTGATGGATGATGCTTGGAGCGTGGTTTCCATTCGAAGAGATCGACGCCGCCTCGTTCTTACTCTTCCGAGAGGTCCAGCTATATGTCGTGTCTTGTGACGTCGAGCATCGGGTTGGGATGTGTGTTGATGCAGCAGGCAAGGTTATAGCGTATGCATCCCGGCTTAAGAAACACGAGAGAACTACCCCACCCATGATTTGGAGTCGGGCGGTGATTCACGCCAAGATCCGAGGCACTATTTGTATGGGGTTCATGTGGATATTTATACGCACCACAAGAGCCTCCAAAGATATCTTCACCAGAGGAGCCGAACTTACGGCGAGACGGTGGTTAGAGTTGCTTAAGGATTATGACGTCGATATCTGTACCACCCGGGAAGGCCATGTGGCGTATGCTTAGTCGTAGGTCGATGGGTAGCCTATCGATGCGTGCAGCAGAGAGGGGCATGGTTCGTGATTTGCATCGGTTAGCGAGCCTTGGTGTCCGCTTGATTGATTACGATAGCAGGGGTTCGAGTTCGTGAGGTTGCCGAGTCTTCCATCGCCGGCGAGGGTGAAGAGGCAACGCTCGAGGATCCGTTTGACACGTTATCGTGATACGCTCTTCGTGAGGAAGGGTCCTTGAGGTAGCACCGATGGGGTGCTAAGGTTTGAGGGCGTGTTGTGTGTTCCGATGTTTCGTGACTTGGCGGAGTTCTATGGGAAGCACACAATGCGGCATTTCTATCCATCCGGTCGACCAAGATGTACCACGACCTTAGATCCGTGTATTGGTGGGATGGCTTGAAGAGGACGTTGTAGAGTTTGTAGCTCGCCCGTGTTGTCGCGGTGAAGATAGAGCACCGTGAGGCCCGTGGTTTGTTGCGACGATAGAGATCCCGACTGGTAGTGGGAGGTGATCAACATGGACTTTATCACGTGATTACCTCGCACTCGGAGGAGACATGATTCTATATGGGTTATCGCCGACAGTCGATTTAAATCAGCCCACTTTCTTCCGTCGGACGACTTTTTCTACCGAGGATTATGCCGACTTTATATCCGAGAGATCGCCGATCGCATGGAGTCCCTATTTCGATCATATCGCATGCAGGAGCCCGCCACGCTAACTTCCGAGGTCTTTCGAGAAGGTTTAGGACGCAGTGAGCACGAGTAACGCATTCCATCCACGCATGCAGGGACAGCAGAGCGCACTATCCGCACTCTTGAGGATATCTGCGAGCTGTGTTATTGACCAGGTAGCCGAGGATCATTTGCCTCTAGTTGAGTTTGCATATAATAATAGCTACCACTCCAGATTCGGATGGCGCCTTATGAGGCCTTGTATGAGGAAGTGCAGATCGCCGATAGGCTGGTTTGATATAGGCGAGTTGATTAGCGCATGGGACCAGATTTGGTGCAAGCAGATGGATAAGGTAAAGCTTATCCAGAGCGGTTATCGATACCGTAGTCGGCGTGGTCATATGCAGATCATAAATCGTCGGCAGATCCGGAGTTCGAGTTGATGATTGGGTTTTCTGAAGTGCCACCCATGAAGGGTGTGATGAGATTCGGAAGAAAGGGAAACTCACCAAGGTACATTAGCCGTATCGGATTGTCCGCAGGGTAGGCAAGGTTGCTTATGAGTTGATCTGCCGTCCGATCCGAGGCAAAGGCATCCGGTGTTTCATGTTTCTATCTTTGAAGAGATGTATCGGGATCCATCTAGTGGTACACCCGATTGACGATGTCCAGTGACCGAGGGTTATCGATGAGGAGATTCCATAACGATAATCGATCGTCGTTAGGCGTCTCATGACCAAAGACGTGGCTTCCACAAAGTCTTGTGGCGAACGAGCAGGGAGGAGATGACGGGAAGCAGAGGAGGACATGAGGCAGGTATCCTCACTTATTCCCCACACCTCCAGGTAACTTACTTTCCTACTTGCTGGTTTTAATTTTCGAAATTGTTAAGTGTTATATTGTGGCCATGTGTGGCACTTGCAAACTGTTTAAGTTTTTTTTTCGTTAACTGTCTTGGGAAGGAACATTCGGGACGAATGTTTCTAAGGAGGGGAGAATGTTATACCCCGTATTTCCAGAGTATGTACGTGAGGGCGTACGTACAAAAGTTTAGCCTTAGAGATTAGGCATTGGACGAAAATACTTGGGCACAACTCACTAAAAGAATCGTTTTCCGACGAAACGTTTTACAAAACTTGCGAAGGGAAAATTACGGCTATGTCATTTCTAATTTTTGCGGATTTTTCCGAGAGACGAAACATTTTGGACCAACAAGAGGGCGACACTTGTCACCCTCTAATTGGTGGACGAATTGGGCGGTAAAGTGGACGATTTGGAGGCTTGTTTTGTCAAGGAGTTGGTAGGATATTTTTGTGTAGTAGATGGATAAGGACACTTGCCTAAATCCTCACCCTACACTTGCCTTGCACTTGGCTTCATCTTGGCCATTGGTTGGCCATTTCTTGACCTATAAATACCCCCCTTAAGATGAAGAGTTCTTCATCCACAAATCAAACTTTCCAAGTCTAAAATCCCTCCCTCTCCCTTGTGAGCTTCTCGTCCAAGAGCTCTTCCCCCCCCCCCCCCCCCTCTAAAAGAGCCTAGCCGAAACAACCCTCTAGCCCTAGCCGAAACACCCCCCCCCCTCCCTTGGTAGAAAAGTTGTATTCCAAGTGTAGTTACTATTCCTAAAAATACCCTAGCCCAAATCCCGTATAGTATTTTAGTAGAAGTTGTTGGAAACTTCTAAGGGTTCTTGGAGCTATCGGAGCGTACAAATTAGGAGCTAAACCTTGCTCAGGAGCGACATTTAACTTGGATAATTTTGGGCTTATCGAGGTAAATACTCTTGTCCTTCTATTGTAATTGGATATTACATATAAGAATAGTTAAGACTTGAGTATAAGATATAGAAGAATATTAAAGAATAGAATTGAACTGTTATCACATTAGAAGGGTTTAAAAGAAGAATAATTGAACTGTACTTACATAGGACTGTTTTCACAGTAGACTTGAGTAGCTTGACGGGTAGGGAAGTGCTGCCCAAATTTCCGTAGAATAGAGAACCCTCTGCTTAGAACTGTTTACAAAATAGTCTAGACGTTGATAGTATTTGACTATTATAGTTGATTCTCTGCGCGACATATTCGACTTGGCGGTGGTTTTCGCGAGAAGGTATGTGATTCTTCCTATACTCTTAAGCATGATATTTTAAGATATATATATAGTACTGACGACATACGTGTTAACTGAATAATAATTACGGCAATGTCTTTGACTTAAGCCTGAATAATAATTACGACAATGTCTTTTGACTTAAGCCTGAATAATAAGAATCTTGATGCATTTCAAAAGAATACTGAATCATTTTTTAATAGAAGAGAAATATTTGTTTTTTAAACAAAAAGCTTAAGAGTTATACTAGCTTTATGGGAAGTTAGGTATAACAACTTAAGAAAGATAAAAGGAATTGTTTACTTATTTGTTATAAAAACCTTGTATTGATTTCTGTAAGGTGTAGTAAGATTGTTGATAAATAGACATATTATGATGCTACGTGTGTTAGTGTCTTGTGATGTTGTGAAAGGGGGTCATTCTTGTTGTGCTTACGTTGCTAAACGGTAAGTCAGTTGTAATGTTATTATATCACCTACCCCCTTGACTTATTATACCGAGGGCTTGCCACCCGACGCGGTCTATACGGCATGCGCGGTGTGTGACTATGCGAGTGCGGGAGTTCCAGGATTGATCATTCCGGTGTTTTATCCGACGCGAGGATGCCTACGCGGTCTGGTGACTACGCGTCTATCGAGACTATGCGGTGCGGAGTCCAGAGGGTACCGGGTTAGCTACCCCGACGCGAGGAATACCTCACGCGGTCTGTGACCTATGCGGACTGCGGGAGTCCAGGATTAGGCACGCATAATGATACTATGGGCGATTGGCCTTGCTTCGATCATTCGCGGCCTAGAAAAGACCTGTTACAGTTTACCTATTATTGTTCTTGTTGTGATATGGCACTATGTGCAATTGAACTGATTGTATTTGCAAATGGTTTTAAATACTTTGATTTCATTTAAGTACTTTACAGTTTCACATACTTGGTACCTGTTGTACTGACCTCCTTCGGGGGGCTGCGTTCATGCCGCAGGTAAGGGCAAGCAGGTGCTAGATCCACATCCTTAGGATCTTTTCGCTTTGGTGTCAGGAGCTCCATCTTCTCCGGAGGCTCGACTTTTGGGTATGATCTCCCTGTTGTTGTATATAGTTTTGTACATTCAGGCCCGCCATAGTTGTTTATCTTCTTAGAGGTCTGTAGTCCTATTGTACAGTTGGGATGTAACTGCAAAACTATGTTTATATATATATGCCGAAAGGCGACATTTTCTCACATAAAACTGTGTCTCATTTTACAACTGTTTCATGTCTTGTTTTTATATTCCACTGATTACTCTGATGTATGACTACTTGGGTGCCCGGGTAAGGCACCAGTCACGGGCCCCGGAACGGGTCGTGACAACTTAAGCCTGAATAATAAGAATCTTGAAGTATTTCAAAAGAATTAAGAATCCTTTTTGAAAAAAGAATAATACTTGGTTTGAAAGCTTAAGAGTCATACTAGCTTTATGGGAAGTTAGGTATAACGACTTAAGAGAGATAAAAAGGATGGTTTATTGATTTTAAGAAGTTAAGAGACTTGATCTTAAAAGATAAGAGACTTGACTTAATTGAATTAATATGAATTTTGTTAAAAAGTGTGAAACCTCATTCGTGAGTAATGAGTACTTGGTTTTTAAAAGGAATAATGTTTTACTGATTTCGGAAATCAGAATAAGTATCGAGCAAACCACTGCAGCGCTAATAAAGGGAAATGTATTGAATAATTAAGTATTATTAAAACCAGTAGAAACCTCCATCTGCATAGAAGCTAAGATGAGACAAAATGATATTACATTTCCTAGATCATGGCTGCTTTTATAAGATTGTTATAAACAAAGAATAACCTACTCACACATAAGGCTTATTGTTTTAAAAGGGAGTACGTTATTTGATTAGGACTATGAACTATGAAATCTTTCAAAACTAAAAGACTTGAGTATCTGAAATTAGGCAAACTTGAAACTTTTGGAAAAGAATGCTGTTACTTAACGTTGTTCTAAAAGTGTAAGCCACTTGGTTTAAAACGGTGTAAAATACTTGATTTTAAAACATGAACGTAGTTGGTACTACAAATAATAGTATCGAGTTGTTTTTACGTAAAAATGAGGTCTTTTTGAAAGGATTAATGTATGTAGTACTTTGGGGTTAAAACCCGGATTTGTTGTAATAAAATAGGAGTCTATAAGTATGTTGGAATTGCCTATGCTTGTGGTAATAGCCTTTGCTGTGCAAGTGTTGGTATCAGGTGACTTCTTGAGAAAGAATGGATCTTTTTATGAGAGTCTAGAAGTATGGTAATTTGCTTGTGCTTGCTTGTGATAGCCTGGTTGTGTGATATATATTGTTATTGTTGTTACATGGACATGTCTGCACCGATGCAGAATTCCGGGAGCATGCGGCGGACTAATCACCCGATATATTGTTATTGTTGTTACATGGACACGCTCGCACCGGCGCAATTCCGGCATGCGACGCGGCGCTAATCACCCGATATATTGTTATTGTTGTTACATGGACATGCCGCACCGGCGCACTCCGGGGCGCGGCTACGCGCGGTTAATCACCCGATATATTATTATTGTTGTTACATGGACACGCTCGCACCGGCGAATTCGGGCATGTGGCTACGCGAGGTTGATTACCCGGTATATGGTTATTGTTGTTACATGGATACGTCGCACTCGCACGAATTCGGGGCATGAGGCCACGCGCAGGTTGATTACCCGATACAGTGTTATTGTTGTTGCATCCTGGACGTGTCTACACCGATGGAGAATTCCGGGGGCATGTGGCCATGATGCGAACATGATTGATGTTGTGGGCGTAAGACCCATAGTTATATTTGAGTGATGACTTTGAGGGCGTGAGTCCCTGACTTGATTGCTTTTATGTTGCATACTGTATTTTGGTTATCATATATGTCTCCTGCCTTATATAGATCAAGTTATGATTTAACTACGATTTTCTGGGCCACATACTTGGTACTGTTAGATCGACCTCCTGGGGCCGCTCATGCCGCAGGTAGAGGTACATCGGTTGTCGATCCTAGCTTCTAGGATCACAAATCAGCGTTTTGGGAAGCTCCGTTTCTCCGGAGGCTTATCTTTTGGTATGTTACCCTGAGACTGTAAGTTCTTGTACATTCAGGGGCATGGCGGGGCCCTGTCCCGCCGTAGTTGTCGTTACATTCTTAGAGGTCTGTAGTACTGTGTGGGCAGGGTTTGTAAAAAGGATTAAGCTGTTCAAACTTTGTATTTATATATATGCCGAAAGGCGATTTTCTCTCAGTTAAAATGTGGTTCATTTTACAATTGTTTCATGTCTTATTTTTATGTTCCGCTGATTACTCTGATGTATGACTACTTGGGTGCCCGGGTAAGGCACCAGTCACGGGCCCCGGAACGGGTCGTGACAAAAGTGGTATCAGAGCAGTTAATCCTCGGAAAGTGTCTACAGACCGTGTCTAGTAGAGTCTTGATTATCGATGTGTTGTGCACCACATCTATAATCAGGAGGCTGCAGGACATTTAGGATTGGTTTCCATTCTTCTCATTCTGAGATCGTGCCTTAGAGCTGTGTTGTAAGTTGGACCCCTCTGACGTATCTCGTTTTTACCAGTTATGCCTCCGCGCAAGGCAACACGGGCCCAGGAGGGCAAGGCAGCCGAGGGAGCTGCTAGTGGGATACAGATGAGTGTGAGGGCTCAGGCCCGGTCAGTACCTGAGATAGTGCTTCAGACGGCGGGTTTTGCGACGCCACCGGCCCCAGCAGAGTTTAGAGCCGCGTGATGGTCGATGAGACAACAAGACTGAGCCTCAGTCCCACACCGCGAGGAGATGAGTTATGGAGATGGCACGATTGCTAGCGATTGTGGCATACGAGGATAGTCCGACGCAGCAGCCCGATAATACCCATGGTTCACCCAAGATCGGATAGTTTGAGGCTACGGAACTTTCTGAGTTGTTGCCCGCCAGAGTTCTACGGGTCGAGGCCTGAGGATGATCCGCAAGAGTTCATCCGATTCTGACAGGATCATGAGTGATCAAGGCTTCGAGACCGAGTCGGTGGTCTTAGGTTCGCATCGGCCGCGTGATACCGCAATGATCGTTTGATTCGCGAGCTGTCCCGAGGAGTGTATGCACTTCCAGCCGTATGGAACGAGTTCTCAGGGGAATTTCTTGCACATTTCTTGCCTCCACAGATGAGAAGGGCTCGGGCCGACAGATTTTTGACGTTGAGGCGCATCGCATACGATTCGAGTACAATGTGGAGTTTGACTCATTAGCTCGGACGCCCCGCATTGGTAGCCGACATGGAGGACAGAGTGCACCGCCACGCCACCGCTTGATGACTACTTGGCGAGGCTTGTTCGGTAGCTCTCTTCACCGCATGGACATCGCCACATGCAGCTTATGCACCGGGATGTGAGGAGCGAGAGGTCGGCGGAATGACCAAGATCGCAGAAGAGGCCGTGACAACAGGTCCTGGTAACTTTCGAGGCGGACCGCCTCAAAGCAGACTAGTTATGTACCTCCGCCAAGACAAAGTTGTCCTCCGCGCCTTCGTGACGCCGATATTCGGAGCTGGTCGAGCTCCGTGGCTTCAGGTTCTGATATACAGGTTCTAGCCCGCAGGTTCATGTCCCTCGCCGGTGCACGATGTGGCAAGCATCATCCCGGGGAGTGTCGTCTTCATCGGGTGCTTGTTTCACTGCGTCGGGAGCCATGTGACGAGAGACCGGCTTATAGGAGGGTACAAGCGAATGACGCAGCCTACCGGTCATGGCGGGATCATCGCTTTCATACGCTGCAGGCGTGCCTATGATTAGAGTGGAGCAAATGGTACAGGTATATTCTTACCCCTCTAGAGACTAGTATGCGTTGATGTTATGGTGAAGTGTTAAGTATTATGTTCAGATAGCATATTGTTAAAATTGTGATTAGAAACATGGTTAGTTAGAAGGGTAAGTTTGGGGACAGGGAAAGTGTAAGCCTTAGAGTTTTTTTTTTACGTAGAGACCTTAGATGCGAGGCCATCTTAAGTAAAAGATTTATGTTTGTGTTGACCTTTATCGGAGTGCATAGTATACGTGGGATATATTTGTGTGATAAGTCCCTGAGAGATATGAAATGAAAGAGGGTAGTTGAGCTAAGAAGACCAATAGGTTTTCGTGACTTGATTAGTGAGATTATTCCGGATCGGGGGAACAAGTGTTTAGCGCAGAAGTGGTTGAGGACCAATCGCGGGTCAACCCGCGGCCTGAAATGTGGTGGGGTCAGTTCGAGGTGGTCCCGCCAGGTGGTAGGGTCACGAGGATGCTAGGCCCAGGTTTAGGTAACCATCGTATGAGTTCGTGGATATGTTCGACCAGAATCGGATCGTGAAGGCCGGGAATGGCCTTAAAGGAGATTGAGGCTAGTAAGATGACCAAGTTGGAGGTAGTGACTCCAGAGATTGGGAGGCAAGGCGATCAAGTATGGTACGTATACTAGAAGAGTTCAAGTGTTCGAGAAGAGTACGACGATTGAGGAAAGAAGTGAACATGTGTGAGAAGAATAAAATAGATCATTTTGTTGTGAAGAGAAGATGCGAAGAGAGTATCCATTATACCAGGGTGGAAGCTTTTGTGATGTAGGAATGATTTCTCGTGGACTTGGGTTAAGTACTTTCGCGTGTTATTCTCGCGTGGCGGGCGTGGCATTGGCAACTTGTTTCAGTTAAGAAGAACTTTACCGTTATCCATCTTGAGAAGGAACATTCGGGACGAATGTTTCTAAGGAGGGGAGAATGTTATACCCCGTATTTCCAGAGTATGTACGTGAGGACGTACGTACAAAAGTTTTAGCCTTAAAGTAGGCAAATGGGCGAAATTTGTGCACAACTAGCGAAAAGAGTCGCTTTTCACGAAACGTTTCGGATTTGCGAAGAGAAAATACGGCTATGTCATTTATAATTTTGCGGATTTTTCCAGAGATGAAATATTTTGGACCAGCGGAGGGTGACGTGTGTCACCTCAAAGTGGACGAAACTTGGGCGTTTTGCCTTCCTTTTTGTCAAGGAGTTGGTAGGATATTTTGTGTAGTTAATGAGCAAGTGGGACCCACAAACACATGTCCAAATCTTCACCCTACACTTGCCCACCACTTGGCTTGATCTTGGCCATTGATTGGCCTATAAATACCCTCCAATGCAAGACTAAATCTTCATCCACAAATCATTTTCAGTGTCTCAAAATCCTCCCCTTAAGTGTAGTATTCGCCCAGTCTCTCCCCTTGAGAAGCCTTGGCGAGAGTATACCCCCTTGCCTAGTTGTTTTTCGTAAATACACCCCTCCTTAGAAAAATGTCACGACCAAATCGCCCGTGGATCGTGCCTTACCGCACCCTAGTGACACAACATCGAGTAATGGAACATAAAACAACAACATGAGATAACGAAATATAAAACAATAATGTGGAAACTTGCCTTTCGCATATATGTAATCATCAACTCTTTTACAAATGAGCGAATACTTAATCCTTTTACCAACCCCGCCACAACAAGATTTCATGCACTTAAGAATGATACGACCGTAGTGGCGGGAGCCCGCCAAACCACGAATGTAAACACTTACTACGACAGGGGACTATACCACTGATAAGCCTCCGGAGAAACGGAGCTTCCCAAACGCTGAACTGTGACCCTGAGAGCTAGGATCAACGACTGATGTACCTCAACCTGCGGCATGAACGCAGCCTCAAGGAGGTCGATGCAAAAATGCAGTATGTGAAACTAAAATAAATCAGTAAATGAAATCATAGTAGTCTATACAAAGCAGGAGACATGTATGATAACCAAACTACAGTTCACCATAAATAAGCAGTCATGTCAAGTCAGGGACTCACACCCTCAAGTCATCACTCAATTTAACAATGGGTCTCACGCCCACAACATCAATCGTGCCCGTGGAATACCTTCCTCACTGCCGGCAGTTTATGATATACAAGCACCAAGGAATACACATGAACACCAGGTCCCACCTGTGTCCTAATAAAACTGTACAGGGTAAGTACGAAGGCATAGCCGACTACTAACACTCACCGTACCAACAAGGTCATAAACTGTATCATAAGATCTGTCTAGACCGCCACATGATCAAAGCTGGCCACTTGCCCGCAGTATCTAATGTGCGCGTCTAGTCACGAACTTCCCGCAGACCGCGATAGGCCAATCTCATCGCCCGCATGGTATTCCCCGCATCGAGGGTAGCTACTCCCTAAGATCGCCCCGACTTCGCACCGCATGGCCACGCGACCGCATGCCCATAAAGGACGACACTAACCTCGAACTCTCGTAGCTCGCATAGGCCCTCAGACCCGCATGAGGTATTCTCGAATCATGGTCCCAGACCGCCTGAGTCTACCCCGCATCGGAGGGCAGCTTAACCCCCGGAATCATCTCAAGAGATGAATGCCACAATACTATCATAACGACTGATAGTTAATAAGCACAATCAAGGGAAACCCCCTTACACAAACATCACAAGATACTAACACACGTAGCATCCTAACACTTTTACTTATCAAAGCAACAAGAAAGTATTACAAGGCTATCACAAACCAATACAATCAAGTTATTCACACAAGGTACTTTCTACTAATAAGTTCGGGTATCTATCCCCAAAGTACTTCACACATTAAAATCTTAAAAAAAGATCTGTTTCTTTCACATAAGTCACACAATACCCGTAGTATAAAATAGAGTGATCTCCCTTTTAAGAAAACTAAAACTCTTACCTTTGTAAAATCAAGTAACAACATTATTTTCCAAACGCCCAAGTTTGCCTAATTTCAAATGTTCACGCTTTCTTATTTTAGAAAGGTTTCATAGCTTCATAGTCTTATTCATTTAAGAATATAATTCTCTTTTAAACAATCTGAGAAACATAAGCCTTATATGTGAGTAGGATATTCTTGTTTATAACAATCTTTATTACAGCAGCCATGATCTAGGAAATATCATTTTGTCTCATCTTAGCTTCTATGCAGATGGAAGTTTCTACTGGTTTTAATAATACTTAATTGTTCAAAACATTTCCTTTTATTAACGCTGCAGTGGTTTGTCGATACACATCCTGATTTCCAAAATCAGTAAAACGTTCTTAAGCCGTTATACCTAACTTCCCATAAAGCTAGTATAACTCTTAAGTTCTCAAAAACCAAGTATTACTTCTCTTTCAAAATGATTCAAAAATCTTTTGAAAATACTTCAAGTTCTTTCTTATCATATAACAAGCCAGTTATAGTTCAAATCGCATTTTTAAAAACCACATGTATTTTCTTACTAACATAAAGTCGTTATAACCAACTTCCCATAAAGTCGTTATAACACTTTATGTTTTAAACCATTCAAACACATTTAGCACTGTGACGTCACTGCACTACATAGTTCACACATATCATGCTAGAGAGATAGGAAGAGGTTCACATACCTCGCGACGATTATCGACTAATAGCAAAATGCTCCGAGTACCTCAGCCGTGGCTACTCCTAAGCCAAGTAGAACGCGCCACACGTAGTACTTCCACCTATAAGGCCACGCGCTTATTAACATCTAGATCTCATCGTAGAACTTCTACATAAATTTCGGCAAAGACTCTCCCCGCAACAACAGAAACCTCCTCCTCTAACGAGGCCTGGCTACCAAGCCAACCGTGGGTTATAGCATCTAACCCTAACGGGTGCACAATTCTACTCCACTGCACTACTACACAAGTTCATCAGAATACCCTATGTAATTACAACAAGACTATATATAGTATACTTCTACTATACAATCTAACAACATGTAATTTCCAATTACAATAGGGGGACAAGATAATTTACCTCGATAAGCCCATAATTATCCAAGTAAAAAGTCGATCCTGGGCAATCGTTTAGCTCCAACTCCGAGCGCTCCAACCCGCTCTAAACCACCCTTAGAAGTTCTAACCAACTTCTACACAATACTCCAACGGACTATGGAGATTTTCCTAGGGTTTCGGTTTTGTGACAGACGGGAAGTATAATAGTATTTCTGGGCTTTTCGTATAGGTATAACCTTAGAATACTACAAGGTATACGGCTAAGGTATTTGGGCATTATAACAATACTTGGAGAGTATTTCTATACCACAAAGGGGGGGTATTATACGAAAGCAACTAGGCAGTGGGGTACCCCACGGCCACACCACAAAGGAGGGGGGGTGGCTACCCCTCGGCCTACCCCACTAGGGGGGGGAACTCTCGGCCAAGGGGGCCTCACGAAAAGGGGAGGGGGAAGGCTCTCAAGACTTAGGCATTTGTGAATGAATTAGTCTTCAAAGGGAGGGGTATTTATAGGTCAAGTGAAAGCCAACCAATGGCCAAGATTACACCAAGTGTTAGGCAAGTGTAGGGCCAAGATTCACCCATGTGTACCTAGCCAACTTGCACACAAAATATCTACCAAAATATCTACCACTTGACATCCCCTTTTCGTCCAAGAACCGCCCACCTTGCCCACCAATGAGGTGCCAAGCCGCCCTCTCGTTGGTCCAAAATGTTCCGTCTCTCGGAAAAATCCGCAAAAATACTAAATGACATCGCCGTAAATTCCCCTACGAAAGCTGTGAAAACGTTTCGTCGAAAAACGACTCTAACCGGGTGTTATGCACAAACATAATTCGGCCCAAAGGTGCCACATGGGGGTGACACGTGTCGCCCCCCGATTAAATCCAAAATATTTCGTCTTCATAAAATATCCAAAACGGCCAAAAATCTCAAAATCAAAGCGGCCCTACAAAACCAGAATTTCTCCCGTGGCCCCACGTGACCATTTTCAAAATAAAATTCCATAATTCTCTAATATTCCAGAAGCCCGAATACCAAACTGGGAATCCAATTCCCATAAACGAACCTTTTTCCTTCACAAAACCGAAACTTTTCCGTGGAAAATTCACCTCTTTCTTCCTTTCCAATCTTTCTCTGTGATTCTCGCACGCACGCCCTGCATACATACCACGAACTACGGGTATAACATTCTTCCTTAGAAACATTCGTCCCGAATGTTCCTTCTAAGTCTCAAAACGAACACGTGACAAAGATAGTCTTCACTACTATACTTACGAAACAATCCGCCATACCGCCACGTAAACACTGCGCAAAACTTACATCTAAGTCCACGAGAAACACCTCTACATCACCACAAATAATACTACTTTTGTCACTTTGTCGCGAGCCTTGCTCCAACGACTCCAACAAATGGTACCGGCCGCACGCGATCATCGGTCGCCGTGACACTGAATTGCACCATATTTCGACATCGCTTTAGTATCCAAAACTCGGTTACTATCTCTAACGTGGTCATCATTAATCGGGAACATTCGATGGATCTTCGATACTTTCCTAACATAACAATACGAAGACCGGACGCCCTTCTTCCTAAGTCGGACTAAGAATGCTAACATATAGGCAACCCGCCTATTCTTCACATGAACTCACAAAGGCCCAAAGTAACTCGCTAAGTTCCTTCGCTTTCAAACTCGCCACACCGTCCGGTGGTACTTTCAAGAAGACCGATCCAACTCAACTCTAAGCGTCGCCGCCGATTTTCCGCACGATTCCTCCGAAATGCTGTAACTTCTTCTAGACAAGCTTCACTATCCACGATCTGGAACAAGCTCAACTAACTATTCAACCCCGCCAACATCGAACCAATCGACCGCAACTTGCATTTCGCTTCTACAAGGCGCCACAAGACGACATCCGAACACCGACATGGTAGCTTAAACACTTCAACCGAGACAACGATCTCACATTACCTCAAATCAAAACATCGCCCGAGGCGAACGCGACACGGAGACTCACCGAAGTTCCTAGCCCCGCTCGTACAAACTCCCAGAAGAGAAACAGCGCACTGGCTCCATCGTTCACATAAGGTGAAGGTAGGCACCGTGCAACCTCACAACCTTTTCGGATAACATCAACACCGCCGAGGGAACGACCTGACCAAGAACACGATAGTCGCCCCATCGCCGACCACCGGTCGAACGCATCCACGAACTTGCACTGGCTAACTAAACACGGGCCTAACACCCTCATGACCCTAACACAAAGAGGACCACCACAAACTGACCCCACCACCAAACCTACCGCGGTTGACCCGACGTAGCCTCAACCCGACCCGCAAGGCGCAAAATACCATCTCCCGTAGGAACAATCTTACTAACACGTTACTTAAAACCTAGCGCCTTCTTAGCTCAACTACCCTCTTTCATTTCATACTACTCGACTTATCCCACGAACATAGCTCACGTGCACTATGCACTCCTATAAGGGTCAAACATAACACTACACCTTTCTCGAGATGGCCTTACCTCTAAGGTCTTTACGTGATAACACTCTAAGGCTCACACCTTCTCTATCCCCAAAATCTTACTCTGCTAACCCACCATGATTCTAATCACAACTAACACAATCGCTATCGTAACATAGCACTTAAGGTATACTCACCTTGAAAGTTACCAAGGACCTTGCCGCTCGCCCTCTTCTCGCCCTGGTTAACCCACAATCTCTACGCTTTTTCGCCTGTACATAAGCCCGCATACGTGCCATGCTCAAGCCCAATCAAGAATTACTCTTGCACAACCCTCTTAGGTAGTCATCAAGACTCGTGGTACATCGGTATAATCTCTCGTAGCCAAATCTATAGCTAGTAATGTGGTCGCCTTTGAAATCTATATTCATCGTTCTCTGGCCGTGGAACAAGGTTCAAATATCGTGGACGCAGAGGAACCGCCGCCACTGCTAAACTCGGGGCTAGCGACGTCGCAGAAATCCCCGAATGAAGCACTACCCTAGGTAATGATTGGGCCTATGCCTCGCCACCCTCTCAACTCTACTCGCAGCCTCTCGCCGCTTTGCCCTCCGGCTCGTTGCGTTCACGCGAGGCATAACGATAAGGGAAAGGATTTCGCCGAGGGTTCAACTTACAACACAAATTTCTAAGGCACGATCTCAGAGTGAGAAGAATAGAAACCAATCCTAAATATCCTATAGCCTCCGATTATTGATGTGGTGCACAACACAATCGATAATCAAGACTTCATCGATACGGCTCAGAGACACTTTCCGAGGATTAATCGCTCGATACCACTTTTGTCACGACCAAATCGCCCGTGGATCGTGCCTACCCCGCACCCTAGTGACACAACATCGAGTAATCACGAACATAAAACAACAACATGAGATAAATGTAAATATAAAACAATAATCAGGAAAACTTGCCTTTCGCATATATGTAATCATCAACTCTTTTACAAATGAACAGCTTAATCCTTTTTACCAACCCCGCCACAACAAGATTTACTGCACTTCTAAGAATGATACGACATACAAGGCGACAGGCCCGCCAAACCCCGAATGTAAACACTTACTACGACAGGGGACTATACCACCGATAAGCCTCCGAGAAACGGAGCTTCCCAAACGCCAATCGGACTCGAGAGAGCTAGGATCAACGATCGATGTACCTCAACTCGCGGCATGATGAACGCGGCTCCAAGGAGGTCGACAACAAAAATTTAGTATGTGAAACTAAAATAAATCAGTAAATGAAATCATAGTAGTCTATACAAAGCAGAGACATGTATGATAACCAAACTACGCTTCACCATAAATAAGCCATGTCAAGTCGTGACTCACACCTCAAGTCATCACTCAATTTAACAACGGGTCTCACGCCACAACATCAATCGTGCCTGCGGAATACCTTCCTCACCGCCATAGCTTTATGATATACAAGCACCAAGGAATACACATGAACACCGTGTCCCACCGTGTCCTAATAAACTGCACAGGTAAGTACGAAGGCATAGCCGACTACTAACACTCACCGCACCAACAAGGTCATAAATCAGATTATAAGATCTGCCTGCATCCGCCACGTGATCAAAGCCGCCACTTGCCCGCAAAGATCTAATGCGCGCCTAGTCCCGAACTTCCCGCAGCCTCCGCATAGGCCAATCTCATCGCCCGCATGAGGTATTCCCGCATCGAGGGTAGCTACTCCCAAGATCGCCCCGACTTCGCACCGCACGGCCACGCGACCGCATGCCCATAAAGGACGACACTAACACGAACTCTCGTAGCTCGCATAGGCCCTCAGACCCGCATGAGGTATTCTCGAATCACGGTCCTGCATCGCTCGAGTCTACCCCGCATCGGAGGGCGCTTAATCCCCTAATCATCTCAAGAGATGAATGCCACAATACTATCATAACGACTGATAGTTAATAAGCACAATCAAGGGGAACCCCCTTACACAAACATCACAAGATACTAACACACGTAGCATCCTAACACTTTTACTTATCAAAGCAACAAGAAAGTATTACAAGGCTATCACAAACCAATACAATCAAGTTATTCACACAAGGTACTTTCTACTAATAAGTTGTATCTATCCCCAAAGTACTTCACACATTAAAATCTTAAAAAGATCTGCTTCTTTCACATAAGTCACACAATACCGTAGTATAAAATAGAGTGATCCCTTTTAAGAAAACTAAAACTCTTACCTTTGTAAAATCAAGTAACAACATTATTTTCCAAACGCCCAAGTTTGCCTAATTTCAAATGTTCACGCTTCTTATTTTAGAAAGGTTTCAGCTCATAGTCTTATTCATTTAAGAATATAATTCTCTTTAAACAACTGAGAAACATAAGCCTTATATGTGAGTAGGATATTCTTGTTTATAACAATCTTTATTACAAAGAAATCATGATCTAGGAAATATCATTTTGTCTCATCTTAGCTTCTATGCAGATGGAAGTTTCTCTCGGTTTTAATAATACTTAATTGTTCAAAACATTTCCTTTTATTAACGCCGCAGTTGGTTTGTCGATACACATCCCGATTTCCAAAATCAAGAAACGTTCTTAAGCCGCTATACCTAACTTCCCATAAAGCTAGTATAACTCTTAAGTTCTCAAAACCAAGTATTACTTCCTTTCAAAATGATTCAAAAATCTTTTGAAAATACTTCAAGTTCTTTCTTATCATATAACAAGCCGCTTATAGTTCAAATCGTTACTTTTTAAAACCACATGTATTTTCTTACTAACATAAAGTCGTTATAACCAACTTCCCATAAAGTCATTATAACACTTTATGTTTAAACCATTCAAACACATTTAGCACTGTGACGCTCACCGCACTACATAGTTCACACATATCATGCCAGAGAGATAGGAAGAGGTTCACATACCTCGCGACGATTATCGACTAATAGCAAAATGCTCCGAGTACCTCGCCGCCTGGCCACTCCTGCCAAGTAGAACGCGCCATACGTAGTACTTCCACCTATAAGGCCACAAGGCGCTTTATTAACATCTAGATCTCATCGTAGAACTTCTACATAAATTTCGCAAAGACTCTCCCCGCAACAAACAGAAACCTCCTCCTCTAACGAGGCCTGGCCACCAAGCCAACCAGTGGGGGTTATACATCTAACCCCAACTGTACAATTCTACTCCACGGCACTACTACACAAGTCATCAGAATACACCCCATGTAATTACAGCCAAGACTATATATAGTATACTTCTACTATACAATCTAACAACATGTAATTTCCAATTACAATAGGGGACAAGATAATTTACCTCGATAAGCCCATAATTATCCAAGTAAAAGTCGATCCGGGCAATCGCTTAGCTCCAACTCCGAGCGCCCAACCCGCTCTAAACCACCCTTAGAAGTTCTAACCAACTTCTACACAATACTCCAACTGACTATGGAGATTTTCCTAGGGTTTCGGTTTTGTGACAGACGGAAGTATAATAGTATTTCGGCTTTTCAGATAGGTATAACCTTAGAATACTACAAGGTATACTGGCTAAGGTATTTGGGCATTATAACAATACTGGAGAGTATTTCTATACCACAAAGTGGGTATTATACGAAAGCAACTAGGCAGTGGGTACCCACTGCCACACCACAAAGGAGTGGGGTGGCTACCCTCGGCCTACCCCACTGTGGGAACTCTGGCCAAGGGGCCTCACGAAGTGCGGGAGGGGCAAGGCTCTCAAGACTTAGGCATTTGTGAATGAATTAGTCTTCAAAGGGAGGGGTATTTATAGTCAAGTGAAAGCCAACCAATGGCCAAGATTACACCAAGTGTTAGGCAAGTGTAGGCCAAGATTCACCCATGTGTACCTAGCCAACTTGCACACAAAATATCTACCAAAATATCTACCACTGACATCCCCTTTTCGCCCAAGAACCGCCCACCTTGCCCACCAACGAGAGGTGCCAAGTGCGCCTCTCGTTGGTCCAAAATGTTCCGCCTCTAAAAATCCGCAAAAATACTAAATGACATAGCCGGAAATTCCCTACGAAAGTCGTGGAAAACGCTTCGCCGAAAAACGACTTAACCGGGTGTTATGACAAACATAATTCGCCCAAAGGTGCCACATGGGGTGACACGTGTCGCCCGATTCGCCCAAAATATTTCGTCTTCCAAAATATCCAAAACGCCAAAATCTCAAAATCAAAGCGCCCCACAAAACCAGAATTTCTCCCGTGGGCCCCACGTGACCATTTTCAAAATAAAATTCCATAATTCTCTAATATTCCAGAAGCCCGAATACCAAATCTGGGAATCCAATTCCCATAAACGAACCTTTTTCCTTCACAAAAACCGGAAACTTTTCCGTGGAAAATTCACCTCTTTCTTCCTTTCCAATCTTTCTGTCGTATTCTCGTACGTACGTCCTTGCATACATACCCTGGAACTACGGGGTATAACAAAAAATACTCTCCAAGTATTGTTACTATTCCCAAATACATTGGCCCAAATACCTTGTAGTATTCCAAGGTTATACCTATACTAAAAGCCCAGAAATACTATTATACTTCCTTTAGCCACTAAACGAAACCCTAAGGAAATCTTCATAGCAAGTTGAAGTATTAAGAAGAAGTTGCGTAGAACTTCTAAGGGTTGTTTGAGCGGTTGAGCGCACGGAGTAGGAGTTAAACCTTGCTCAGGATCGACATTTAATCTTGGATAATTTTGGGCTTATCGAGGTAAATAATTCTATCCTTCTAGTGTAATTGGAAATTACATACTGTAGTAGTATAGAAATGAATATAGGATAAATAGAAGGATATTACAGAAGAGAATTGAACTGTAATAGAAGGATATTACAGAAAAGGAATTGAATCAAATCACATCGTAAGAATATTAAAGAGAAGAATGAATCAGATTTCTTACATGGATCGTATTTACAGTAGAATTGTGTAGTTTGACGGGTAGGGAAGTGCTGCCCAATTTCTCGTGGGATAAGAAATCTGTATCTAGAATTGTTTTACAGAATAGACTAGACGTTGATAGACTTATATGACCAATATAGGTTGAAGTACTGCGAGTAGCGTATTCTACTCGAAGGGTGGAAAAGGCTAGCAGGATTACAGTACTTTGGAGCTATTTGCTAATAGTCGATAAATCGTCACGAGGTATGTGATTCTTCCTATACTCTTGAGCATGATATTTTAAAAGTATATATATATATATATATAGTACGGTAGACGTACGTGCGTTAACTGAACGTAATTTTACGGCAATGTCTTTTGACTTAAGCCTGAATAATAAGAATCTTGAAGTATTTCAAAAGAATTAAGAAACCGTTTTGAAAGAAGAGTAACACTTGGTTTTGAAAGTTAAGAGTTATACTAGCTTTATGGGAAGTTGGGTATAACGACTTAAGGGTAATAAACTAAATGGTTTATTGTTTTTAAAAGTTAAGAGACTTGATCTCAAAAGATAAGAGACTTGACTTAATTGATTTAATATGAATTTTGTTAAAAAGCGTGAAACCTCATTCGTGAGTAATGGGTACTTGGTTTGAAAAAGGAATAATGTTTTACTGATTTCGGAAATGAGAATAAGTATCGAACAAACCACAGCAGCGTTAATAAAGGGAAATGTAATGACTAATAAAGTATTATTAAAACCAGTAGAAACCTCCATCTGCATAGAAGCTAAGATGAGACAAAATGATATTACATTTCCTAGATCATGGCTGCTTTAATAAGATTGTTATGAACAAGAATAACCTACTTGTTATACCCCGTATTTCCAGAGTATGTACGTGAGGGCGTACGTATAATTTTTGCCTTAAGGTTTGGCAAGAATCGAAAATTTGGGCACAAGTGCCGGAAAGAGTCGCTTTCACCTAAACGCTTTCCACGACTTTGTAGGGAAAATTCCGCTATGTCATATTTAATTTTGCGGATTTTTCCGAGAGACGAAACATTTTGGATCAACAAGAGGCGACACTTGTCACCCTCTAATTGGTGAAGGTGGACGGCAATGGTGGACGATTTGGGTGTCAATTTTTGTCAAGGAGTTGGTAGGATATTTTGTGTAGTTGTTAGAATGGACACTTGCCTAAATCCTAGCCCTACACTTGCCTAACACTTGGATGAATCTTGGCCATTGGTTGGCCATTTCTTGACCTATAAATACCCCTCTAACTTGATGAATTTCTTCATCCAAAAATTGCCTAAGTCTTGAAATCCTCCCCTCCCCTCTTGAAGAGTTCTCGCCCCAGAGCCTCTACCCCCTCGAGAAGCTTTGGCCGAGAGGGTACCCCTAGCCTAGTTGGTTTCGTATAATACCCCCTTTGTGGTATAGAAATACTCCAAGTATTGTTGTAATGTCCAAATACCTTGGCCCAAATACCTTGTAGTATTCCAAGGTTATACTTATACTAAAAGCTGAAAATACCATTATACTTTCCTTTAGCCACTAAACTAAACCCTAAGGAAAATCTTCACCCGTCGTCGAGTATGGAGTAGAAGTTGCGTAGAACTTCTAAGGGTTGTTTGGAGCGATTGGAGCACTCGAGTAGGAGCTAAACCTTGCTCAGGAGCGACATTAAACTCGGATAATTTTGGGCTTATCGAGGTAAACACTATTGTCCTTCTATTGTAATTGGAAATTACATGTTGTAAGAATATATAGTTGAAGTATACTATATATAGAACTAAACATAGTATTGTGGCAATGTCTTTTGACTTAAGCCTGAAGAATAAAGAACTGAACTGAACTGTAATTACATAGGACTGTATTACAGTAGACTTGTATAGCATTACTGTGTTGTAGAATTGTACACGTCTGGTTAGACGTGTAAACCCCCCCCCTGGTTGGCTTGGTAGCCGGCCTCGATAGAGGAGGAGATTTACGCTGTTGCGGGGAGGTCACGGATTTTCTGTAGAATTTGGAACGTTGAGATCTAGATGTTAATAAGCGCCTTGTGGCCTTATAGGTTGGAGTACTACGTGTGTAGTGATCCACTTGGCTTAAGGAGTAGCCGACTGCTTGGAGCATTTTGCTATTAGTCGATACTGCCGCGAGGTATGTGAACCTCTTCTTATCTCTTCTAGCATGATATGTGTGAACTATGTAGTACGGTAGACGCATACGTTAACTGTATTTGATTGTTTTAAAACATAAAGTGTTATAACGGCTTTATGGGAAGTTGGTTATAACAGCTTTATGTAGGTAAGAAGATACTTTGTGGTTTTAAAAGGTAACTGATGTGAATTATAACTGGCTTGTTATAATAAAGAGCTTGTATTTCAAAAGATTTATAAATCGTTTTGAAGGGAGAGTAACACTTGGTTTTAAAGGTTTTAAAAAAAGTTATACTAGCTTTATGGGGAGTTAGGTATAATGTCTTAAGAGAGGTAAAGAAAATGGTTTACTGATGTTAGAAGTTAAGAGACTTGATCTTATAAGATAAGAGACTTAACTTATTTGTTTTAATGTGAATGTTTGTGTGAAACCTCATTCGTGAGTAATGAGTACTTGGTTTTTTTAAAGGGATAATGTTTCATCGATTTCGAAATCGAATGTGTATCGCATGCACTGCAGCGTTAATAAAGGAAAATGTACTGACTAATGAATTGTATTATTAAAACCAGTAGAAACCTCCATCTGCATAGAAACTAAGATAAGACAAAATGATATTACATTTTCTAGATCACGGCTGCTGTAATAAGAATGTTGTAAACAAGAATAACCTACTCTCACGTGAGACATATATTACTCAATTGTTCTAAAAAGGAATCAAGTGATTAAGTTTGGGAACTATGAAACCATTTGAAAATGAGAAGTTTGAGTAATTGAAACTAGGCAAACTGGAACTTAGGAAAAGAATGTTGTTACTTGATTTTGAAAAAGAATGTGGGTTGGTCATTCTAATACTACGGGTATCGGGTGACTTTGATAAAAGTAATGGATCTCTTTTAAAGAATTTAACGTACGTAGTACTTTAGGGTTAAAACCCGGACTTTGGCATAAAATGAAAGTACTTTGAGTTGTGTGAAATTTGCCTATGCTTGTTGTTGTGAAACTTGCCTATGCTTGTGATGATAGCCTTTGTTGTGCAAGTGTGGTATTTACGTTACCGCGTCTCGATAGAGGCGGTTGACTTGTCGAGAACTTACTCGACGTCGGGCATGATGGAGAATTCCACGGTATGTTTCCATTTTGATTATCATCTTGTTGTTGATGTCACATGGACATGTCTACACCGACGCAAAGA
Organism: Przewalskia tangutica; assembly: GCA_029844215.1. Taxonomy (NCBI): domain Eukaryota; kingdom Viridiplantae; phylum Streptophyta; class Magnoliopsida; order Solanales; family Solanaceae; genus Przewalskia; species Przewalskia tangutica. Next base: position 73,188,930 of record CM056722.1, on the reverse strand, counting down.
TTCGGGGCACGCGCCACGCGCCGGTTGATTACCGATATATGGTTATTACCGCAACATGGACGTGTCTACACCGATGCAAGATTCGGGCATGTGGGCTACGCGCGTTGACCACCCAAGATATTGTTATTGAGGTTACATGGGCATGTCTACACCGATGCGATTCGGTACGGCCACGCGCCTTGTTATTATTGTTGCATCATGGACATGTCTACACCGACGCAAGATTCCGGGCACGCGCCATGATGCGAACATGATGGATGTTGTGGCGTGAGACCCATAGTTATATTTGAGTGGTGACTTTGAGGCGTGAGTCCCCGACTGATCGCTTTTATGTTGCATCGTATTTTGGTTATCATACATGTCTCCCGCTTTTTAGGCTATTATGATTTCATTTACGAGATTTGACAAGCCACATACTTGGTACCACAGATCGACCTCCTTCTGGGCTGCTCATGCCGCAGTAGAGGTACATCGGTCGTGGATCCCCGCTCTTAGGATCTCATTTCAGCGTGTTGAAAGCTCCGTTCCTTCTGAGGCTTATCTTTGGTATGCTTTCCCCGAGTTGTAGGTTCTTGTACATTCGTGGTATATGGGCCCCGTCTGTCATAGTTGTTATAAATCTTAGATGTATGTAGCACTGTAGGCGTGGTTTGTAAAAAGGATAACTGTCGGTTTTTATGTATATACCAAGGCAACTGCTTTTGGTTGACTGCTTATTTATTATATCTCTTGTTTCATGACTCGTGTTTTATTTTCCGGTTTTCTCTCGATGTTGTATCACTAGGGTGCCCGGGTAAGGCACCAAGAACGGGCCCGGTTCGGGCGTAAAGTTTTATGGGTCGAGGCTCGAGGATGATCCGCAGGAGTTCATCCGCTGCCACAGAGGATCACGCGGTGATCAAGGCTTCAGAGATCGAGTCCGTGACTTCTTCGCAGACGGCCGCTGCGTGATACCGCAGCCGATTGGTTTGATTCGTGGGAGCTTTCCGGGAGAGCATGCACTCCAGCAGATGGGATGAGTTTTCGGGGCTTTTCTCACGCACTTCGCCTCCGCAGATGAGGGCACGCCGACAAATTTTTGTTATCGAGATGCAGAGGGCGACCGTCGTGAGTACAATGTCGAAGTTCGATTCTTTGGCTCGATATGTCCTCGCGCTTTGTTGCAGATATGGAGGATAGGGTGCATCGCCACGCCACCGCTAGATGATTATATGGCCGAGTCTTGTGCGAGTGTTTCTCTTCACCGGGCATGGACATTGCCGCATTCGTGCTCATGCACTGGGTGCGCGAGCGCAGATCGACAGGTGGACCGCCAGGTAAGAAGGCCACGACACGGATATTTTGGCGACTTTCGAGGCGGACCGCCAAGAGCAGACTAGTTATGTACCTCCGCCATTGCAGAGTGGTCCTCCGCAGCGCCGGGACCTTGGGATATTCAGGAGCGGTCGTGGCTCCCGTGTTTGATGTTCGTGAGTAGGGTGTTGGCCAGATGCAGTCACCCCTACCTCGGTGTGGTCGATGTGGTAGACCGCATTTCGGGGAGTGTCGTTGTACCAAGGGAGCTTGTTATTTTTGCCAACAGGCCATCCGCGAGAGATCGTCCGACCAGGAGGACGATGGTAGGATAGCACATTACGGATCGGGCCATGGGTTCTTCACCTTCCATAGCTAGGCAGGATGTTCATGTACCGGCAGGCCACGGCAGAGGTCACGGTGGAAGTTCCCAGTTTTAGCGGTCCTTTGAACCGCCTATTTTCAGGTACATCCTTAACCTTCTAGAGACTTGCATGTGTTGATGCTATGTTGATGTGTTTAGTGTTATGTTCGGATAACTTTTGTGCAGATGTGATTTAGAAACCTGGTTAGAGTAAAAATATGAACCTTAGAATATTACAATTGAGACCTTATGGTATACCCCGTAGTTCTGACCCTACGTATGAGAGCGTACGAAAGTATGTAAGACTTAAAATTTTTAAGGATAGGTTGACGGATTGTTCCGGACGGGTTTTAGTCAACTTTGAGGCGGGTTATGACCCGGTACATTGAGAGTTCCTAAGTGTTTCAAAGGCCTAGGGCGTAGTTCGTTGAGTCTGGATTCCAACGCAACCAACCGTTCGTCGATAGGACGTCGGAGTAGAAAGTTATGAGAGTTACAAGTTCAGTGCGCAGTCGGACAGAAATGCGTTACGGACTAAGGCGACAGGGCCGCGCGGATGCGGTCGCGCGCCTAATGTACCGAGGGGTCGCTGAAGTTGCAGCGGCCGCGCGCCGATGCAGGCCGCGCGCCGAAAGTTCAGAGAGGTCATGAGAGCCAGCGCTGGCGGCGGCCGCGCGCCGAGGCGGGAAATTTGGGCGAAAAACTTAGAAAATCTGATTTTTGTTTTAAAAGAGACTATGGAGGGTGACAAGTGTCCCCCCATCTGATTTTCTCAGATGCAATATATTGACCAAGGCTTGGTCATTTTCTATCTTTTCATCTTCACTCTCTCTCTCTCAAGTTGCTCCCTTCTCTCTAAACTTCCAAATTTCTCTCTAAAACCCCAAGAGAAATTCTTAGCCTAAGGAAAATCTGAAATTAAGGGCAAGAAGGAAGTTGGTGGCTAACTTAAAAGTGTTATTGTGGTGGTATTCTTGGAGGAAAGGCTAGCAAGGTGTTGGAATAAGCTTGGCTAAAACTTTAAGGTAATGATTCTTCCTTTAGATTTAGTTTATAGTGTTGCATGTTAAGAAGAAAGAACTTGTGGTAGTGAATAATGCTCTTAGAATCATTGCATGCTAGAAATGTGGTTTGGATATGAAAAATGGGTTAAGAGGAGATTATGAGCATGTTGTAGCCTAAAACTACCTTAGAATTGTTAAGTGAATTGTTGTAAACTTATGGGGCAGAATTGGTATTTGGGTGTGTAATCCCTTTAAAATGTTGGATTGTTGAACCTTAAATGTGGTGTTTGGATGATAAATTCGGCCTTGAGAAAGGTGGCAAAGTGAGTAGAAACAAAGGAAATGCCCAATTTTCCATAGAATGTAGTGGCATTGAGATGAGATGATACTACATAGAAATTAGAGGATAAGAAATCTATCATGGTTATTTTAGGTTGACATATGACTTGCGGTAGTTTGGACTTAGCAAGTGGATTGATCAAAAGGTATGTGAAGCTTTCCTATCCTTTGAGCATGAGTATTTGTATCTATGTAGTACGGTAGACGACAAGATTTATTATTCTTACTTGTTTAAGTATATATAAAGACTTGTTTCGTTTTGAGAAGTATAAGTCCCTTGGTTAAGGGAAAAGTATGATTTTACAAAAGTATAGAGTACTTGGTGTGAAAGTATTGAGTATTGAATTATTCTAAAGATAAGTGGCTTGAAGTATTTTTGGAAGTTGTGTAGAATTGTTCGAAGTATAAGTCTTTTGGTTTGTAAAAGAACAAATGGTTTATAAGGAGTTATAACGGCTTTATGGGAAGTTAGTTATAACGGCCTTGTGAAAGGATAAGAAGGTCTTAATTTCTAAAGTATAAAGATAGTATAACGGCTTTATGGGAAGTTAGTTATATTAGCTTTATGAAAGGATAACAAGAAGAGATTTACTCTAAGTAAGATAAGCAAGGACAAATGATTTGATTTATGAAAGGCAAATTGATTTTAAGGCATCAATTGCCCAAAGGTTTTATACATGAAAAAGAGTCACTTTTGAAAGAATTAAGTATGTAGTACTTTGGGTTAAATTCCCGGTTTTCTTTTATTAAAGATATGATTAAGTGCCTTAACTAAAATGAGAGGGTATATGAACAAGACTAATAAGAAGTTATAAGTTTCTTAACTTATTTATGATTATGATATGATAACAGTTTGAGCTAGGGTAAGAGTATATCTGAGGGGCAAGCCCCAAGATCGTTATAACACCTACTCGGTAAGAGTATGTCCGAGGGCAAGCCCCAAGATCGCCATACCACCTCCTTCATGTAAGAGTATGTCCGAGGGGCCAGCCAAGATCGCCATACCATCCGCCTGCAAAGAGTATATCCGGCGGGCAGATCCGAGATCGTTATACCATCTGCTCCAGTATAAGACTATATCTGAGGGGCAAGCCCCAAGATCGTTATACAATCTGCTCCAGTATTAGAGTATATCTGAGGAGTACATTCCCCAAGATCGTTATACCATCTGCTTCAGGGTAAGAGTATATCTGAGGGTTAAGTACCAAAGATCGTTATACCACCTGTTCCGTCGACGTGCTACCCACGATGCTAGTAATACCTCACGCGAGTCCTTATGGGCTTACGCGGTGAAATAGTCCCACGCGGCGGTACACCTATGCGAGGAATACCTCACGCGGGTTCACGAGACCCACGCGGGTGAAATAGTCCCGTGAGTAGGATTGCTTATTGATACTACGCGCAGGACCTGCTTTGATCACGAGCCTCCTATTTTTATGCAAAGACTATATACATATGCTTGTTACTCTCATTGTTAGTAAGGCACAAGAAAAGGTAAGTTGATTTCATCCATGACCCCACTTATTTTTTCGCACTTATGATTTCATTACGATTTTCAGCTTCACACACTTGGTACTTGTTAATCGACTCTCCTTCGGGCCGCGCTCATGCCGCAGTCGAGATACGTAGCTTCCGTCCGCACTCAGGATCACCGCTCATTTCTCGAAAGCTCCATCCTCCGAGGCTTTGTCTTTTGGTATGATTCCTCGAGGTTATAGACTTTTGTACATTCGGGGTATGGCGGGGCCCCGCCCCGCCACGCTTGTTATTCCTAGAGGTCCGTAGTCACGTTTGTGGTTTGGGCCGTAAGAATAAAGTTATCGCTTCACCATCTGCTAAGTTATTTTATGAAAGGCGCCTTATCGGCTTGCTAGTGATGTTTACCTTATACGCATTTGTTTTATGTATGTTCCGCCGCTATTCTCGCATATACCGATGGTACCGGAAGGGTACTAGTCGCGCCCGGTCGGTCGTGACAAAAGTGGTATCGAGCGCTTAGTCCTCTGAAAGTGTCTACGCACCGTGTCTAGTAGAGTCTTGATTATCGGTGTGTCGGCACCACATCTATAATCGTGAGGTCAGATGACATTTAGGATTGGTTTCCATCATTCTCTCTTAAGATCGTGCAGAGTCGTCATAATAGGTTGAGTCCTCTCTGACCTATCCTTGTGTAACAGTTATGCCTCCACGGAAGGCGACTAGAGCCCAGAAGGGCAAGGCAGCAGCAGGAGCTGCTAGGGGTACGCAGAGAGTTTCCAGACTCGGGCACAGACGATGCCTGAGGTAGTAGGGTCACGAGTTCACCACTGGCAGTTGTTCGGAGAGCCGAGAGCGCATGGCTCCAGAGGTCCGCACCGAGCCTCCAGTCACACCAAAGGCAGTGTAGGGATTACGGAGAGCAGATCAGGTTGTTGACTAGCATTGTGGCAGGGCAGCACCGCCAGGAGCCGGTAGCTAACCCTAGAGCCGATAGTTTGAGGATCCGGGACTTTCTGAATTGTAATCCACCCGAGTTCTATGGGTCGAGGTCTGAGGAGGATCCTCAGGAGTTTATTCGACAGTGCGACTTGATCACGCAGTGCTTAGGGCCTCGGAGACGGTGTCCGTTGTGTTAGCTTCTTACCGGTTACGCGATATTGCGTTGAACTGGTTTGAGTCATGGGTGTTGACGAGAGGTGAGGATGCTCTTCCAGCTGTTTGGGAGGAGTTCACAGAGGCGTTCCTAGACCACTTCTTGCCTCCTGAGGTGAGGAGAGCCCGCGTAGATAGGTTCTTGACCTTGAGACAGGACGGGAGGACTATCGTGAGTACACTGAGTTCGACTCTTGGCCGATTTGCGCACACCATAGTAGCCGACATGGCGCATGTGGTTCATCGACATGTGATGGGGTTAGACCGTCACACGATTATCGTGATGCTGGGGTGGCTCTTCACCGTGGATGGATATTGCCAGACGTGCATACGCATTGTGGATTGAGAGAGAGGCAGGATCAACTAGATTTAGGCCAACCCAAGAGGGCCAGGACAGCAGAATCTCAGGGCGGTTTTCAAGGCGGACCGCCTCAGCAGCAGGCTAGTTATGCGCCTCAGCCAGTACGGAGTACTCCACCACGCCTTCGTGACGCTCGGGAGATTCGAGCAGGTCGGCCCGAGGGTTCGTGTTTTCGAGAGTAGGGTGTTAGTCTGGAGGCCACCTCTACCTCGGTGTAGTCGATGTGGTAGGACCCATTATGGGAGTGTCGTGGTAGTTTGGGTAATTGCTATACATGCGACAGCAGGCCATTATGCGAGGAACCGTCCACCAGTGGATAGCGCGGATGTAGAGATTCAGCCTTCGGATCGGGCAATGGTCGTTCATCGCCTTCTTTTGTTATGCGCAGGCGCAGTGATCATGATTAGGACGACAGGAGAATGCGAAGCAATAGTTACGGTACATCTTTGACCCTTTAGAGATTAGTATGTGTGATAGGATTATTGTATGATTTAGTGTTATGAGCAGGAGGATATTGAGACTATGTACCTATCGCCGAATAAGTTGGTAGATACGAACGCAATTGCATAGGCCGTGAACGAGTAAGTGGTAATGGGTCATAAGTTGGATTTGTTTTCTGTTTGAGTTATGAGGAATGATTGAGCGTGTGCAATATCTTACGGTCACAAGTGGCATAGTAAGGTCCTATTAAGCGTGAAGTCCGAGGATGTATCGAGGAATAGTAGATTGGTTTCCAAAGGAACATTCGGGACGAATGTTTCTAAGGGGGAGAATGTTATACCCGTAGTTCTGACCTACGCATGAGAGCGCATTTAAAGTATGTAAGACTTAAAATTTTTAAGGATAGGTTGACGGATTGTTCCAACGGGTTTTAGTCAACTTTGAGGCGGGTTATGACCCGGTACATTGAGAGTTCCTAAGTGTTTCAAAGGCCTAGGCGTAGTTCGTTGAGTCTGGATTCCAACGCAACCAACCGCTCGTCGATAGGACGCCGGAGTAGAAAGTTAGAGTTACAAGTTCGGCGCAATCGGACAGAAATGCGTTTCGGACTAAGCGGCTGGCGCGGCGCCTAATGATCGAGGGGGTCGCTGAAGTTGCAGCCGCGCCGACAGCAGGCCGCGGCGCCAAAGTTCAGAGGCTGCGAGGTTTAGCGCCGCTGGCGCCAGGGCCGCGGCGCCGAGGCGGGAAATTTGGGCGGAAAAACTTAGAAAATCTGATTTTGTTTAAAAGAGACCATGGGAGGGTGACAGTGTCCCCATCTGATTTTCACAGATGCAATATATTGACCAAGGCTTGGTCATTTTCTATCTTTTCATCTTCACTCTCTCTCTCAAGTTGCTCCTCTCTCTCTAAACTTCCAAATTTCTCTCTAAAACCCCAAGAGAAATTCTTAGCCTAAGGAAAATCTGAAATTAAGGGCAAGAAGGAAGTTGGTGGCTAACTTAAAAGTGTTATTGTGGTGGTATTCTTGGAGGAAAGGCTAGCAAGGTGTTGGAATAAGCTTGGCTAAAACTTTAAGGTAATGATTCTTCCTTTAGATTTAGTTTATAGTGTTGCATGTTAAGAAGAAAGAACTTGTGGTAGTGAATAATGCTCTTAGAATCATTGCATGCTAGAAATGTGGTTTGATATGAAAATGGGTTAAGAGGAGATTATGAGCATGTTGTAGCCTAAAAATTACCTTAGAATTGTTAAGTGAATTGTTGTAAACTTATGGGGCAGAATTGGTATTTGGGTGTGTAATCCCTTTAAAATGTTGGATTGTTGAACCTTAAACGTGGTGTTTGGATGATAAATTCGGCCTTGAGAAAGGTGGCAAAGTGAGTAGAAACAAAGGAAATGCTGCCCAATTTTCCATAGAATTTAGTGGCTTTGAGTTTAGATTATTCTACATTGAAATTAGAGGTTAATAAACGTATCATGGTTATTTTAGGTTGACATATTACTCATGTAGTTCGACTTAGCAAGTGGATTGATCAAAAGGTATGTGAAGCTTTCCTATCCTTCGAGCATGAGTATTTGTATCTATGTAGTACTGGAGACGACAAGATTTAGTATTCTTACTTGTTTAAGTATATATAAAGACTTGTTTCGCTTTGAGAAGTATAAGTCCTTGGTTAAGGGAAAAGTATGATTTTACAAAAGTATAGAGTACTTGGTGTGAAAGTATCGAGTATTGAATTATTCTAAAGATAAGTGGCTTGAAGTATTTTTGGAAGTTGTGTAGAATTGTTTGAAGTATAAGTCTTTTGGTTTGTAAAAGAACAAATGGTTTATAAGGAGTTATAACGGCTTTATGGGAAGTTAGTTATAACGGCCTTGTGAAAGAAAGGATAAGAAGGTCTTAATTTCTAAAGTATAAAGATAGTATAACGGCTTTATGGGAAGTTAGTTATATTAGCTTTATGAAAGGATAACAAGAAGAGATTTACTCTAAGTAAGATAAGCAAGGACAAATGATTTGATTTATGAAAGGCAAATTGATTTTAAGGCATCAATTGCCCAAAGGTTTTATACATGAAAAAGAGTCACTTTGAAAGAATTGAAAGATGTAGTACTTTGGGTTAAATTCCCGGTTTTCTTTTATTAAAGATATGATTAAGTGCCTTAACTAAAATGAGAGGGTATATGAACAAGACTAATAAGAAGTTATAAGTTTCTTAACTTATTTATGATTATGATATGATAACAATTTGAGCTAGTGGTAAGAGTATATCCGGCGGCAAGCCCCAAGATCGTTATACCACCTACCTGGTGGTAAGAGTATGTCCGAGGGGCAAGCCCCAAGATCGCCATACCACCTCCTTCGCAAAGAGTATGTCCGAGGCCACCCCAAGATCGCCATACCATCCGCCTGGTGCAAGAGTATATCCGAGGTAGATCCGAGATCGTTATACCATCCGCACCAAGATAAGAGTATATCCGGCGGGCAAGCCCCAAGATCGTTATACCATCCGCTCCAAAGATAAGAGTATATCCGGCGAGTACAAATTCCCCAAGATCGTTATACCATCCGCTTCGTGGTAAGAGTATATCCGAGGGTAAGTCCTCAAGATCGTTATACCAATTGCCCGTGGACTTGCTACTCACGACGCGAGGAATACCTCACGCGAGTCCTTATGGGCTTACGCGGGTGAAATAGTCCCACGCGGGCGGTAGTCTGACTATGCGAGGAATACCTCACGCGGTTCACGAGACCCACGCGGTGAAATAGTCCCGCGAGTAGGATTGCTTATTGATACTACGCGAGGACCGCTTTGATCACGAGCCTCCTATTTTTTATGCAAAGACTATATACATATGCTTGTTACTCTCATTGTTAGTAAGGCACAAGAAAAGGTAAGTTGATTTCATCCATGACCACTTATTTTCGGACTTATGATTTCATTACGATTTTCTGGCCACACACTTGGTACCAGACCGACTCCTCGGGCCGCGTTCACGCCGCAGTTGAGATACGTAACTTGCCGTCCGCACTCTTAGGATCACCGCTCATTTCCGAAAGCTCCATCTTCCGAGGCTTTGTCTTTTTGGTATGATTCTCGAGGTTATAGACTTTTGTACATTCAGGGTATGGCGGGCCCGTCCCGCCACGCTTGTTATTCCTGAGGTCCGTAGTCACGTTTGTGGTTTGGGCTGTAAGAATAAAGTTGTACTGCTTTCACCATCGGTTAAGTTATTTTATGAAAGGCGGCCTTATCGCTTAGTGATGTTTACCTTATACTGATTTGTTTTATGTATGTTCACGCTATTCTCTCGCATATACTGACAGTGGTACCTTGGAAGGGTACTAGTCGCGACTTCCGGTCGTGACACCTTAGATGTAAGGCCATTTAGTACGAGATTTTGCGGTGATCTTTGTCCAAGGTATATGTATTCGTGAGTTTTGCGAAAAATTTCTGGTCGGGTAAAATGGAAGTGGTAGCTTTCATGACCAGATAGGTAGGATTGTTCCGCATCGGAACAAGCGGTTTGGCGCGATAGTGGGTCGGGTCAGCTATGCGGGCCAACCAGAGTCTTGGGGTTGGGTCAGTCCGAGGTGGTCCCGCCAGGTGGTAGGATCACGAGGGTGTTGGGCCCAAGTTCAGTTAACCATCGTATGAGTTGGTGGATACGTTCGACCAGATCGGTTCGTGAAGGCCGGGAATGGCCTTAGGGGGAAATCGAGGTTAGTAAGATGACCAAGTTTGGAGGTAGTGACTCCAAGGTTTTGGAAGCGTTGCTGGATCAAGTGGAACATGTACTAGAAGAGTTCAAGTGTCCGAGCAGGCACGCACGAGGAAGGAAGAGGACGATGTTATTACGTGCCGCAGTGTGGCAGATTGTTCTCGTAAGTATGGTAGTGAAGACTATAATCGCGCATGTTTGTTTTGAGGTTAGAAGGAACATTCGACGAATGTTTCTGGAGGGGAGAATGTTATACCCGTATTTCCAGTACGACGTGAGGCGCACGATAATTTTTGCCTTAAGGTTTGGCAAGAATCGAAAATTTGGGCACAAGTTGAAAGAGTCGTTTCCACTAAACGCTTTCCATACTTTTGTAGGAAAATTCCGCCATGTCATATTTAATTTTTGGCGGATTTTTCCGAGAGAAACATTTTGGATCAACAAGAGGCGACACTTGTCACCCTCTAATCGGTGAAGGTGGACGAATGGGACGATTTGGGTGTCAATTTTTGTCAAGGAGTTGGTAGGATATTTTGTGTAGTTGTTAGAATGGACACTTGCCTAAATCCTAGCCCTACACTTGCCTAACACTTGGATGAATCTTGGCCATTGTTGGCCATTTCTGACCTATAAATACCCTCTAACTTGATGAATTTCTTCATCCAAAATTGCCTAAGTCTTGAAATCCTCCCTCCCCTCAAGAGTTCTCGCCCCAGAGCCTCTACCCCTCGAGAAGCTTTGGCGAGAGGGTACCCCTAGCCTAGTTGGTTTCAGATAATACCCCTTTGTGGTATAGAAATACTCTCAAGTATTGTTGTAATGTCCAAATACCTTGCCCAAATACCTTGTAGTATTCCAAGGTTATACTTATACGAAAAGCCCTAAAATACCATTATACTTTCCTTTAGCCACTAAACGAAACCCTAAGGAAAATCTTCACCCGTCGTCGAGTAGAAGTTGCGTAGAACTTCTAAGGGTTGTTTGGAGCGGATTGGAGCACTGAGTAGAGCTAAACCTTGCTCGTGAGCGACATTAAACTCGGATAATTTGGGCTTATCGAGGTAAACACTATTGTCCTTCTATTGTAATTGGAAATTACATGTTGTAAGAATATATAGTTGAAGTATACTATATAGAACTAAACATAGTATTGTGGCAATGTCTTTTGACTTAAGCCCAAGAATAAAGAATCGAATCGAATGTAATTACATAGATCAGACATAAAGAGACTTGTATAGCATTGTGTTGTAGAATTGTACACGCCCGGTTAGACGGTAAACCCCGGTTGGCTTGGTAGCCGATAGATGAGGAGATTTACGCCATGTGCGGAAGGCCACGATTTTCGTAGAATATGGAACGTTGAGATCTAGATGTTAATAAGCGCGCGTGGCCTTATAGGTCGGAGTACTACGTGTGGAGTGATCCACTTGGCTTAAGGAGTAGCCGATCGTTTGGAGCATTTTGCTATTAGTCGATACTGCCGCGAGGTATGTGAACCTCTTCTTATCTCTTCTAGCATGATATGTGTGAACTATGTAGTACGTAGACGCATACGTGTTACCCGTGTTTGATTGTTTTTAAAACATAAAGTGTTATAACGGCTTTATGGGAAGTCAAGTTATAAACTTTACGAGGTAAGAAAATACTTTGCGGTTTTAAAAGGTAATCGATGTGAATTATAACTGGCCTGTTATAATAAAGAACTTGCTGTATTTCAAAAGATTTATAAATCGCTTTGAACGAGAGTAACACTTGGTTTTAAAGGTTTTAAAAAAGTTATACTAGCTTTATGGGAGTTAGGTATAATGTCTTAAGAGAGGTAAAGTAAATGGTTTATCACGTTAAGTTAAGAGACTTGATCTTATAAGATAAGAGACTTAACGTATTTGTTTTAATGTGAATGTTTGTGTGAAACCTCATTCGTGAGTAATGAGTACTTGGTTTTTTAAAGGGATAATGTTTTACTGATTTCGAAATCGTAATGTGTATCGACGCACCACCGCAAATAAGTTAATAAAGGAAAATGTCTCGACTAATGAATTGTATTATTAAAACCAAGAGAAACCTCCATCCGCATAGAAACTAAGATAAGACAAAATGATATTACATTTTATATATCATGGCTACTGTAATAAGAATGTTGTAAACAAGAATAAACTACTCTCACGTGAGACATATATTACTCAACTGTTCTAAAAAGGAATCAAGTGATTAAGTTTGGGAACTATGAAACCATTTGAAAATGAGAAGTTTGAGTAATTGAAACTAGGCAACCGGAACTTAGGAAAGACTGTTGTTACTTGATTTTGAAAAGGAATGTGGGTTGGTCATTCTAATACTACGGGTATCGGGTGACTTTGATAAAAGTAATGGATCTCTTTTAAAGAATTTAACGTACGTAGTACTTTAGGGTTAAAACCCGGACTTTGGCATAAAATGAAAGTACTTTGAGTTGTGAAATTTGCCTATGCTTGTTGTTGTGAAACTTGCCTATGCTTGTGATGATAGCCTTTGTGCAAGTGTGGTATTTCAGGTTACCGCGTCTCTCGATAGAGGCCGTTGACTTGTCGAGAACTTACTGACGTCGGCGATGATGGAGAATTCCACGGTATGTTTCCATTTTGATTACCGCTTGTTGTTGATGTCACATGGACATGTCTACACCGACGCAGATTCCAGGGCACGCGGCCACGCGTCGTTGATTACCCGATATGGTTATTATCGCAACATGGACGGTTCACACCGACGCAAGATTCGGGCACGTGGCTACGCGTGGTCGACCACCCAAGATATCATATTGAGGTTACGGGCACGCCTACACCGACGCAGATTCCCGGTACGCATGGCCACGCGGCCTTATTATTGTTGCATCATGGACATGTCTACACCGGCGCAAGATTCCGGCACGCGCCATGACGCGAACATGATGGATGCCGCGGGCGTGAGACCCATAATTATATTCGAGTGGTGACTTTGAGGCGTGAGTCCCCGACTGATCGCTTATGTTGCATCGTATTTTGGTTATCATACATGCCTCCCGCTTTAGGCTATTATGATTTCATTTACGATGTTGACGCTTCACATACTACCGCAATTGATCGACCTCCTTCGGGCCGCTCACGCCGCAGTAGAGGTACATCTACGTGGATCCCCGCCTTAGGATCTCATTTCGGCGTGTTGAAAGCTGCCTTTCCGGAGGCTTATCTATGGTATGTTTCCGAGTTGTAGGTTCTTGTACATTCGTGGTATGGCGGCCCTCCCGGCCATAGTTGTTATAAATCTTAGAGTCAGAGCACTTGTGGGCGGTTTGTAAAAGGATAAGCTCGGGTTTTTATGTATATACCAAGCGCAAATGCTTTTGGTTGCTTTATTTATTATATCTCTTGTTTCATGACTCGTGTTTTATTTTCCGCTGGTTTTCTCTGATGTTGTATCACTAGGGTGCCCGGGGTAAGGCACCAGTAACGGGCCCGGGTTCGGGGCGTTACACTACTCACACATAAGGCATATAATACTCAACTGTTTTTAAAAGAGAATTATGTTATTAAATTATTAAGACTATGAATTATGAAACCTTTCGAAAATAAGAGATGTGAATATTTGGAAGTTAGGCAAACTTGAACTTTTTAAAAAGAATGTTGTTACTTGACTTTAAGAAGGAAAGTGTTTTGGTTTAACAAGAAGGGCATAATATTACCTTAATTGTTTTAAAAGGAAAAATATGGTATTATCTTAATCTGTCCTAAGGGAGCGTTTAAATGTTATGACACGACACGCTGCTCATGGGATGAACCGAATGTATTTCACTCGACTACCGCGTCATGAGATGAACCGGAATGTATTTCACTCGACTACCGCGTTCATGAGATGAACCGAATGTATTTCACTCATTACCGCTGCTTCACGGATGAACCGGAATGTATTTCACTGACTATCGCGTCGTGGATGAACCGAATGTATTTCACCACGATACCGAGTCCGGCAGATGGACCGAATGTATTTTATGCGACACCGCGTTCATGGGATGAACCGAATGTATTTCACGACACCGCTGCTCACGGACGAACCGAATGATACCACCGATTTGATACCGAGTCCACGATGGACCGAATGTATTCCATACGATTTAACCTCGAGTCCATGAGATGGGCCGAGACATGTTACACGTATCACATTGACTTATACCTAGATCACGGTGAGGAAGGAGTTCCACAGAATGAGGAAGATTTTGGCGTAAATCGACGACATGACATCGCTTATGAATGTAGTTTTGTTATCATATATGTCTTCTGCTTTATATAGACTATTATGATTTCATTTTCAATTTTTCGCCACATACTTGGTACTGTTGCATCGACCTCCTTCGGGCTGCGTTCATGTCGCAGTAGAGGTACACCGTGGTTGATCCTCGCCATAGGATCACGTCAGCGTATTGGAAGCTCCTTTTCTCCGAGGCTTATATTTTGGTATGTTTCCTCGAGTCAGAGGTTCTGCATATCTGTGGGTATGGGGCCCCGTCGCCATAGGTGTTGTACATTCTGTAGAGGTCTCAGTAAATGCTGGCGGTGGTTTGTAAAAAAAAGGGATGTAATGCTCAAAAATTATTATATATATATGCCGAAGGGCAAATTTTTCTCAGATGACTGTTTATCATTGCATATTGTTTCTTGTATTGTTTTATATTCCGCTGATTTCTCTGATGTATGACTACTTGGGTGCCCGGGTAAGGCACCAGTCACGGGCCCCGGAACGGGTCGTGACAATAACGACTTAAGAGAGATAAAAAGAATGGTTTATTGATTTTAAGAAGTTAAGAGACTTGATCTTAAAAGATAAGAGACTTGACTTAATTGAATTAATATGAATTTTGTTAAAAAGTGTGAAACCTCATTCGTGAGTAATGAGTACTTGGTTTTTAAAAGGAATATTGTTTTACTGATTTCGGAAATCAGAATAAGTATCGAGCAAACCACTGCAGCGCTAATAAAGGGAAATGTATTGAATAATTAAGTATTATTAAAATCAGTAGAAACCTCCATCTGCATAGAAGCTAAGATGAGACAAAATGATATTACATTTCCTAGATCTTGGCTGCTTTTATAAGATTGTTATAAACAAAGAATAACCTACTCACACATAAGGCTTATTGTTTTAAAAGGGAGTACGTTATTTGATTAAGACTATGAACTATGAAATCATTCAAAACTAAAAGACTTGAGTATCTGAAATTAGGCAAACTTGAAACTTTTGGAAAAGAATGCTGTTACTTAACGTTGTTCTAAAAGTGTAAGCCACTTGGTTTAAAACGGTGTAAAATACTTGATTTTAAAACATGAACGTAGTTGGTACTACAGATAATAGTATCGAGTTGTTTTTACGTAAAAATAAGGTCTTTTTGAAAGGATTAATGTATGTAGTACTTTGGGGTTAAAACCCGGATTTGTTGTAATAAAATAGGATTCTATAAGTATGTTGGACTTGCCTATGCTTGTGGTAATAGCCTTTGTTGTGCAAGTGTTGGTATCAGGTGACTTCTTGAGAAAGAATGGATCTTTTTATGAGAGTCTAGAAGTATGGTAATTTGCTTGTGCTTGCTTGTGATAGCCTGGTTGTGTGATATATATTGTTATTGTTGTTACATGGACATGTCTTCACCGATGCAGAATTCCGGGGGCATGCGGCCATGCGGCGGGCTAATCACCCGATATATTGTTATTGTTGTTACATGGACATGTCTGCACCGGCGCAGACTCCGGCACGCGTTACGCGGAGCTAATCACCCGATATATTGTTATTGTTGTTACATGGACATGTCCGCACCGACGCGTAATTCCGGGGCATGCGTTACGCGGCGGTTAATCACCCGATATATTGTTATTGTTACATGGACATGTCCGCACCGACGCACTCCGGCACGTGGCTGCGCAGGTTGATTACCCGGTATATGGTTATTGTTGTTACATGGACATACGCACCGCGCAGAATTCCGGGGCATGAGGCCACGCGCAGGTTGATTACCCGATACATTGTTATTGTTGGTGCATCCCGACGGTTCACACCGATGGAGAATTCGGGCATGTGGCCGATGCGAACATGATTGATGTTGTGGGCGTAAGACCCATAGTTATATTTGAGTGATGACTTTGAGCGTGAGTCCACGATTGCTTTTATGTTGCATCGTATTTTGGTTATCATATATGTCTCGCCTTATATGATCGTTATGATTTAACTACAAGATTTTTGCCACATACTGTACTGTTGCATCGCCTTGAAGTGCGTTCATGCCGCAGTAGAGGTACATCGGTTGTCGATCCTCGCTTCTAGGATCACAAATCAGCGTTGGAAGCTCGCTTTCTCGAGGCTTATCTTTTGGTATGTTACCACAGACTGTAAGTTCTTGCACATTGAGGGCATGGCGGCCCCGTCTCACAGTAGTTGTCGTTACATTCTTAGAAGTAGTGGGCTGTGGTTTGTAAAAGGATTGCCGCTCAAACTTTGTATTTATATATACGAAAGGCGATTTTCTCTCGATTAAAATGTGGTTCATTTACAATTGTTTCATGTCTTATTTTTATGTTCCGCTGATTACTCTGATGTATCACTACTTGGGTGCCCGGGTAAGGCCCCAGTCACGGGCCCCGGAACGGGTCGTGACACAATTCTCCACCCTTTTCAAGGCCCGATAATAGTAACTAACATGCTGTCACGACTGCCCGGTTCGGATCGTGCCTTACCCGCACCCAAGTAGTCATACATCGAGAAATCGGAATATAAAACAATACAAGAAACAATATGCAATGATAAGCGATCTGAGAAAATTTGCCCTTCGATATATATATAACAATTTTTGAACAAGCATATCCTTTTTACAAACCCCGCCACAACAAGATTCATGCACTCTAAGAATGTAATAACACCTATGACGGACATGGCCCCGCCATACCCCTAAATGTAGTAACCTACAACTCTGTGGAAACATACCAAAAGATAAGCCTCGAGAAACGGAGCTTCCCAATACGAATCGTGATCCTATGGCGAGGATCAACAACCGTGTACCTACTGCTGCATGAACGCACTTCGGAGGTCGATAACAGTACCAAGTATGTGAAACTGAAAAATACTGAAAATGAAATCATAATAGTCTATATAAAACAGAAGACATATATGATAACAAAACTACAGTTCATAAAAGCAGTCATGTCAAGTCAGAGACTTACGCCCTCAAAATCTTCCCTCATGCCCGTGGAAGTCCTTCCTCACTGCCGGCAATCTAGGTATAAGTCAATGTGATACGTGTAACATGTCTCGGCCCATCTCATGGACTCGAGGTGAAATCGTATGGAATACATTCCCGATCCATCTCATGGACACGGTATCAAATCAGGTGGTATACATTCCGCTCATCCATGAACGCGGTGTCGCATGAAATACATTCGGTCCCATCTCTACGGACTCGGTATAAATGGTGAAATACATTCCCGGTTCATCCCATGAACGCGGTAGTCGAGTGAAATACATTCGGTTCATCCACGAACGCGTAGTCGAGTGAAATACATTCGGTTCATCTCATGAACGCGTAGAATGAGTGAAATACATTCCCGGTTCATCTCATGAACGCGGTAGTCGAGTGAAATACATTCCCGGTTCATCCCATGAACGCGGTAGTCGAGTGAAATACATTCCCGGTTCATCCCATGAACGCGGTGTCGTGTGGTCATAACATTTAAACTCTCCTTTAGGACATATTAAGATAATACCATATTTTTCCTTTAAAACAACTAAGGTAATATTATGCCCTTCTTGTTAAACCAAAACACTTTCCTTCTTAAAGTCAAGTAACAACATTCTTTTTCAAAAGTTCAAGTTTGCCTAACTTTCAAATATTCACATCTCTTATTTTCGAAAGGTTTCATAGTTCATAGTCTTAATCATTTAATAACATAATTCTCTTTTTAAAACAGTTGAGTATTATATGCCTTATGTGTGAGTAGGTTATTCTTGTTCATAACAATCTTATTAAAGCAGTCATGATCTAGGAAATATAATATCATTTTGTCTCATCTTAGCTTCTATGCAGATGGAGGTTTCTACTGGTTTTAATAATACTTTATTAGTCATTACATTTCCTTTATTAACGCCGCTGTGGTTTGTTCGATACTTATTCTCATTTCAAATCAAGAAAACATTATTCCTTTTACAAACCAAGTACTCATTACTCACGAATGAGGTTTCACGCTTTTAACAAAATTCATATTAAATCAATTAAGTCAAGTCTCTTATCTTTTGAGATCAAGTCTCTTAACTTTTAAAATCAATAAACCATTCATTTTATTACTCTTAAGTCGTTATACCCAACTTCCCATAAAGCCAGTATAACTCTTAACTTTCAACACCAAGTGTTACTCTTCTTTCAAAACAGTTTCTTAATTCTTTGAAATACTTCAAGATTCCTATTATTCAGCTTAAGTCAAAAGACATTGCCGTAAAACTACGTTCGCTTAACGCACGACGCTCACCGTACTATATATATATATATACTTTTAAAATATCATGCTCAAGAGTATAGGAAGAATCACATACCTCGTGACGATTTATCGACTATTAGCAAATAGCTCCAAAGCTTCGTAATCCCGCTAGCCTTTTCCACCCTTCGAGTAGAATATGCTACTCGCGATTTCCAACCTATATTGGTCATATAAGTCTATCAACGCCTAGACTATTCTCAGAAACAATTCTAGATCTGATTTCTTATCCCACGGAAATTGGGCAAAGACTTCCCTACCCACAAACTACACAATTCTCAGAATACAAATTCTATGTAAGTACGATTCATTCTTCTTCTTTAATATTCTTACGATGTGATTTCATTCAATTCCTTTTACGTAATATCCTTCTATTACGCTTCAATTACCTTCAGAATATCCTTCATTTATCCTATATTCATTTCTATACTACTACGATGTAATTTCCAATTACACTAGAAGGATAGGATTATTTACCTCGATAAGCCCAAAATTATCCAAGATTAAATGTCGATCCTGAGCAAGGTTTAGCTCCTACTCCGTGCGCTCCATCCCACTCCAAACAACCCTTAGAAGTTCTACGCAACTTCTTCTTAATACTTCAACTTGCTATGAAGATTTCCTTAGGGTTTCGTTTAGTGGCTAAAGGAAGTATAATAGTATTTCTGGGCTTTTAGTATAGGTATAACCTTGGAATACTACAAGGTATTT
The DNA here is from genome assembly GCA_029844215.1 of Przewalskia tangutica. NCBI lineage: Eukaryota > Viridiplantae > Streptophyta > Magnoliopsida > Solanales > Solanaceae > Przewalskia > Przewalskia tangutica. The sequence goes on along the minus strand of CM056722.1, from coordinate 73,169,538 downwards.
GGGCCAAGGTATTTGGGAATAGTAACAATACTTGGAGAGTATTTTTCTACCAAGGGGGGAGGGGTGTATTTACGAAAAACAACTAGGCAAGGGGGGGTATACTCTCGGCCAAGGCTTCTCAAGGGGGGGGGGGGAGACCTTGGACGAATACTACACTTAAGGGGGAGGGATTTTGAGACTTGGAAAATGATTTGTGGATGAAGATTTAGTCTTGCATTGGAGGGGTATTTATAGGCCATCAAGCCAAGTGGTGGGCAAGTGTAGGGTGAAGATTTGGACATGTGTTTGTGGGTCCCACTTGCTCATCAACTACACAAAATATCCTACCAACTCCTTGACAAAAAAGGAAGGCAAAAACGCCCAAGGTTTCGTCCACTTTGAGGGTGACACATGTCACCCTCCCGTTGGTCCAAAATATTTCATCTCTCGGAAAAATCCGCAAAAATTATAAATGACATAGCCGTATTTCTCTCTTCGCAAAGTCCGGAAAATGTTTCGTCGGAAAACGACTCTTTTCGCTAGTTGTGCACAAATTTCGCCCCTTTGCCTACTTTAAGGCTAAAACTTTTGTACGTACGTCCTCACGTACATACTCTGGAAATACGGGGTATAATACATGCCATAAATAAGGTGCAATAATTCCGAAATTTAAAAAAGGGGATCACACGCCCAAACGGAACGCGATTAACAATCTATCCTTCATAACAACAATAATTAAATAAGGGGATAACACGCCCAAACGAAACGCGATTAACAATCTCTCCTTCATAACAACAATAATTAAAGAAGGGGATAACACGCCCAAACGGAACGCGATTAACAATCTCTCCTTCATAACAATAATAATTAAAGAAGGGGATAACACGCCCAAATGGAACGCGATTAACAATCTCTCCTTCATAACAACAATAATTAAAGAAGGGGATAACACGCCCAAACGGAACGCGATTAACAATCTCTCCTTCATAACAACAATGTAAATACAGTCCAAAGTAAATACGGTCCAAAGTAAATACGGTCCTTAAGTTGGGGTCCTTGGCCAACTTTTACAATTTTTACTTATCCAATTACTTCATTAGTCTTCCAACTTATATTTCAATCTTAATATAAGTTATAGTTCCTTTGTTGTTAACCTCTTAGTAAGTAATGAATACATTTTTACCATTTTAATGGATAATATGCCAATTCTCTTTTTAACATCTTAACAAGATCCAAATCTTTCTTTATATCTTATAGTCCATAATATACTTCCAATATATGTATAATATCCATATATACATAATAATCAAATTCACAAAGAGGTTAAGGTTCATTACCTCAAAATAGCCCAAAAAACGTGACTGTCCAGATTTTTAGCCACTGCTTCGTTAGCTGAACTTGTAACGTCGATAACTCTCTACTCCAGTGTCATATCGATGAGCGGTTTGTTGCGTTGGAAACTAGACTCGACAAAATTCATTTTAGGCTTTTGAAACACCCAAAAACTCCTAATATGCTAGGAGATATTCCCTTCCAAATTTGACTAATAATCTGTCCAAAACAGTCCCGAAAATCTGCCCACTCTCGGCCAAGGGGGGGTTTTTGAGGCTAGGGGTGTGAAATCTTGTCTAACTCTTGGTTAATAATCTTCCTAATACATTAAGGAAGAACACTTATAAGTTCAAGAATTTTTGGACAACATTTGCTCAAGTAAAGGGGGGTTTGGACGAGAACAAGAAGGGAGGGAGAGAAAATATTTTCAAGTCTTGAAATGTTCTAAGTGTGGAAGATTTTCATCAACTAGAGGTGTTTATATAGGACAACCAAGGGTTAGGATTGAAACATGTGTATGGTATAGATTGTTTGTGTAGGTTCCTTTCTCCACTTGTCCCACAAATGCCATGCAAGACTTTGACCATTTGACTAGCCCACTTTGTCTTGAAAAATCGTCCACTTATGTCCAATTTGGGGTGACACATGTCGCCTCCTATTGGTCCAAAATATTTCATCTCTCGGAAAAATTCCATAGTCGTAAAAATATTGAAACCGTAAAATTTCCTTCACAAGGTTCGGAATATTTTCCGTCGGAAAACAATTCATTCATTCTTACCCTAATTAGGGTTTAAACATTCGTACGTACGTCCTCACATACATACTCCGGAACTACGGGGTATAACAAGAATAAAACTCATAGACATGGAACAATATAAAATAAGAAACAGGCTAACCAATACGGTCACCTTTCTGCATATATATATATCAAAACTCGAACAGTTACATCCCTTACAAACCCAACTCATAACAAGACTACATGTCACGACCCGACCCCGGGCCCGCGACTGGTGACTTTCGGTATACATCAGAGAATAGCAGCGGAACATACACAACTTATAAAATGCTTGAACATAAAAATAATAACAGGCTAGCCGATAAGGCCACCTTCCGTACAATATACGCAATAAAAAAGTACATTTTTTTTCTTTACAACCCAATCCACAAATGTGACTACAGACCTCTAAGAATAATAACTCATGACGGGCCCCGCCATACCCCGAATGTACAACGACCGACAATACTGTGGATAAGCCTCCTAATAAAGGAGTTTCAACACCAACAGTGATCCTAAGAATGAGGATCAAGAACTGCACTTCTACTGCGGATCAACGCACCCGAAGGAGGTCGCATAACATGTACCAAATATGTGAAACTGAAAGTACTGATCCCATTTCATTCAAGCTATGGGGCGACCCTTAATAGGTACCCAACCCGACTCGGCGTCGTATTTAACTCTTTTCCTGGGTCTGTCTTAACTTTTTACTACCTGAGAAGGCCTTATATACCTAAGGTCTCGGTGGTTATCACATTCTTAGGCTCGCAATTTCCAGGCTCCATGCCTACCTTATCAGTCCCCCCGTAAACGGGTACAAAACTTATCGTAATACCATAATCGTGTTGTCTTGACCACAACAACCATACATACTCCATACGGATCTCACCCGTACCATTTTTGAAATCCTACTACGTAGCTCAATCTATTAACATAGTCTCCCATTAATTCCCTTAATAATAACTTCTTAAGGGTCCATTCCCTTCACAGACAGCTCATCATTTCCTAATTATCTCAAATTAGTACGTAAAACCTTGATGAGAATTCATTAAACTGTTTCATACCTTTCCGGTATTTATTTAGTCCTTACCAAATCCTAGAAATCTAAAATCATTCTAGGCAACACGCGTCTGACCCTCATACATAAATCCGTATAGTTGTATGTCACAATACCAACTACAAACATTACCCACCTGGATACGCAATCCATATAATCTTTCCTGGGTCACTGATGTCTTTCTCGTAGCTGCAAACAATCATAACTTGTTAGGGAGAGACGACCCTAACCATACAGCTCTATCGCACGATCTTAGAGTGAGAAGAATGGAAACCAATCCTAAATGTCCTGCAATTCTCACGATTATAGATGTGGTGCACAACACAACGATAATCAAGACTCTACTAGACACGATCGTAGACACTTTCCGAGGACTAATCGCTCGATACCACTTTTGTCACGACCGACCAAGCTCGCGATCGGTGCCCTACCCGGGCACCCCTTTCGTGATACATCGAGAATAGCAATGAGCATACACAACTTATAAAATGCTTGAACATAAAAATAATAACAAAGCAATGATAAGGCCACCTTCCGCATAATATACGTAATAAAAAGTACATTTTTTTCTTTACAACCCAATCCACAAATGTGACTACAGGACTCTAAGAATAATAACTCAAGTGACAGGCCCCGCCATACCCCGAATGTACAACGACCGGCAATACCGTGGATAAGCCTCGGAATAAAGGAGTTTCTCAACGGTGAACAGTGATCCTAAGAGTGAGGATCAAGAACTTTGTACTCCACCGCGGCATCAACGCAGCCCGGGAGGACAAGACAACATGTACCAAATATGTGAAATCAGCATCAGAATGAAATCATAAGTCTATAATAAAATCGGAGATGTATGATAACTCAATTAAGATTACACAGGCCTTACTAACAATGAGAGTAATCAAAAGTATACTTACAACATAAAAATAGGAAGCTCACGATCAAAGCGGACCACCCGCGCGCAAAGATCATTAAGCAATCCTACTCTCGGGACTATTTCACCCGCGATAGTCGTGGATCCGCATGAGGTATTCCTCGATAGTCAGATCCGCCCGCACGGGACTATTTCACCCGCATAAGCTCATAAGGACTCGCATGAGGTATTCCTCGTGATCGTGGGTAGCAAATCCACTAAACAGTGGTATAACTATCTTGGGATTCACCCTACAATTATACTCTTACCAAGCGGTGGTATAACTATCTTGGGATTTACCTCGATATACTCTTACCCCGAGAAGGTGGTATAACTATCTTGGGGATTTACCCCTCAGATATACTCTTACCCTATCTCAACTGGCCATCACACATAACATAAGCCCTACCGGCTTATCATACATAACATAAGCACTACCGGCTTATCATACAATAAGTAAGTTAAGAAATCCCCCTAACTTATTATTAACCTTATTCATATACACTCTCATTTTAGTTTACTTAAGGCACTAACATGTCATTATAAATCCGGGAGTTAACCCAAAGTACTACGTACTTCTATTCTTTTAAAATGACTCATTTTCATATAAAACTTCCAAGATACTAATAACCGTAGTATCAAGTCATAACTACATTTTAAGACAAGTCACAATACCTTTTTAGAAAATACACTTTCGGGCTTCTAAATCAAATGACTTCTTTCTTTTAAAACCTTAAGCAATTGATGTCTTTAAATCAATTTGCCTTTCGTTATTTCAAGTCATTTAACATACTTAAATTACTTAGAGTAAACCACTCTTTTAAACTTTCCATAAAGCTATTATAACCAACTTCCCATAAAGTCGTTATACTAGCTTTATACATTAGCAACTTACATACTTCTTTATAACCAAGAGACTTAAACTTTCCAACAAAACAAGTATCAATAATACTTTCAACATACTTAAGTCTCTTAACTTTTGAAAACCAAGATATCCTTAATATTTAAACAAGTGAGTTAATTCCCTAACTCAATCAACTTGGACATTCTTAAAATAAGCCAAGGATATCAAATGGACCTAGATTGTCAAAATCTTGTACGTCTACCGTACTATACATTTACAACTTATTCATGCTCAAGAGATAAGAAAGTTCCACATACCTCTTCGGTTTAATCCACTTGCTAAGTCCAATTCACCGTACGTAGTATGTCAACCTATAATGACCATAGTACGTCTATCAACTTCTAGTTTCAAACGTAGAATATTCCAAGTGCAAAGCTACTAAATTCTACGGAAAATCGGACAGCACTTCCTTTGTTTCTACATCCTTTGCCACCTTTTTCAAGGCCGAATTCAATAACCAAACACGCCACATTTAAGGCTCAATCAATGTAGTTATCAATAGGGGATTACACGTCTACAAGACGTGTAAAATTCCGCCCCACAATTTAAAACAAACTAGTCCAACATATAATGTCATTCTCGGCCAAAGGTGTAACAACATAACAATCTTTCCAACTCCTTTTCAATTCAAGTTGTTTAGTATAACATGATATCAAGCCGCAATCGATTATAGCTACTACATTCTTCAAGTAGGTAAAATGCGACAATTCAATTTATCGATCAAATTGGATTTCAATTTCAAATGGCTAAACATGTCATTTTCGGATTTGAGCTTCCAATTTTCCATAACACTTATCAATCTTCATAACACATATCACATGATCATTTCTAACTTATAATAACATGGAATCTTCAATTACAAAAGTAAGACGAAGATTATACCTCATTTAGCCCAAATATGCTCCAAGATTACAAGTCGATCCTTAGCAACTTTAGCGCCTCTTTTTGACATTCCAATCCACTCCAAGCAACCCTTAGAAGCATATGATGAACTCATCTTCAAGTTCCAACTTCAATGTTGAAGAACTTCTTTAGTTTCCGCCTTGCGACTAATACGAAAACGCCATTTTTCCGGGATCTTTCTATTGAGATACCCTTACAATACTCTTAGGAACCTTGGTTTAAAGTATGAGAATTATTGGACAACAATTGAAAAATTTTCCCTTGAAAACCTAGCATTTGCCGTGAGCTTCATAGTGTACAAGAACAAGATTTCAAAATATTTTCTAAGTGTGGAGAATGACAAAGTCTTGCACTACTAGTGTACATATATAACATAATGGAGGGTCTAGATTAGTACATATGGATGGCTTGGATGAGTTTCACATGGATCTTTCCCAAGTGGCCCTTGGACTTTAGTCAACAATGTCAAGCTTCAAGACTTTAGCAAGACTTACTCATCAATTTAATGGTCAAATGACCCTTTTGCCCATGGTAAATTTCGTCCAAGACAACCTAAGGGGGGGTGACACGTGTCGCCCTTCCATTCGTCGCAATATTCGTTTTCCGACAATTCCATAATTCCGATAAATTTACTCGTCTCAAACATTAACATTTTTGAGTTCTTACGTTTGTTCTTATAAACATATCCTGAAATTCCGGGGTGTAACACTACAGACCTCTAAGAGTTTGATATAACAACTATGATGGGACAGGGCCCCGCCATACCCCTGAATGTATAAGTACCTACAATGACAGGGAACCATACCAAAAGATAAGCCTCCGGAGAAACGGAGCTTCCCAATACGCAGAACCATGATCCTATGAGCGAGGATCAACAACCGGTGTACCTCTACCTGCGGATGAACGCAGCCCCCCAAAGGTGGTCAGTACAACAGGTACCAAGTATGTGAAACTGAAAGTATTGTAATGAAATCACATTTCATCCTTTTTAAAAGACCATTTCACAATATATAAACAGTCATGTCAATTCAGGAACGCATGCCCTCAAAATCATCACTCACATATAACTATGGGTCTCACGCCCACAATATCAATCGTGCCCATGGAACTCCTTCCTCACTGCCGGCAGTACATGATGTAAAACAACACCCATATGTGTACCTGAACACTAGATCCTGCCTGCGTCATAAAACCGATCGGGCCAAGTAGAAGAGCCAACTACCAGATCCAATCATGCATCATAAAACTTAACGGGCCAAGTACGGAAGCCAACTACCAGATCCAATCCTGCGTCACGCAACTGACCGGGGCAAGTATCTTAAGTCAACGTACCAGAGCCTACCGTATCATGAGATATGACCGGGGCAAGTATCTTAAGCTATCTACCAGAGCCTACCGATACACGAGAAATGACCAGGACAAGTATCTAAAGTGCACAGAATTCACGTGTACAACCAAGCCCGTGACCACTCATCATCGCGGCAAGCTTACGGATAGCTAGTCCATGGACTAATAACATAACTCGAATTTAACCCGCACCATGGCCGCACGCCTCGTAATCTTACATCAGTGTAAGCATGGCCATGGAACAATCCTAGTGGACGCATACCCGTGGACCATCCATCGTGTCAGTATGTCCAAAGGAACGATATAGTGGAAGCATACCCGTGGGCCACCCAACGTGTCAGTATGTCCAAGGAAGTAACAAGATAACACTCATAGTGGAAGCATACCCGTGGACCATCCAACAACGTCAGTATGTCCAAGTAAACAACAAGATAATCGACCCTCCATCGAGAGACGCCAGAATACGTAAATACAACATTTGCACAACAAAGGCTATCACAACTAGCATAGACAAGTTTAACATACTCTTATACTTTCATTAACATGTAAACTGATTCACCATTATTATCAACTTAAAGTACTTTCATTTTATGCCAACAATCCGGGTTTTAACCCCAAAGCACTACATACATTAATTCTTTCAAAAAGATCTCTTTTTACGCAAAAAGCCACACGATACTAATACCCGTAGTATCAAAAAACGTTTTCTTTTCAAACCAAATTACTACACCTTCAGAAAATCTTTACAAGGCCTTTAAAATCAAGTAAGTCAACCGTTCTTTTATCCTCCTCAAGTCGTTATAACTAACTTCCCATAAAGCTATTATAATACTTATTTTTCAAGCAATTCAAACTAACTACAATCATTTGGAAAACCAAGAGGACTTATTCTTTTCAAACCAAATATCAATTTCTTTCCAAATAATGATTCACAACTTTTTAGAATAATTCAAGGCCCTTTAAGATTTAGAAGTCGAGTCAAAGACATAAAAAAATGAAACCAAATTCATTTAACACACGTATGTCTACCGTACTATATATTTCACAACAATCATGCTCAAGAGGATAGGAAGAATCATATACCTCCTCGGCTAATCCACTTGCCAAGTCGAATATGTCGCGCGTAGAATATCCACCTATAATAACCATAACACATCTATCAACTTCTAGTTTTCTTCGTAGAATATTTCTAAGTATAAGGTCTCTTATTCTACGGAAAATTGGGCAGCACTTGTTACACCCCGTAATTCCAGGACATGAATAAGAGAATAGACGCGAGAACACAAGACTTGAAAAATTGGTACGAAAGGAAGAATTGTTTTTTCGAAGGAAAAATCTTCCGAACGTCGGAAAGGAAAAATGTTCGTTGATGAGAATTAGATTCTCAAAATGCATTATTTGAGGAGTATGGAACTTATTATCATTGTGGAAATATATTTTTACGGATTTGGTCACGTGGGGCCCACCCGAGAAATTTTATGTTTCGTGGGGCCCACGAATTTTATGGATGAATGGGAGGGCGACACGTGTCACCCCCCCACATGGTCTTGGACGAAATTGACCAAGGATAAAATGGTCATTTGACCAAGTATGGATGACCAAGTCTTGCAAGCTAAGAGCTTGAGATAATTGACTAAGTCAAAGAGCCACTTGGCTTGATCTCTTTCATCCCAACCTAACAAGTGTTATAATCTAGACCCTCCAATGTGTTATATAAGCACACTAGTAGCAAGACAAGTCTTCCAACACTTAGAAAAATTTGAGAAACTTTGAGCTAGCTTAATGGAGCTCTCGGCTTTGTGCAATAAGGAAGAAGAAAAAATTTTGTTTGTGGTTCAATAATCCCAATACTTTAAACCAAGGTTCCTAGAGGTATTGTAAGGATATCTCAATAGAAAGATCCCGGAAAAACGATGTTTTTACGTTAGTCGCAAGGCGGAAACCTAAGGTGTTCTTCAACTTTGAAGATGGAACTTGAAGAGGAGTTCTTCATGAGTTTCTAAGGAGTGCTTGGAGCGGATTGGAACATAAGAAGAGGAGCTAAAAGTTGCTAAGGATCGACTTTTACGCTTGGACATTATTAGGGCTTATTGAGGTAAAATCTTCATCTTCTTAATGTAATTGAAGATTTCATGTTTTAGTAGTTAAGAAATGAGCATGTGGTATATAGAATGAAGTTTGAAAAGATTTGGATCATGTCGACATGTTAAAACCGAAAATGGACAAGTTAGCCTTTTATGTCGTAATCAATTTGGTCGATAGTTACAATCGTCGCATGTTAAGGAAGAAAGGATTTATAGTTGTTGTAATTGTTATTATGTATGTAACATGTTGGAACTACAACTTGGATTGAAAAAGGAATTGAAAGGAAATTGATAATTGTTGTGACATTGTAGCCGAGTATGACTTCGAATTAAGGGACAGTTTTATATTGATTGTGGGGCAGAATTTTACACGTCCTATTAGGCGTGTAATCCCCTTTGTATTTGCTGAATTGTTGGGCCTTAAATGTGGCGTTTGGTTATTGATTTTTGGGCCTTGAAAAAGGTGGAAAAGTACGTAAAAACAAAGGAAGTGCTGCCCAATTTTCCGTAGAATAAGAGACCTAGCACTTAGTATGTGACGACAGACCGGGCGCGATCGGTGCCTACCGGCACCCTGCCTGTGTATACCTGTAGAATAGCAATGAACATACATAACACATAAACTGTAGATAGTAAACATCACTGGCCAGCGCAAGGCCGCCCATAAAATATACTTAATCAACGAAAAAGCAGTACAACTTGTTCTTACAACCCAAAACATAAACGTGACTACTGCACTTGCAGGAAACAATCGTGGCGGGGCGGTTCGCCATACCTCGAATGTACATAATACCTATAGATCGGGAAAAACCGCACCAACAAAACAAGCCTCCGGAGGAACGGAGCTCGACACTGCACGGTGATCCTAAGAATGAGGATCCACCACCTGCTTACCCTTACTTGCGGCATGAACGCAGCCCCCGAGGAAGGGGGTCAGTACACAATATGTACTAAGTATGCGAAACTGGAAAATACTGAAAGTACCTCATAAGTCTAAAATAACTGGAGACATGTATGATAATCAATTTACAGAACACTGTGCCTTACTAATAATGAGAATATCAAGCATATACTATACTGCATGAAAATAGGAAGCTCATGATCAAAGCAAGGTCATCCACCCGCAAAGATCGTTACAATCCTACTCCCGGGACTATTTCACCCGCGTGGTCGTGTGGACCCGCATGAGGTATTCTCGCATAGGTGTACTACCCGCGTGAGACTATTTCACCCGCATGAGCCCTACGGACTCGCATGAGCTATTCCTCGCATCGTGGGTAGCAAATCCACGGAATATGCAAATGCCACAACCCGGGGAATGACCCCGTAATAAATAATAATATATCACTAGCAAAAACTGGCTATCATACATAATATAAGCAAGTTAAGAAATCCCCTAACTTCTTATTAGTCTTGTTCACATACATTCTCATTTTAGTTTACTTAATGCACTAACATGTCTTTATAAAATTCGGGAATTTAACCCAAAGTACTATGTACTTCTACTCTTTTAAAACCTTAGGCAATTAATGCCTTAAAAATCAATTTGCCTTTCACAACTTCAAATCATTTATCCGTACTCATTTTACTTAGAGTAAATCTTCCTTTGTTAACCTTCCATAAAGCTAATATAACCAACTTTCCATAAAGTCATTATATTAACGTTATACATTAGTCAAATACATTTTCCTAAACCCAAGGGAATTACACTTTAAAAAAGAAACAAGAATCATATACTTAAACACATCAAGTCCCTTAACTTTGAAAACTCAAGACATCCTTAATACTTTTAAAGAAATGAGTTAATCCCCCTTACTCACCAAACTTGGCCATCCTTAAAACAAGTAAGGGATATCAAGACCTTGACGCTCACCGCACTACTATATAGGTAAAGCTATTCATGCTCAAGAGATAGGAAAGTTCCACATACCTCTTCGGGTCAATCCACTTGCTAAGTCCAATATATATACCACACGTAGTACGTCAACCTATAATGACCACAATACGTTTATTAACTTCTAGCTTCAACGTAGAATATCCCAAGTGTAAAGTCACTAAATTCTACGGAAAATCGGACAACATTTCCTTTGTTTCTACATGCTTTGCCACCTTTTTCAAGGTCCGAATTCAACATCCAACGCCACTTTTAAGGCCCAACAATTCAATCAATACAAAAGGGATTACACACCTAATCTTGGATGTGTAAAATTCTGCCCCACAATGCATTTTTAACAAAATCAATAAGCTAAAGGTAGTATCTAGGCTATAACATGCTTACATAACATTCTTATCCAATCCTTTCATATCCAAACCATATTTCCTACATGAAAAGTATCTAAGAGCAATATTTACCACTATAAGTTCTTTCTTCTTCACATGCAACACCAAAAACTAGCAAAAGAGAAAGAATTGTTACCTTAGAGCTTACCCAAAATAATCCAACAAATTCACTAGCCTCCTTTCCACAATCACCGCCACAAAAACTCCTACAAGCTTGCCAACAAGTTTTCTTCTTGCCACCATTTTCAGATTTTTCTCAAGCCTTGATTTTCTCTTGATTTTCTAGAGAGAAGGGAGAGCTTCTTAATTTTAGAGAGAGGGAAGGCCCGTGACTGGTGCCTTACCCCGGGCACCCCAGTGATACAACATCAGAGAAAATCAGCGGAAATAAAAACCTAATCATGAAACAAGATAAAATAAGAAACAGGCTAACCAAAACGGTTACCTTTCTGCATATAATATATATACCTGAACAGTTATATCCTTTTACAAACCCTGCCCACAACAGTACTACAGACCTCTAAGAATGTAACCACAACTACGACGACAGGTTTCGCCATACCACGAATGTAAGTACCTACAACAACAGGGGACTATACTAAAGATAAGCCTCGGAGAAACGGAGCTTCGAACGCCGAATTGTGATCCTATGAGCGAGATCAACAATCGTGTACCTCTACTGCGACATTTAACGCGGCCTTCGGGCGAGGTCGACAACAGTACCAAGTATGTGGCGAAAATATCGTAAATGAAATCATAATAGTCTATATAAAGGTGAGACATGTATGATAACCAAACTACAAGATAATACAACATATAAGCAGTCATGTCAAGTCAGGGACTCACACCCTCAAAGTCATCACTCAAATATAACTATGGGTCTCACGCCCACAACATCAATCATGCCCGTGGAATTCCTTCCTCATCACGGCAATCATGATATAATAACACCAAGAAGTACACATGAACACGTGTCCCACGGTGTCATAAAACCGTGACGGCAAGTACGAAGGCATAGCTACCAGATCCAACTGCATCATCAATCGATCGGCAAGTACGAAGCGGCTACGGAATATACCGTACTAACAATACTAAACAACCATATCACGAAGCCGACACGTGGAAAGTGCGATAGCTCTACCGGATCCTCTGCGCCGTAATGAGCGGGGCAAGTAACGTGCTAACCACCAGATCACAACCGTATGTCACGGCTTCGTCCAAACACTAACTCGCGACGGTATGGCAAGTGTGATAGCCTCTACCGATCCTCCTGCGCCACGTCGACGGGGCAAGTAACCAGCTAACCACCGATCACAACCGTAAGTCACGATACTTCGCGCGGTCGACACGCGTGGCAAGTGCGATAACCTCTACCAGATCCACCTGTGTCACGTAGCTGACGTGGGCAAGTAACCAGCCTAACCACCAGATCACAACCGTAAGTCACGAGACTTCGCCACAAAACTGAACGGGCACGAAGGCTAACTACCAAAGCCGAATCAGCCACGACCGGGGCAAGTACGAGAGCCAACTACCAGATACCAAAGCCGAATCAGTAAAACCTCATGGAGAGCTAGTCCATGGAACAACAATCCTAATGGAACCATACCCGTGGGCCACCCAACGTGTCAGTAGGTCCAAGGATATAACAAGATAACCGGCCCTCCATCGAGAGACTCGGTAGCACAGAATCAAAACACTTGCACAACAAAGGCTAGCACAACAAGCATAGGCAAGTTCAACGTACTCATAGACTTTTATTTTATTACAACAAATTCGGATTTTAACCCCAAGGTACTACGCATTTTAACACTTTAAAAGATCCATTTCTTTCACAAAAAGTCACACGATACTCGTAGTATCAAAATAGAGTAACTATCTTTTTTAAGTAAACCAAAACAATTTCCATACCTTCTTTTGAAATAAACCAATTTAAGACAAAACCATGCCTTCTTTTAAAACTATTTTAAGACAAAAACATGCCTTTCTTTTAAACCAAAACACTTTAGTTCCTCCAATCTCCTTTCTTTTAGAAATCAAGTTCCTTACTTTGGAATTAAGAAAAATCAATACTCATTATTAATGATCTTATTTAAGCAACCATGATCTAGGAAATGTAATACAATTTTGTCTTATCTTAGCTTTTATGCAGATGGAGGTTTCTACTGGTTTTAATATAATTAATTATTTGTCAATACATTTTCCTTTATTAACGCAACAGTGGTTTGTTCGATACTTATTCACATTTCCGAAATCAATATAACTTATTCCTTTTTAAAACCCAATTACCCATTTCTCATAAATGCGGTTTCACAACTTTTTAACACAAACTAAGTCCTTAATATTTCACATCAAGTCATTTATAAGTTAAGTCTCTTATCTTTTAAAAACAATCAACCATTCTTTTACCTACATAAAGTCGTTATAATTAACTTCCCATAAAGCCATTATAACACTTTATTTGTTCTAAACCAACCAAATTCATTTAGCACACGTACGTCTACCGTACTACATAGTTTACAACAATCATGCTAGAAAAGATAGGAAGAGGTTCACATACCTCGCGACGATTATCGACAATTAGCAAAACGCTCCAAAGTACTGTAACCCTGCTAGCCTTTTCCACCCTCCAAGTAGAATACGCTACTCGTAGTACTTCAACCTATAAAGGCCACAAAACGTCTATCAACTTCTAGATCCCTTCGTAGAACATTTCTAAATACAAGGTTCCATATTATACGGAAAATTCGGCAGCACCTCCCCCCCCCCCCCCCCCGCAACCACATAAATCTCCTCCTCTATCGAGGCCTGCTACCAAACCAACAATTCCAGGGGGGGTTACACGTCTAACCGGACGTGTACAATTCTACTCCACAATAATACTACAAGTCTACTGTAAATATAGTCCTATGTAAATACAGTTCAATTCTAAACTACTACAACATGTAATATCCAATTACAATAGGGGGGACAAAGATCATTACCTCGATAAGCCCAAAATTATCCAAGATTATACGTCGATCCTGAGCAACGTTTAGCTCCAAATCCTTACGCTCCAACCCGCTCCAAGCGACCCTTAGAAGTTTCCAACCAACTCCTCTTCAAGATCCAACTCCAAAAAGTGAGGAACACTTAGGCTCAAACTATGGCAAGTTTCGGCCAAGGTAAGGTTTCTAGGCTAGGGGTGTGAAATATTTTCCAAATCTTGGTACACAATCTTCCTAACACTCTAAGGAAGAACACTTAAAACCTTAAGAATTTTTGGACAACTTTAACTCACAATTTCAGCCCATGGCCGAGAGCTCACAAGGAAAGGGGAGGGAATTTTTCAAGACTTGGAAACTCTCTAAGTGTGGATGAAGAAGTCTTGCATTAAGGGGTATTTATAGGCCAATCAATGGCCAAGATCAAAGCAAGTGTGTGGTCTAGATTTGGCCATGTGTGTGTGGGTCCCACTTATCTATCTACTACACAAAATATCTTCAAGACTTTGACCAAATGTTTTTGGCCTTTTTCATGCCAAAAACGTGCCAATCAATGTCCACAATTTCGTCCACCAAGTGTCACCATGGGGTGACACATGTCGCCCTCCTATTGGTCCAAAATATTTCATCTTCCAAAAATATCCGTAATGCCAAAAATCTGAAAATAAAGTGGGCCCCACAAACCGTAAATTCCTCCCTTGGGCCCCACGTGACCAATTCCGGAAATATAATTCCAAAATTCTTAAATATTCCAAAAAGTCCGAATAGCAAATCTGGGAATCCAATTCCCTTTAATGAACATTTTTCCTCTTCAAAATTCGGAAACTTTTCCGTCGAAAAATCACATCTTTCTTCCTTTCCAAAATTACTGTCGTATTCTCGTACGTACGTCCTCACATACATACCCTGGAACTACGGGGTGTAACATTCTCCCCCCCTTAGAAACATTCGTCCCGAATGTTCCTTCTAAGTCTCAAAACATACATGCGCCGGTATAGTCTTCACTACTATACTTACCAAACCAATCATGCCACCAATGGCCATAGTATAATCATATGCGCAAAACTCAATCCAAGCCAACGAGGAATCACCTCTAACGTGTATAACAACACAAAAGCTTCCACCCCTGGTCTAAAGGATACTCCCTTCGCATCTTCACTTCACCACAAAATGATCTCCTTTATTCTGTTAACACACGTTCACTTCTTTCCTTACTCGTCGTACCCTTCTCGTACACCCGAACTCTCTCTAGTACACATACCATACTCCAGTCATCGCTTCGGTTTACAAAACCTTGGAGTCACTACCTCCAAACTTGGTCATCAACAAGCCTCTCATTCCCTTAAGGCCATTCCCGTCCTTAACGATCCGATTC